>JANAVB010016400.1:13722873-13942873 GCA_029216955.1 Iris pallida
CCTTCTCCATGTCGAGCTTGATGGCAATATGCCCCCCTGGACGGGAATTTCATGCATGTTATCATTTCTTGTGCGAAAAGGATATTATCCGTGATGTTCTGCCCTGGAACAAAGCCGTTTTGTTCCTCGAAGATAATCTTAGGGAGGATATGGGCCATACGGGTGGCGATGGTTTTGGAGGTAATTTTGTTAGTGAATGTGCATAAGCTGATCGGTCTAATATCTTTGAATGTCTCAGGGTTATCTTTTTTGGGGATTAAAATAAGGTTTGTGCGGGATAAGGCTTTCGGGTAGTGCACTCCAAGAAAAAAATCCTTAGCCGCATCGATCACGTCTGTCTGAATGATGTTCCAGCAGGACCGAAAGAAAACTTCGACGAATTCATCTGGACCAGGAGCGATGTGTTCGTCGAGGGCCCAGATCGTGGATTTAACTTCATCAGCGGATGAAGGGACGAGAAGCAGCACATTGTCTTGCTCTTCTATTAATGTGGGAACCTGTGCCAGGAAGCTCACATCCTTGACGACGTCCTCTTTGGTGAACAGCTTGGAGTAGAAGTTGGCGGCCGTTGCCTGGATGCTCCGCTGATCTTTTTGTAAATTTTCATTTTCGTCTGAAATTTGATGAAGGGTAAGTTGGTGCCTGCGTCCCCTAACGCAGGCGTGGAAAAAAGCCTAGTTTTTGTCGCCCTCGCTGTCCCAGGTCAACCTAGCTTTTTTTTTCCAAAATTCCATCTCCACTTTCAGGCAGGATTTTAGAATAGCCTTGTTGAGGTTAAGCGTAGCGCGGTTCTCCGGAGAGCCCTCCACTGTAAATCTAATCTCTGCCCGAGTGACGTTGTCTTCCGCTACCTTGATTTCTTGGAATATGTTGTCGAAGGACAACTTGCTCCAAGAGGTGAGGGCATTCCTAGTGGCCCGAAGCTTCACTGCCACTCTGGTAAGGGGGTCCTAGTTGTTCACCGAGTTCCATGCGGATGTAACGGTATTATGGAATTGAGGGTGGTGTCTCCAGAAGTCTAGGAATCTGAAGGGCTTTTTGATGGGGTTGGAGTTGTTGCTGACCTCGATGAGGAGAGGGGAGTGATCGGATTCTGTGGAGTTAAGGTGGGACAGGTTTGAGATGAGATTCATATCTGACCACTGGTTGTCGATTAGGGCGCGTTCAAGGCGAGAGAATTGACGACGAGCTCCTTCTTGCTTGTTGCACCAGGTAAAGGCGTTACCGGAGTAGGGTAGGTAGACTAGGTTGGCATGAAAAGTGAAGGCGTTAAAGTCGTTCATAGCTGGTTGGTGGGGAGGGCGCCCCCCCGATTTTTCTTCCATGTTGGCGATCATGTTGAAATCTCCAAGGCATATACACGAGAGGTTATGAAGGGAGTTACGGGTGTATATAAGAGTGTTCTAGAGCTACTTGTATTTTTAGTATTCGCAGCTGCCATGAACAACAGATATGAGGGCAGGAAGGGCATGGATGGGTGTTCAACCCAACAATAAAGCGTCTGATCGGAGTCGAGGGCGGTGCCAAAGGTGCAATCTTCGGAGAAGAGGATCCGGATGTCGTGACGTCCCTCGATCGCATTCGGGAAGTCGGGCAGGAGTTGAATGGATTTGTGTTTTCTTTGGGGTATTTTAGGTTCGATGATAACTAAGACGTCGATCCGGTGAATTTTGATCAGGGTGATTAATCTCCTCTTCGTTGGTTTATTGGCCAGCCCTCTGACATTCCAAGATAGGATGTTAAACATCTGTATGCTTGCGATTGGGGGTAGGGTTGATCTTTCAGGCTGACCGTGTGGTCATGATCGATGGCTCTTTGGCAGGAAGCTTGTTCTTCTTAGTTTCATGAATTTTTGGGGCACTCATGGTGGCAGTAGTGGAGCTTTCGTCGAACCTCTAGAACTCGGGTCCTCGACTCCTGTGTCTGGCCCCGAGGAGATGTCGAGTTCTGATTCGATCTCGGCTAGTGCATTGAGGGGGTTGTTGGGGTTCAGGAATCCTGCGTCCGGAGCTTGTTTGATCCTGGCCTCATATTCTCGGCCTAAAGACTGCTTGGCCTCATCCGAGAGGGAAGGAGGAAGAATCTGCAGAGGCAGGAGGGATGTGAGGGTAGGGGGATGTCACTACCATATTTCTACTATGAGGGTATTTTTGTTATTTTTGGGGTATTTTAAATTTATTAGAATTAATTAGAATTTATGGGAATTTTTAGGAATTATTTTGGAATTGTTTGGACTAGATTGATTTTTGGCTAGTTTGGACCAATGTAGATCAACCTAGGAGCTAACCCTAGTTAGTTTGAGACTTGCTTGTGATTAGGTCGGAGACCAGGTTTTCTTGAAGATATCTCTGACTCGTGGTACGATACGTTTTGGTGGAGGCGGGAAGCTTAGCCCGCGCTTCATCGGCCCTTTCGTTATCAGCGGGAGAGTCGGTGACGTTGCATACAGGCTAGACTTGCCGCCTGTACTAGTGGGGGTCCACAATGTATTTCATCTATCGCAGTTGAGAAGGTACGTGGCTGACCCTAGCCATGTGCTCGATCATTCAGAGATAGAGGTTGGGCCTTCTCTCAGCTATCCAGAGCAGCCAGTGGAGATTCTGGATCGACGAGAGAAGGTTCTGAGGAACCAGGTTATACCTTTGGTGCGCATTACATGGAGGCATCATTCTCCAGGAGAGTCTACCTGGGAGCGGGAGGATGAGATGTGCGAGCGGTACCCTTATCTTTTTGGACAGTGAGGTATGCTTTCTATCCTTCTCATCAGTTGTATTTCGCCTTTCAATTTCGAGGACAAAATTCTTTTAAGGAGGGTAGATTTGTCACTACCACATTTCTAATGAGAGGGTATTTTTGTCATTTTTGGGGTATTTTAAATTTATTACAATTAATTAGAATTTATGGGAATTTTTAGGAATTATTTTGGAATTGTTTGGACTAGATTGATTTTTGGCTAGTTTGGACCCATGTAGATCAACCTAGGAGCTAACCCTAGTTAGTTTGAGCATGGTTAGGTCAAGTGACTCTAGTCTAACCTAGCCTAATCTTTGGTTTAGTCATTAGACTCTAATTAGCAAAAGGATTAGAAAGTCATAAGTCATGGCTTACGATTTTAGAGCCTTTAATTAATTAAATCAACCATAGCCTATATAACTTGGCCCAAGGCCCAAAGTTTTGACCAAACCCTAACCCTTAGAAGTAGTGGCCGGCCACCTATCCTTATAGGGATCCTCACCATATAAAACCCCTCCTAAAATCTAGGGTTGCCTCTTTCTTAGGAAAAGCCCTAAGTTCAAGGAGGTTAGTTTCTATTGCATTTTAATTTCTAGAACTCCTTTCCTCTTCCTTTTTCTTTCTAAATTGTTCCATTAGGTCCTAACATGACTATTCTTACTGTTGCTAAGGTCTCATCTCAGTTTGAGGTTGTTTTGAATTGATTGGGTCATCAAGAGGAGAGCATTTGAATAGGGATTTTTTTCATTGAAGTTCATCAAGAGGTAACACTCTCAATACTCCATGGATTTTCAATTTGTCTTCATGAATAGGTAGCCCTAAGGTTCCCCTAAGAATCTGGATAGGTTTCGTGTCAGGTATCAGAGGTTTCGTGTCCGTTCTGGACACGTATCAGAGCTAGGGTTGAGTGTTCGACGAAATGCCTCAAAGGAAATTTCGATCTTGTTTGTTCAATATTTTTAAACGGGAATGTTAGTTTAGATCTTGCTTATTGATTTCTATTCTTGTGTGTAAGTGTCAGTGTCATTTTGTGTTGGGATCTTGGCTTGGACACGCGCGTGCACACGCTCGCGCCCGTGCTACAGGGATCCCCTGCTACTCGGGCCCTGTAGCGGACACGACACATATTTGTTTGACACGAAACTTGACACGCCACAAGGGGCAGTGACTGACACGCCATGTGTCAAGTTTCGTAGGCCCACGTGGCGTATCGAGGGAGGAATCCTCGACGCACGAGGATTGTACTGTCTGTGCACACGAGTTATTTGGCCACTGACACGGCTCTGGTTCACAGACACGGCGACACGAGGACACTGTGCAGACACATAGACATGGACACCTAGACCTATACTAGGTGGGGACACGAGCACGTGGCCTAACACGTGCTGTGTCGTGTGTACGACACGCGTGCACACGTGCACGAGGAACAGTTCACTGTACACTGTTTTGTAAACTGTTTTGAATGGACACGTTTGTGTCCACTTGGGTGGACACAAACCACTCGAGTGACACATACACAAAGTGTATCCATGTTACCAACCACTGTTTTAGCTTTTAGATTAATTTGTGATGATTAATTCCCCTTAAACCTATGTTAACTGATACTCAAATTCCCTGTTATATTTCCAGTATTCTAAAATGAGTTTTGTCATTAATTTAATCCATTACATGTTGTTAACTATATGTATTGAAACCCTAATGTGGTACCCCTATGTATTTTCTAAGTGTGTGACAAAAGGTGGATGAGTTGGTGTTAGTTTGGTTCTATTTTCTATAGATGCCAATATGGAACTGAAAATAAGTGTGGGAAAGGTTTTGAACTATTCTTGGTGTTCATTGAATCATGAGGTGATAACAGTGTTGTCTAAAACCTGTGAATTTATTAGGACTGTTTTACTGATTGAAGTGTTCTTCGAAAACTGAGTTTTGATGTATAAAACTGAGAATATTGACATGTAAACTGAACTAGTGTTTTAAGCTACTGTTTTGTAGATATTCTAATGTTTTGACCCCTACATGTTATAACCTATGTTAACTTAGCTTTAATCCAAAAGGTTGATAACCTGGAAATGAGTGTCTTTCACTGTATAAGTGCATTCCTGAGAATTTGCATTTGGGTTGGCCTTATGGATGAACTGTGGACAGTGTCACGACCCGCACCCACTGTGAGGGTACGAGAACGTTACAACGCCCAGCCTACGCCGCAGTGTCGACGGTAGAACGCTGTCCTAGGTCAATCATCTAACAATAAAAGGTACCTGTACAGTATATACACTCCGAATGGAGGTGACATAACAGAACAGTCTCAATCACATCTAAGGCAGATACAGAATAGTAAAGGTAGATAGAGAGATCAAAAGCACAATGTAATACAAATAAGAGGGAGAAAGTCTAAGTGTCTAAGATAACAACTCAAGAACATCCAGCTTAATACATATCCCTAAATATAACAACATCTCAAAAGAACAACTGAAAATCAAATAACACAATACTGAAAGAAAAACTAAAGCCTAGCTATCTAGTCTAGACTCTGGGAGTAGCATCATGTGCGGCAGCTGGGTCCTCCAGAGGAACCAGGTCGCAGGTGTCGTCTAATCTTGCTCCGTAATATGTGGTACACAGGGCCTCCTCCTCATCCTCTATAATATTTTCAACAGGACCAGTCAGGAGAGGAGCGAGTACAGTACATCTCAACATATCATAGCAGGTTAGAAAATATGATCATGCAGTAAAGTAAGATATAGATACTGAAGAAATGCAGTATGTAAATAGAGGGAGAAAAACTGTAATGGAAATATCTACTATAGGTAGAGAGCTAATAGTGACTAGTGAGTCAGAGTAAAATATAAACATGTGAATGGCATAGGAGGTTCATGACTACAGCTAAGAGAGTGATTCATGACTACAGCTACTTGGATAATATTCACATGTCTATTTCTACTCCCCCAACCCCAATCAATACACAAGGATCCGTTCAAGTTATGTTAAGGTTCGTGAAACTTCACATGGCTCATAAAATGAGTGGTACATGAAGGTAATTCATGGAAGCTCTGTTAACATGAGAGTACATGTGTCACAGGCGGTTCGTGAATCAGAGGAAGCATAGAGATACGTGATGATTCGTGAAACGCACAAAACATGCTGTATCCGATGCTCCCGAGGGGGATAACATCTCATGCAAAGATCCATATAGTACCAATCCGTGTGACCAACGTGACAGTATCAAGTAAAGTAATTTAAAGCAGGAAAATAATTCTAAACAGGATATGAAATGATCAAAGAATGTACTCGTCTGTATCTGAGTGTCCAAAATGAAACGTACTGTCCAAGGAGTGGTGTCTGGCTCCTAATCAGAACAGCACAAGTCACAACAAGTCCAGAATAGCAAAATAGAGTCCTACTATGCATTCTACATGATTCTAAGTCAATCTAGGCCAAAGTCAACTCTTGGTCAACTTTGGTCAACCCTAGAAGTCAAACTAGGTCAACCTTGTCTAAACTAGGCTAAACTCAACTAGCTAGGTCTAATAAGCCATGCTAGGCTCTAACAAGGCTATACTAGACTACACACAACATTCAAGTACTCATACACCTATACATATACAACACTATGTATATAGATACAATTATTGAAGTAACACTATGCATTCCTAGGCTAATATTATATGTATACATATAGATATACATTTCACACATATATATAGATACATTACACCACACATATGTACATAGATATATAATATACACATGTAAATGCATATGGGGAGGAAGCATGTGTGTGTGTGTACTTGTGGGTGTAGGAATTAACTAACAGTGTAAGAATAATGTGTGTGTGGGTGAACTGGTATTAAGTGCAGGAATTGAACTAGCCAACAGTCCTAAGTGATCAATTAAACTTCAACTGTAAAGGAACCCTTTAACAGTCCCAAAACAGTGAAGAGAGAGGAACCAGTCCCCACATATGTGCATAAGAATTATTGGTAGTAAATATAATAAACAGTGAAGGGATGTGAAGTAGGTGCCTGTGCCTGTGCTATTGTGTAAACTGGGATTAACCATCAGTGTACAAGTGTCTATGTGCAGGAAAATATCAATGAAGAGTGTGTCAACTGCGTTTGTGCATTAGATGCAACAGGAAACAGTTTACAATTCAGGTAATGATCAGTTAGCCTACAATCAAAACTCTAAATTAATACCATATTAGAATCATCAAGTTCTCAATCAAAACTCAAAAATTAAAAGACAGGAAAAGCATGTACATGCAGAAAATCAAATAATGAAAAGACAAGGAAAGCAGTTTAAACCAATCCTAGGTTTTGAACCACAGGGTAATCTCAGGAATAGGCAAGGAATCAACTCATTCATTAAGCATATCAATGACAGTTATTAGTCTCAGATTTGAAAACAAATCTCAGTTAGAAAGAAGGACAGAAAATCAATTCATGTTTTCTAATCTCAGGTTATGGGAAACTGAGACTAAAACTCAGTTTTACATAGCAATCCAATCTCAGGTTATGACTAAACAAAATAGTTAACCTATCATGATGTCTAAAAGTAACAGGAACCTAACATAATCAACTACAAAACAAATGAAACTGTGAGTTAACTAAATCCTCATGAATTCAACCAATGTATCATAAAAAACCTAGAAATCATCTTAGGTCATAGGAATGGGTGATACATAACATAAATCCATTGAGAGCTATAGGGAAATCTGGAAAAAAATAGTGTATACATGTGGCATAATGAAATGAGAGTTAATTCTCAGGTTGGAAATGAAGACAGTTCCCATATTGATGGAACATAAAAATCAGTTTAATAAGAAACCCAATCACAGTTCAAAACAGTCCTAGACTAGTGCCCAGGTCAGTACATATTGAAGAACAACTCATATAATTCAAATGAGACCCAAACATCACTTTAACAGTCCAATTTAACTCAGTTTCAGTCTCTTCACTAAATCCTAGAATTTGAGCCCATAACACATTAAAACAAACCCAAATTTGATACACTACTAGATAATACATAGGAGAACATATTAGGGGTTTAATAACATGCAATTAGCAGTGTAAATTAGGTTAAAAAGGCTGCCAAAGTTGGATTTGAAAATCTGGGACAAAATAGTGAATATCAGATACACAGGTTTCAGGAAAAAAGGAATTTGAGATTTAACAATCAAAATCAAGTTAAACTAATGAACTAATGGTTGGTAACATTAATATACATCGTGTACGTGTCATACGATGTGTTTGTGTCCACCAAAGTGGACACAAACGTGTCCAGTCACCTAAAACACAAAATAGTGCACAGGCTGAAACAATTGTCGTGCACGTGTTCGTGCAAGTCTAGGACACGACACGACACGAACTAGATCTCGTGCTCGTGCAAGGGGGTGCGCCTAGGGTAGGGCTAAGTACCTAGCACCCTGAATCGCACCGACGTGTCGTCGTGTCCGACTTACCAAGCCGTATCAGTGCACAAAATTGGGCTGTGCACAGTCAGTATAAAATCAGTGCACTGCGGATTTCTCCCTAACCCGACCACGAAACTTAGTGAAATTTGGGGAGAGGGATGACAGATAGTGCCCCAATATTCCCCCAAAGTTTCGTGTCGAGGCAATTCGTGTCGTGTCCAGAATAGAGCCCGATAGGCAGGGAATTACTGTAGCCCCCGCGCGCGTGTGCACGAGGGCGTGTGCACGAGTGTCCTACCGACACGACACAACCACAAAATCAACTCAGAGTTACAGAAATGGATAAGCGACATCAAAACACAATTTTCCATTCAAAAACAATTTAAAAATATCACAAAAAGAGTCACTGTGGCATTACCACAAACACCTAGCTCAGGATACTGATACGTGTCCTGTTAGGACACGAATCGACACAAAAACTTAGGAATTCCTATTCCTATAGTTAGGTTAGGTCTAGGGCTCCATATACATGCAATTAAATCAGAATTCCATGGTGAAGGTAGAGAGTTACCTCTATGTATCACAAATCCTCAAAAGCTCAAATGGGTGAGGTCCTTCCCAATGGTGAAACTCCTCCAAATCTTCCCAAATCTGAGAATACTCATAGCCAACAGAAAGTAGGAAAAATTTAGAACCCAATGCAATTTGTTTGGATTAAAAAGGAGGAGAAATGGATTTTCTAGAGATTTTTGAACATGGAGACTCACCTCTTTCTTCACTTGAAAGAAATTCCTAAGGAAGAGGCTGGCCCTAGGTTTTAGGAGGGATTATATAGTGGGGGAATCCCTAGGTTGGCTGGACAAAAATGTTTGGATTAGGGTTTGGACACTTGACTAATGGGCTTTGGGCCTATTTGGCTAACTATTGATTTATTGGTTAAACACAAGTCATGGCTTATGACTTAGAACTCTACTTAAGTCAAATAACTATACTTTTAGTCAACTATAGTCTAACTAGGGTGGCATGACCTAATCAAGACCAAACTCAACTAGGGTTAGCTCCTAGGTTAGTCTACCATGGTCATTGCTAGTCAAAGTCAACCTAGTCAACCCTCATCCAAACAATTCCAAAATAAATTCTAAAAATTCCCATAAATCATAATAAATTCAAATAAATCCTAAAATGCCCAAAATACCCTATAGGCTAGAATATACTAGTCAAACATCCTAATCACATGACTAGGCTCTAAGATTACATTAGTCAAACACCAAAATCATAAGTCATAATTTAAAACAGTTTTAAAATGATTAAAAATTACCAAAAATCATATTATCATTTAAATATCATAATTAAATAAATTAAAATATAAAATTTCAAAATTACTCTCATTTTAGAAACTGGGATTTATAAGTCTACCCTCCTTAGAAAAATTTCGTCCTCGAAATTAAAATGGTACTAGTCTTCTAGGTCAGACACCCCACAATCAGAGTCTCAAACATACCGTCAGATAATCATATGCGTCTGTCCAAAATCATGATACTCAGAATCTTCGTCGTGCTAGTGAGCAAGGCTACGATAATCACAGAGTCCTCGACTAAGGCACATACCTCTAGAATTATGGTATTTAAAATTTTCGCATTACCGCATGCTTGGCAGTGAAAACCTTAAATTCCCACACCCGAGAAATACGTCATAAATCTGACTATATATCCTCACTATGCCAGCTAAACACGACTGCCGAAGATTTTAGATTCCATAACTGGGTGACCTAGCCCATATGATTCATCTCAGAAGAAAACCAAATCGAAAAGAAATGCCAGATCAAAACTTATCAACAGATAAGAAAGCAGATAAGAACAGATGGAATTGAATTTCAAGATAGATATAATGAGGCTAGGTGGGAATGGAATCGAAAAGAACAGAACCTGCAAGCACCTCTCCCACTGCCTGAGCATCCTCGACTGTCATGGCGTAAGCTCGCCCCTGCTGGCCTCCACCAGCCTGATGCTGATATTGCACAAATCTCTGCTGCTGCGTCGGTAATGGTCCCCGCTGCTGTCTTATCAGAGCCTTGGCTCCTCTTCCTGGTGCTGTGCCTATGTACAGGGAACACTCCCTCAGCTGGTGGTTTGCTGCTCCACATAGTAGGCACCTGTCCAGCCTACTCCTGCACTCACCCCATCCATGCCCCGGCTTCTTGCAGTAGGGGCAACTGACTGCCTACTGTCTGGGTGCCTGATGCTGTCTGGGCTGCTGCTGTCCCTGCTGATGGCCGTGACCCTGGAACTGCTGCTGAAAATGATGCTGAACATGCGGCCTCTTGGCCGGTCCTCCGCTACTGCTGTCTCCCTGGGAGTCTCGCCCCCTCTTGAGCCTAAGCTCAAGATCATCCTCTGCAGCTAAAGCGTCCACCAGGATCTCCTCAAATGTAGTGCTGCGGGCATTCTTGGTGTAGGACTTGACCTCCTTTACCAAGACCTTTCGGAACCTTCGGGCCTTCGTCGTCTCTGATAAGTCATCCATAAATCTGCTCAGGCGGCAGAACTCTCCTACGTACTCCTCCACAGACTGGTTCCCTTGGACTATGGCCTCGAACTGGGTCTCGAGGGCTCCCAACGCTGCGTCTGGAAAGAACTTCTCCTTGAACAGCTTCTTGAATGCTGCCCATGTCTGTCCTGCTGTACCGACCCTCGAGTCGGTCTGGTACCATGTACGGACCAGATCCTGCATCATGCTGGCCGCTGCCTCTATCTGGAGCGTCGTCGGGATCTCAGCCAACCTGAAAATCTCCTCCATATGCTCGATCCACTCATCGGCATACAAGATCCCCTCTGTCCCTCGGAAGTCTCTCGGGTGCATCTTATAGAAATCTTGGATGCCCTTCTCCCGTGGCTGGTACGACTGCGGGGCTGCCGCTGGCTGAGCTATGACTCTCTCTACCGTAGTCATTGCCAGCTCAATGCCTCGTGTGAGCTCTGCTGTCTGGCCCTGCTGCTGGGTCTGCTGACCCTCCATATACTGCCAAAAAAAGGCTAACAGCTGAACGGCGTCAATCGTCCCTGCAGGTGGCTGCTGCTGCTGAAGAAGTACATCCGGAATCACCGGACTCGGTTCATGCCTCACTGCTGGTGGGGCTCCTCCAAAAGCTGCTGAAACGCCTACCCCCGCTGGCATGACTAGGGCTGCGGCACCAGGGGCTGACTGCTGAGCATGAGAGGTGGCAGACCTCTCATCGACGTCCCCCTGGCCCTGGCGATGCGATCGCGTCTCAACCATCCTGGAGACACAGATCAAAAGGAAGCAATTGCTGAGAATGAGTCGAAATACCAAAGGAGGACATTTTAAATTCAAGGAAGACAATAAGCGGCAAAATATAGATATACGGAATCTGAATAAGAGTTTTTCCTATTTGTGATTGGGTACCTTCAAAAAGTATTCTAATCCTACTGCAAGCTGCAGTGATACTCTAGTTCGAGTACCACTACACTTCTAGTCTAGACCTGCATGGGCCACCACTAAATACGTGTCACGACCCGCACCCACTGTGAGGGTACGAGAACGTTACAACGCCCAGCCTACGCCGTAGTGTCGGCGGTAGAACGCTGTCCTAGGTCAATCATCTAACAATAAAAGGTACTTGTACAGTATATACACTCCGAATGGAGGTGACATAACAGAACAGTCTCAATCACATCTAAGGCAGATACAGAATAGTAAAGGTAGATAGAGAGATCAAAAGCACAATATAATACAAATAAGAGGGAGAAAGTCTAAGTGTCTAAGATAACAACTCAAGAACATCCAGCTCAATACATATCCCGAAATATAACAACATCTCAGAAGAACAACTGAAAATCAAATAACACAATACTGAAAGAAAAACTAAAGCCTAGCTATTTAGTCTAGACTCTGGGAGTAGCATCCTGTGCGGCAGCTGGGTCCTCCAGAGGAACCAGGTCGCAAGTGTCGTCTAATCCTGCTCCGTAATAGGTGGTACATCGGGCCTCCTCCTCATCCTCTGTAATATTTTTAACAGGTCCAGTCAGGACAGGAGCGAGTACAGTACATCTCAACATATCATAGCAGGTTAGAAAATATGATCATGCAGTGAAGTAAGATATAGATACTGAAGAAATGCAGTATGTAAATAGAGAGAGAAAAACTGTAATAGAAATATCTACTATAAGTAGAGAGCTAATAGTGACTAGTGAGTCAGAGTAAAATATAAATATGTGAATGGCATAGGAGGTTCATGACTACAGCTAAGAGAGTGATTTATGACTACAGCTACTTGGATAATATTCACATGTCTATTTTTACTCCCCCCAACCCCAATCAATACACAAAGATCCGTTCAAGTTATGTTAAGGTTCATGAAACTTCACATGGCTCATAAAATGAGTGGTACGTGAAGGTGATTCATGGGGGCTCTGTGAACATGAGAGTACATGTGTCACAGACGGTTCGTAAATCAGAGGAAGCATAGAGATACGTGATGATTCGTGAAACGCACAAAATATGCTGTATTCGATGCTCCCGAGGGGGATAACATCTCATGAAAAGATTCATATAGTATCAATCCGTGTGACCAACGTGACAGTATCAAGTAAAGTAATTTAAAGCAGGAAAATAATTCTAAACAGGATATGAAATGATCAGAGAATGTACTCGCCTGTATCTGAGTGTCCAAAATGAAACGTACTATCCAAAGAGTGGTGTCTGGCTCCTAATCAGAACAGCACAAGTCACAACAAGTCCAGAATAGCAAAATGGAGTCCTACTATGCATTCTACATGATTCTAAGTCAATCTAGGCCAAAGTCAACTCTTGGTCAACTTTGGTCAACCCTAGAAGTCAAACTAGGTCAACCTTGTCTAAACTAGGCTAAACTCAACTAGCTAGGTCTAATAAGCCATGCTAGGCTCTAACAAGGCTATACTAGACTACACACAACATTCAAGTACTCATACACCTATACATATACAACACTATGTATATAGATACAATTATTGAAGTAACACTATGCATTCCTTGGCTAATATTATATGTATACATATAGATATACATTTCACACATATATATAGATACATTACACCACACATATGTACATAGATATATAATATACACATGTAAATGCATATGGGGAGGAAGCATGTGTGTGTGTACTTGTGGGTGTAGGAATTAACTAACAGTGTAAGAATAATGTGTGTGTGGGTGAACTAGTATTAAGTGCAGGAATTGAACTAGCCAACAGTCCTAAGTGATCAATTAACCTTCAACTGTAAAGGAACCCTTTAACAGTCCCAAAACAGTAAAGAGAGAGGAACCAGTCCTCACATATGTGCACAGGAATTATTGGCAGTAAATATAATAAACAGTGAAGGGATGTGAAGTAGGTGCCTGTGCCTGTGCTATTGTGTAAACTGGGATTAACCATCAGTGTACAAGTGTCTATATGCAGGAAAATATCAACGAAGAGTGTGTCAACTGTGTGTGTGCATTAGATGCAACAGGAAACAGTTTACAGTTCAGGTAATGATCAGTTAGCCTACAATCAAAACTCTAATTTAATACCATATTAGAATCATCAAGTTCTCAATCAAAACTCAAAAATTAAAAGATAGAAAAAGCATGTACATGCAGAAAATCAAATAATGAAAAGACAAGGAAAACAGTTTAAACCAATCCCAGGTTTTGAACCACAGGGTAATCTCAGGAATAGGCAAGGAATCAACTCATTCATTAAGCATATCAATGACAGTTATTAGTCTCAGATTTGAAAACAAATCTCAGTTAGAAAGAAGGACAGGAAATCAATTCATGTTTTCTAATCTCAGGTTATGGGAAACTGAGACTAAAACTCAGTTTTACATAGCAACCCAATCTCAGGTTATGCCTAAACAAAATAGTTAACCTATCATGATGTCTAAAAGTAACATGAACCTAACATAATCAATTACAAAACAAATAAAACTGTGAGTTAACTAAATCCTCATGAATTCAACCAATGTATCATAAAAAACCTAGAAATCATCTTAGGTCATAGGAATGGGTGATACATAACATAAATCCATTGAGAGCTATAGGGAAATCTGGAAAAAAAAATAGTGTATACATGTGGCATAATGAAATGAGAGTTAATTCTCAGGTTGGAAATGAAGACAGTTCCCATATTGAAGGAACATAAAAATCAGTTTAATAAGAAACCCAAAAACAGTTCAAAACAGTCCTAGGCTAGTGTCCAGGTCAGTACATATTGAAGAACAACTCATATAATTAAAATGAGACCCAAACATCACTTTAACAGTCCAATTTAACTCAGTTTCAGTCTCTTCACTAAATCCCGGAATTTGAGCCCATAACACATCAAAACAAACCCAAATTTGACACATTACTAGATAATACATAGGAGAACATATTAGGGGTTTAATAACATGCAATTAGTAGTGTAAATTAGGTTAAAAAGGCTGCCAAAGTTGGATTTGAAAATCTGGGACAAAACAGTAAATATCAGATACACAGGTTTCAGGAAAAAAGGAATTTGAGATTTAACAATCAAAATCAAGTTAAACTAATGAACTAATGGTTGGTAACATTAATACACATCGTGTACGTGTCATACGATGTGTTTGTGTCCACCAAAGTGGACACAAACGTGTCCAGTCACCTAAAACATAAAATAGTGCACAGGCTGAAACAATCGTCGTGCACGTGTTCGTGTAAGTCTAGGACACGATACGACACGAACTAGATCTCGTGCTCGTGCAAAGGGGTGCGCCTAGGGTAGGGCTAAGTACCCAGCACCCTGAATCGCACCCACGTATCGTCGTGTCCGACTTACCAAGCCGTATCAGTGCACGAAATTGGGCTGTGCGCAGTCAGTATAAAATCAGTGCACTACGGATTTCCCCCTAACCCGACCACGAAACTTAGTGAAATTTGGGGAGAGGGATGACAGATAGTGCCCCAACATTCCTCTAAAGTTTCGTGTCGAGGCAATTCGTGTCGTGTCCAGAATAGAGCCCGATAGGCAGGGGATTACTGTAGCCCGCGCGCGTGTGTGCACGAGGGCGTGTGCACCAGTGTCCTACCGACACGACACAACCACAAAATCAACTCAGAGTTACAGAAATGGATAAGCGACATCAAAACATGATTTTCCATTCAAATACAATTTGAAAATATCACAAAAAGAGTCACTGTGGCATTACCACAAACACCTAGCTCAGGACACTGATACGTGTCCTGTTAGGACACGAATTGACACAAAAACTTAGGGATTCCTATTACTATAGTTAGGTTAGGTCTAGGGCTCCCTATACATGCAATTAAATCAGACTTCCATGGTGAAGGTAGAGAGTTACCTCTATGTATCACAAATCCTCAAAAGCTCAAATGAGTGAGGTCCTTCCCAATGGTGAAACTTCTCCAAATCTTTCCAAATCTGAGAATACTCATAGCCCACAGAAAGTAGGAAGAATTTAGAACCCAATGCAATTTGTTTGGATTAAAAAAGAGGAGAAATAGATTTTCTAGAGATTTTTGAACATGGAGACTCACCTCTTTCTTCACTTGAAAGAAATTCCTAAAGAAGAGGCTAGCCCTAGGTTTTAGGAGGGATTATATAGTAGGGGAATCCCTAGGTTGGCTGGACAAAAATGTTTGGGTTAGGGTTTGGGCACTTGACTAATGGGCTTTGGGCCTATTTCGCTAACTATTGATTTATTGGTTAAACACAAGTCATGGCTTATGACTTAAAACTCTACTTAAGTTAAATAACCATACTTTTAGTCAACTATAGTCTAACTAGGGTGGCATGACCTAATCAAGACCAAACTCAACTAGGGTTAGCTCCTAGGTTAGTCTACCATGGTCATTGCTAGTCAAAGTCAACCTAGTCAACCCTCATCCAAACAATTCCAAAATAAATTCTAAAAATTCCCATAAATCATAATAAATTCAAATAAATCCTAAAATGTCCAAAATACCCTCTAGGCTAGAATGTACTAGTCAAACATCCTAATCACATGACTAGGCTCTAAGATTACACTAGTCAAACACCAAAATCATAAGTCATAATTTAAAACAGTTTTAAAATGATTAAAAATTACCAAAAATCATATTATCATTTAAATTTCATAATTAAATAAATTAAAATATAAAATTTTAAAATTACCCTCATTTTAGAAACTGGGTGTTACAGACAGTAACTCATTTCACTATTTTTCCCTTGAGTTGTTTTGGTATTTTTCCATGTTGAAGAAATCTGTGAATGTTAATATGTTATCCCCTCTCTTTTCACTGTTGAAATTTCTGTACATTGTCTCACCACACACACACACCCACACACAGCCTTCATGTTTCTATCACTCACCTACACATCTATTTCTATTTTCTGTCATACTTCAGTCCACACCCTATACTCACACACACACGTCTCCACTGTTCACCCTACACACACACACACACAGGCCTCTCTTTGTATAACATATGTGTATATATATTATCTATATGAATATCTATATATGTGGTATGTGCAATATTTTATGTATAATGTGTATACATATGTACTATGTGTGATGTATATCTATAGGTATAGTACTTAGCCTAGATATATGTATATATAAATATGTGGTGTCCTAATGTATTTTACTATGGGCTATGTAAGGTGTTATATCAATAGGTGATGATGATGTAGACTTGTAAATGTATTCTAGAAATAGCTATTAGCTATGTTGTGATAGCTAGTTTAGGCTTGCATAGCCTTGTTAGGGTTGGGCTAGCTAGTGTAGACTAATAGCCTAGTTTAGACTTAATTAGACTTGGTTGACCTAGTTTTACTTCTAGGGTTGACCAGAGTTGACCAAGAGTTGACTTTGGCCTAGATTGACCTAGAATCATGTAGAATGCATAGTAGGACTATATTACACTATTTTGGACTTGTTGTGACTTGTGCTGTTCTGATTAGGAGCCAGACACCACTCCTCGGACGGTACTTTTCATATTGGACACTCAGATACAGGCGAGTACATTCTCTGATCATTTCATATCCTGCTTAGAATTATTTTCTGCAGTAGATTGCTTTACTTGTACTGTCACGATGGTCACACGGATTGGTACTATATGGATCCCTTCTTGAGATGTTATCCTTAGGGAGCATCGGGTACTTCATGTTCTGTGCGTTTCACTTATATGGCGTATCACTATGCTTCACTGGTTCTTTGATCACTTGCGACATATACTCTTATGATCGTAGAGTCTTCTAGAATCTCTTATCCCATTCACTGGGTATCCTAGAATCTCCTAGAATCACCCATTTATGGGCATCCATGTATCACCCTTCGGGGCCTTGCATGGAATCATAACATAACCTGGCTGGATCCTTGTGTATTGATTGGGGGTACGGGGGAGTAGAAATGGACATGTGAATAATACCCAAGTAGTATCTTATCAGAATCTCTTCCATAGTGTCTTATCAGAATCTCCTATGCTATTTATATGTCTATGTTGTACTCTGACTCACTAGTCACATGATAGTTCTCTATTCATAGTAGATATTTCTATTACAGCTTTCTCTCTCTGTTTATATACTGCACCTCTTTCAGTACTTGTATCTTACTTTACTGCATGATTATATCTTCTAACCTGCTATGAACTGTTGAGATGTACTGTACTCGCTCCTGTCCTGACTGGACCTGTTGAAAATATTACAGAGGACGAGGAGGAGGCTTGCCTGGACACTTACTACGGGGCAGCCTTAGATGACACCTGCGAGCTGGACCCTCAGGAGGGCCCAGCTCTAGCTGAGGATATTCTCCCGACTGCTTAGACTAGATTAGTTAGACTGATTATCTTTTATGTAGTCTGGAGGCATGTTTTAGTTAGACTTTATTTGGAGTTCAGAGTTGTATATATTCTTTCATCTGAGACCTTGTACTGTTGGATATTGCTGGGATTATCTTAGACTACTTTTTATCTATTTATTTTCTTGAGTTCTATTTCATATCGTGCTATCTCTTCCTTAGTTGTGATTGAGTTTATTATTGCTATATCACCCCCATTCGGAGAGTATAAACTGTTTAGAGATATATATTGTTAGATGTTGTGACCTAGGACAGCGTTCTACCGACGATACTGCGGCGTAGGCTGGACGTACCCACGTCTCGTGCCCTTATTCTAGGATGCGGGTCGTGACACGTTTTTAGTGGTGGCCCATGCAGGTCTATACTAGAAGTGTAGTGGTATTCGAATTAGAGTATCACTACAGCCTGCAGTAGGATATAGGATATTAATTTTACGGTACTCAATCACTTCAGGAAAAAAAAATTTATTGCCATCTAAATCCTTTGTCAGCTGATCCTTTGAATTATAATTGTCCGTCTTTGTTATTTCGCTTCTTTCTCAGAAATTGATACTCTTGTTTGTCTATCTTCAGGATGGTAGAGACTAGATCGCAGCGTGCCATTCATAAGGATGCTATAGAGGGGACTGCTACCTCTCAGCCAGCACGGCGAGGCCAGGGGACTGCAGCTCCTGCCACCTCACCTCGTGTTGAGACCTCGGCAGCCGCAGCAGGGGGTATACATCCACCGACTGGGAGGCAGGACCCGGTCATTCCAGAGGATCCCTTTCAGCAGCCACCGCCTCCAGGACACGTGGACGTAGCTCAGATATTCGCGTATTTCCAGCAGTTCATGGACCGATAGCAGGCTCGACAGGACAGAGGCATGGAGTTGGCCGTCACGACAGCCGCAGCTCGACCAGTGGTACAGCAGTCGAGGACACCGGGGATCGAGCAGTTTCAGAAGATGAGCCCCAGAGACTTTCTGGGGACAAAGGGGATCCTATATGTCGATGAGTGGATCGAGCATATAGAGGAGATCTTTCGCTTGGCCAGGATTCCAGCAGACCTTCAGATCGAGGCCGCAGCTAGCCGGATGCGAGATCTTGCTCGCACCTGGTATCAGTCAGACCCCAGGATGGGGGTACCAGGGCAGACTTGGGAGCAGTTCAGGGGCTTCTTCAAGAAGAAGTTCTTCCCAGATTCAACAGTCAGAGCCTTAGAGTCGTAGTTTGAGAGCTTGGTCGAGGGGAGCCTCTCAGTAGAGGAGTATACTGGAGAGTTTGGTCGTTTCGACAGGTTTGTAGAAGGTTTGAAGCGAGACAGCGAAGGCCCAGAGGTCCCGGAAGGGTCTGGTCAAGGAGGTCAAGTCCCTGACCAAAGGGCAACAGAGATGCTATATTTGAGGAGATCTTGACAGGAGCCCTGTCGGCAGAGGATGATCTTGAGCTTAGGCTCAAGAGGAGGTGAGACCCAGTTAGAGGCAGCAGCACCGGGGGCCAGGCCAAGAGGCCCCACTTTCAGCATCAGCAGCTGAGGCAGTTTCAGCCGCAGCCGATCCAGCAGAGGCCAGTTCAGCAGCAGCAGCCGAGACAGCACCAGCAGGGTCAGAGACAGGGAGTCACTTGTGCCTACTGTAAGAAGCCTGGGCACGTCTTCAATGAGTGCCGAAAGAGGTTGGGCGTGTGCATGGTGTGTGGCTCAGCAGACCACCAGATGAGGGAGTGCCGCATAGCACGAGCAAGCTCGAAAGGAGGAGCCAGAGCTCCAGCTGGCCAGCAGAGGGGACCAGCCATGCCGACACAGCAGCAGAGGTTCATCCAGCACCAGCAGCAGGCCAGGGAAGGCCAGCAGGGGCGAGCTTTTGCCATGGCAGCTGGGGATACAGAGGTGGTAGGAGAGCTGATTGCAGGTTCGATTCTTCTCGACTCCAGTCCAGCATTTGCATTATTCGATTCTGGTGCTTCGTATAGCTTCATATCAGTATCTTTTACGATTAGACACGGTATGATAGCTGAATTATTGCCTAGGACTTACAAGATCATGACCGGTGGTAGCATTATCCTCGTGAGTGATGTTTGTAAGGGTCGGAGAGTAGTTTTGGAAGGCCGTGAGTTGGAGGTGAGCCTGCTCGTAATGCCATTGCCAAACTATGATATAGTACTATGTATGGATTGGTTGAGCAGGCACCACGCCAGCATTGATTGCAGAGGGAGTAGAGTTCTCTTCAGAGCACCGGGGGAGCCAGGGTTTGAGTACTCCAGACGTCAGGCAGAGTATAGCAGCGGAGTCTTCTGTGGATTCTCGGTCGAGGAGCAGACGATTCCATACCCCTTGATAGCAGAGTATATGGATGTTTTCCCAGAGGAGTTGTCGGGATTGCTACCAGACAGAGACATTGAGTTCTTGATAGACTTGGTTCCAGGAGCGGAACCCATCTCTCAGCATGTCTATCGGGTGAACAACAGCGAGCTGGTGGCGCTGAAGAAGCAGGTGGATGAGCTATAGGACAAGGGCTTCATCCGCTCGAGTTCGTCGCCATGGGGTGCACCAGTGTTGTTCGTGCCGAAGAAGGATGGGTCAGTATGCATGTGTATTGACTATAGGGCACTCAACAACCTCACGATCAAGAACAAATACCCACTACCGCGGATCGACGATCTATTTGACCAGTTGAGCGGAGCTCGAGTATTTTCCAAGATTGATCTGAGGTCGGGATATCACCAGGTGAAGGTGAAGAGGGAGGATATCCCCAAGACCACTTTCAGGACGCGGTACGGGCAGTTCGAGTTTTTGGTTATACCGTTTGGGCTAACCAATGCACCAGCAGTGTTTATGAACCTTATGAACAAGGTGTTCCACCAGTATCTAGATCAGTTTGTGGTAGTGTTTATTGACGATATCTTGATATATTTCAAGACTGAGGAGGAGCACGAGGAGTATTTGAGGATCGTGCTGGAGACTCTCAGGAAGGAGCAGCTTTACGGGAAGCTCTCCAATTGTGAGTTCTTTCTGGATCGGGTGGACTTCTTGGGGCATGTGGTGACTGGAGATGGTATCTCAGTTGACCCCAAGAAGATTGTAGCAGTTGAGGCATAGGCAACGCCGACTTCAGTTGCAGAGATCAGGAGTTTCCTGGGGCTGGCAGGATACTATCGGAGATTCGTGCAGGATTTCTTCCGGGTTGCAGAGCCGTTGACACGGTTGACCCAGAAGGATGCTGAGTATGTTTGGTCAGAGGAGTGTCAGGCAGCTTTTGATGAGTTGAAGAAGCGGCTTATGACAGCTCCGATTCTGACGTTACCTTCAGGATCAAGTGGTTTCACTATTTATAGTGATGCTTCAGGGAAGGGGCTCGGTTGCGTCTTGCAGCAGCACGGGAAGGTGATTGCCTATGCTTCCAGGCAATTACGTCCCCATAAGAAGAACTACCCTACCCACGACCTGGAGCTGATAGCGGTGATTTTTGCTCTGAAGCTTTGGAAGCATTATCTGTATGGTGAGAGGGTGGAGATCTTTACAGATCACAAGAGCTTAAAGTATGTGTTCACTCAGAAGGAGTTGAACATGAGACAGCACAGATGGCTGGAGTTGATGAAGGATTTTGACATCCTACTTCAGTACCACCCAGGAAAGGCCAACATGGTTGTCGATGCCTTGAGTAGGTATCCGACAGCCATGTGTTTGACCATAGATCGGCATTTGCTTACCGACTTGGAAAACCTTGGGATTGAGGTGATCGTGCCCGGAGTGCAGATGCAGCTATGGGGGATGCAGATTCAGTCAGACTTGGTGGAGAGGATCAAGGCGGCCCGGTTCGAGGATGTGGCTCTGCAGTGTATCAGAGAGCAGATCAGTATAGAAGTGGGGGATGCTGAGTTTTTACTTGCAGAGGATGGTACCTTGAGGCACGGTTCCAGATTATTTGTGCCCAGCGAAGAGCTCAGGAAGCAGGTTATGCAGGAGGCCCACAGATCTCAGTACTCTATACACCCGGGTGCCAACAAGATGTACCGAGATCTGCGGAAGCATGTATGGTGGTCAGGAATGAAGCGAGAGGTGGCTCGCTTCGTGGCTAGGTGTTTGGTCTGTCAGCAGGTCAAGGCAGAGAGATAGAGGCCCGATAGATTGTTGCAGCTGTTGTCATTCCCGAGTGGAAATGAGAGCATATCACTGTGGACTTCATTTCAGGATTAACGCGTACTCCAGGAGGGAAAGACGCGATTTGGGTCATCGTTGATAGGTTGACCAAATCGGCCCACTTCTTGCCAATCAAGGTGGGTACGTCTACAGAGAGACTGGCGGAGATGTATATGCGGCAGATAGTCAGGATCTACGGAGTTTCGGTCAGCATCGTCTCAGATCGGGATAGCCATTTTACTTTCCATTTCTGGAGGAGTCTGCAGACCAGCTTGGGCACTCAGCTCAAGTTTAGTACTGCATACCACCCCCAGACGGACGGACGGTCAGAGCAGACTATTCAGACCCTTGAGGATATGCTGTGGATGTGCGTCCTGGACTTTGGAGGTTCCTGGGAGGATCATCTTCATTTGGTGGAGTTTGTCTACAACAATAGTTTCCAGGCCAGCATTGAGATGTCACCTTTCGAGGCTTTGTACGGGCGTAGGTGTCGTACACCCTTATCCTGGGATGATGTTGGTGAGCGAGCTTTACTGGGGCCAGAGATGGTTGTTGATGCGTCCGAGAAGGTGAAGCTCATCAGGGATAGACTTTGCGTGGCACAGGACAGACATCGGCACTGGGCCGATATCCACCGGAGGCCCTTGGAGTTTGAGGTACAGATTAGAGTAGGATTAGATATAGGTTGTTTATTTATGTTTTTTGATCATGTTTGTTTATTATATTTAATTGAGACTTGCTTGTGATTAGGTCGGAGACCAGGTTTTCTTGAGGATATCTCCGACTCATGGTACGATACGTTTTGGTGGAGGCGGGAAGCTTAGTCCGTGCTTCATCGGCCCTTTCATTATCAGCGGGAGAGTCGGTGACGTTGCATACAGGCTAGACTTGTCGCCTGTACTAGTAGGGATCCACAACGTATTTCATGTGTCACAGTTGAGATGGTACGTGGCTGACCCTAGCCATGTACTTGATCATTCAGAGATACAGGTTGGGCCTTCTCTCAGCTATCCAGAGCAGCCAGTGGAGATTCTGGATCGACGAGAGAAGGTTCTGAGGAACCAGGTGATACCTTTGGTGCGCGTCGCATGGAGGCATCATTCTCCAGGAGAGTCTACCTAGGAGCGGGAGGATGAGATGCGCGAGCGCTACCCTTATCTTTTTGGACTGTGAGGTATGCTTTCTATCCTTCTCATCAGTTGTATTTCGCCTTTCAATTTCGAGGACAAAATTCTTTTAAGGAGGGTAGATTTGTCACTACCATATTTCTAGTGTGAGGGTATTTTTGTCATTTTTGGGGTATTTTAAATTTATTAGAATTAATTAGAATTTATGGGAATTTTTAGGAATTATTTTGGAATTGTTTGGACTAGATTGATTTTTGGCTAGTTTGGACCCATGTAGATCAAACTAGGAGCTAACCCTAGTTAGTTTTAGCATGGTTAGGTCAAGTGACTCTAGTCTAACCTAGCCTAATCTTTGGTTCAGTCATTAGACTCTAATTAGCAAAAGGATTAGAAAGTCATAAGTCATGGCTTACGATTTTAGAGCCTTTAATTAATTAAATCAACCATAGCCTATGTAACTTGGCCCAAGGCCCAAAGTTTTGACCAAACCCTAACCCTTAGAAGTAGTGGCCGGCCACCTATCCTTATAGGGATCCTCACCATATAAAACCCCTCCTAAAATCTAGGGTTGCCTCTTTCTTAGGAAAAGCCCTAAGTTCAAGGAGGTTAGTTTCTATTGCATTTTAATTTCTAGAACTCCTTTCCTCTTCCTTTTTCTTTCTAAATTGTTCCATTAGGTCCTAATAACATGACTATTCTTACTGTTGCTAAGGTCTCATCTCAGTTTGAGGTTGTTTTGAATTGATTGGGTCATCAAGAGGAGAGCATTCGAATAGGGATTTTTTTATTGAAGTTCATCAAGAGGTAACACTCTCAATACTCCATGGATTTTCAATTTGTCTATATGAATAGGTAGCCCTAAGGGTCCCCTAAGAATCTGGATAGGTTTCATGTCGGGTATCAGAGGTTTCGTGTCCGTTCTGGACACGTATCAGAGCTATGGCTGAGTGTTCGACGAAATGCCTCAAAGGGCATTTCGATCTTGTTTGTTCAATGTTTTTAAATAGGAATGTTAGTTTAGATCTAGCTTATTGATTTTTGTTCTTGTGTGTTAGTGTCAGTGTCATTTTGTGTCGGGATCTTGGCTTGGACACGTGCGTGCACACGCTAGCGCGCGTGCTACAGGGATCCCCTGCTACTCGGGCCCTGTAGCGGACACGACACATATTTGTTTGATACGAAACTTGACACGCCACTAGGGGCAGTGACTGACACACCACGTGTCAAGTTTCGTGGGCCCACGTGGCGTATCGAGAGAGGAATCCTCGACGCACGGGGATTGTACTGTCTGTGCACACGAGTTATTTGGCCACTGACACGGCTCTGGTTCATAGACACGACGATACGAGGACACTGTACAGACACATAGACATGGACTCCTAGACCTATACTAGGTGGGGACACGAGCACGTGGCCTAACACGTGCTGTGTCGTGTGCACGAGACGCGTGCACACATGCACGAGGAACAGTTCACTGTACACTATTTTGTAAACTATTTTGAATGGACACGTTTGTGTCCACTTGGGTGGACACAAACCACTCGAGTGACACATACACAAAGTGTATCCATGTTACCAACCACTGTTTTAGCTTTTAGATTAATTTTTGATGTTTAATTCCCCTTAAACCTATGTTAACTGATACTCAAATTCCCTGTTATATTTCCAGTACTCTAAAATGAGTTTTGTCATTAATTTAATCCATTACATGCTGTTAATTACATGTATTGAAACCCTAATGTGGTACCCCTATGTATTTTCTAAGTGTGTGTCAAAAGGTGGATGAGTTGGTGTTAGTTTGGTTCTATTTTCTATGGATGCCAATATGGACCTGAAAATGAGTGTGGGAAAGGTTTTGAACTATTCTTGGTGTTCATTGAATCATGAGGTGATAACAGTGTTGTCTAAAACCTGTGAATTCATTAGGACTATTTTACTGATTGAAGTGTTCTTCGAAAACTGAGTTTTGATGTATAAAACCTGAGAATATTGACATGTAAACTAAACTAGTGTTTTAAGCTACTATTTTGTAGATATTCTAATGTTTTGACCCCTACATGTAATAACCTACGTTAACTTAGCTTTAATCCAAAAGGTTGATAACCTGGAAATGAGTGTCTTTTACTGTATAAGTGCATTCCTAAGAATTTGCATTTGGGTTGGCCTTATGGCTGAACTGTGGACAGTAACTCATTTTACTGTTTTTCCCTTGAGTTGTTTTGGTGTTTTCCCATGTTGAAGAAATCTGTGCATGTTAATATGTTATCCCCTCTCTCTTCACTGTTGAAATTTCTACACATTGTCTCACCACACACACACACCCACACACAGCCTTCATGTTCCTATCACTCACCTACACATCTATTTCTGTTTTTTGTCATACTTCAGTCCACACCCTATACTCACACACACATGTCTCCATTGTTCACCCTACACACATACACAGGCCTCTCTTTGTATAACATATGTGTATATATATTATCTATATATGTGGTGTGTGCAATGTTTTATGTATAATGTGTATACATATGTACAATGTGTGATGTATATCTATAGGTATAGTACTTAGCCTAGATATATGTATATATAAATATGTGGTGTCCTAATGTACTTTACTATGGGCTATGTAAGGTGTTAAACCAATAGGTGATGATGATGTAGACTTGTAAATGTATTCTAGAAATAGCTATTAGCTATGTTGTGATAGCTAGTTTAGGCTTGCATAGCCTTGTTAGGGTTGTGCTAGCTAGTGTAGACTAATAGCCTAGTTTAGACTTAATTAGACTTGGTTGACCTAGTTTGACTTCTAGGGTTGACCAGAGTTGACCAAGAGTTGACCTTGGCCTAGATTGACCTAGAATCATGTAGAATACATAGTAGGACTGCATTACACTATTCTGGACTTGTTGTGACTTGTGCTGTTCTGATTAGGAGCCAGACACCACTCCTCGGACGGTACTTTTCATATTGGACACTCAGATACAGGCGAGTACATTCTCTGATTATTTCATATCCTGCTTAGAATTATTTCCTGCAGTAGATTATTTTACTTGTACTGTCACGATGGTCACACGGATTGGTACTGTATGGATCCCTTCTTGAGATGTTATCCTTAGGGAGCATTGGGTACTTCATGTTATGTGCGTTTCACTTACATGGCGTATCATTATGCTTCACTAGTTCTTTGATCACTTGCGACATATACTCTTATGATCGCAGAGTCTCCTAGAATCTCTTATCCCATTCACTGGGTATCCTAGAATCTCCTAGAATCACCCATTTATGGGCATCCATGTATCACCCTTCGGGGCCTTGTATGTAATCATAACATAACCTGGCTGGATCCTTGTGTATTAATTGGGGGTACGAGGGAGTAGAAATGGACATGTGAATAATACCCAAGTAGTATCTTATCAGAATCTCTTCTATAGTGTCTTATCAGAATCTCCAATGCCATTTACATGTCTATGTTGTACTCTGACTCACTGTCATATGATAGTTCTCTATTTATAGTAGATATTTCTATTACAGCTTTCTCTCTGCTTACATACTGCACTTCTTTCAGTACTTGTATCTTACTTTACTGCATGATTATATCTTCTAACCTGCTATGAACTGTTGAGATGTACTGTACTCGCTCCAGTCCTGACTGGACCTATTAAAAATATTACAGAGGACGAGGAGGAGGCTTACCTGGACACTTACTACGGGGCAGCCTTAGATGACACCTGCGAGCTGGACCCTCAGGAGGACCCAGCTCTAGCTGAGGATATTCCCCCGACTGCCTAGACTAGATTAGTTTGGCTGATTATCTTTTATGTAGTCTGGAGGCATATTTTAGTTAAACTTTATTTGGAGTTCAGAATTGTATATATTCTTTCATCTGAGACCTTGTACTGTTGGATATTGCTGGGATTATCTTAGACTACTTTTTATCTATTTATTTTCTTGAGTTCTATTTCATATCGTGCTATCTCTTCCTTAGTTGTGATTGAGTTTATTATTGCTATGTCACCCCCATTCGGGGAGTATAAACTGTTTAGAGATATATATTGTTAGATGTTGTGACCTAGGACAGCATTCTACCGCCGACACTGCAGCGTAGGCTGGACGTACCCACGTCTCGTGCCCTTACTCTAGGGTGCGAGTCGTGACAGGGGATCTCCAAGGGCGGAGTTGTTAATCAACGCCATCCGATTATCCCATGGAATTCTAGAGTCGCCATCGAAATACCGTCGGCGTCTTCAGCGGGAGGGGGCTTGTAGGGGAGGAGAGTTAACTGGTTTTTGACCTCCGAGGAGGAGCTTAGGATCTCGAAGCTGTTGAGGAGGGTGATGCCTGTTGGCTTGTTGGGTGCCGAATGTATATCTGCCAAAGAGGGGGCAAGAGGGCTGGTGGAGCTGTCTCTATCTTCAAAGTGAGAGTGGGAGTTGGGAAGGGGGAGGATAGGGCCTTAGGGGGGAGGTGGGTCGCTCTGGATGTTGGGCTTATCCCAAGCTTCCTATATCGATACTGTACTAACTCGTTTTAGTATGCAAAATTCTAAGAAAGGTTTCTTACCTTTTAGACATGGAATTGCTCTATCAAAGGAGCAGTATCCGAGGACACCTAAAGAGATAGAGAACATGAAGGCAGTTCCTTATGCTTCTGCAGTAGGAAGCTTAATGTATACAATGTTATGTACAAGACCAGACATCTGCATTGTCGTAGGCATGGTCAGCAGATATCAGTCTAACCCAAGACAAGAGCACTGGACTACCGTAAAGCATATTTTGAAGTACCTGAAAAGGAATAAAGAGTATATGCTAGTTTACCAGACAGATAGTTTAGTTCCCTTGGGGTATACAGACTCAGATTTTTAGTCAGATAGGGATTCCAGGAAATCTACCTCAGGTTATGTGTTTACTTTGGGAGGTGGAGCCATTGTGTGGAGGAGTATCAAGCAAAAATGTATTGCTGATTCTACCATGGAAGCCGAGTATGTGGCAGCCTCTGAGGCAGCGAAAGCAGCAGTTTGGCTCAGAAACTTTCTGTTGGACTTAGATGTGGTACCTAGTTTGCCTAAGTCTATTACACTTTATTGTGATAATAGTGGTGCAGTTGCAAACTCGAAGGAACCACGAGCCCATAAGACAGGCAAACACATTGAGCACAAGTACCACCTGATATGAGATTTCGTAAAGAAAGAAAAAGTTGCTGTGATCAAGATAGCATCAGCCGACAACCTAGCTGATCCCTTTACAAAGAGCTTACCAGCTAAGGCTTTTGACAGTCATGTTGAGGGAATGGGAGTCGGATGTGTAGCAGCATGGCTTTAAGTATAAGTGGGAGATTTGTAACAATATACTGAAAAGTAATGCTTTAAGTATAAGTGGGAGATTGTTAGGGTTATATACTAAAAGCATCACTTTTGTAGTAACCTTATTTCCTTAAATTTTGAATGAGAATCATATGGGCAAATGTTTGAATATTGTATTTGTTGCAAGTGTTAATACAAATGTCTGATATTCTATATTGTAGATAATATGGTGTGTGGTGTCACACAGAAGATAATATTATCGGTTTCCTATGGAGTATATAAATAGTTCACAACCTAGATGGACTTGGACAATCTATTGGAAAGGTTGTAGTGTAATCTGGTATTAGTCTATCTTGACTATACGTTTACACTAGTACACTTTGTGTGTATTGAACAGGACCACTTGAGGTTGTTCTCTTTGTATTGACTACATAAAGAGAACAAACACCTCTGTTATTATGGATGCTTGTGCTCTTAATCCGGATATAATAACGGACATGTATATGCAGTGTGCATTACTTTGACTCATAAAAGAGTGAGATTCATTATGGATCAACAACCTCTATGAATTGGGTAATAACATTGTATGTAAGATGGGCTGTTGATTATAAATGGAATCCATGTCCCGATACATCGGGTTGATGATGTCCTCTTAAGGAGCTCATAAGGATTGTCATATAAACCCTGCAGGTGGATTATATCCGACATGACAAATAAAGTTGAGCGGTACTACTTAAGGATAAAAGATGTCGAATCAATATAGTTGTCAGTAACTTAATTTGATCGATGGACATACGATATCTTAACATAGGGAGCCAAACGAGCATATAATAAAAGGAGCCCACAAACATAATTTGGGATTAGGGAGGTAGTACAACAATAGCTCATTAGTGGACCGAGCTATTGTTAATGTGCCTGGATTGTGTGTTCGGGCTGAACACGGGATATCCAGATCCGTGAGGAGGTCTAACCCTAATTTTTTCTCATGGTCCCTGCCGTAGCCTATATATATATCCTCTATTCTCTGGCCGCCAGATTGCTGATCAGAAATCTGAATTTTTCTCTAAATTCGTGATTCACGTAAGGAAAGAAAGAGAGGGCTGCCAAGGAGAAGAAAAGGTTGGAAGATCGTCGCCCACACGACGTCCAACTCGAGGAAGGAATACGTACAGAAGATCTTGGGGTCGTCCGCTCGAGAATGCCAAGAATTACTTGTCTCCTTTCTGTCGCAGGTATAATTCGTGAACCCTAGTTTCCACCTATGAAGGGTTAGAACACGTATTAGATCTGTTTAACTTTCTATCGATCAATACGCACACCAAAGGAAGGGTCCTGGGAATCCCCAGTTCCATCAGGGAAGGGGGAGGATAGGGCCTTAGGGGGGAGGTGGGTCGCTCTGGGATGTATTTGTTTTTGGGGTAGTTTTTTTTGAGCTCTGGGTGGGCTTTAAAATAAAGCTTTGAGAGGTGTCCTCTGATCTGACAGTGCATGCAGAAACTGATACTGTTGTCATACTCCAGCGTCTGTAGGTGGGACCGTCCCCCTAACTCGAGCTGAATGAGCGATGGGGGTCAGAGGATAGATCTATCTCTGCACAAATTTTTGCGTAGTTGCCTTTAGAGAGGTTGCGAGTTTCATCGGTGATGGGTACCAGAGTCCCAAAAGAACTAGAGATTATCTTGATGCTGGGGGAGAGAAGAATACTAGGGGAGGTTCGGTAAAGTAATCAACATAGAGATAATTTTGGAGTCGGCATTGGGCTTGAAACTGTGGGACCATTTCGCGATCTTTACGTTGAAAGAGCCGATGTGGGTGGTGCCTTTTGCCCAGACTAAGGAGTAGTCAGGGTCTAAGGATAGGTGAAGGAGAAGGTGTTTTGAGTCTAGGGGTGCAATCTTGTAAGCAACTGAGAGGCCCCAGCCTGCGATGACTTCTTTTACGAAGGGAAGTTTAGGGCATCTGGCCTGGAATTTCATCACAAAGATCCTTGAGAAGGATGAGGATAGAGAGAAAATTTCGTCTAGAAAGAACGACACACGGATGGTGTGCCCTTCGGTAGGGGGTGAACTCGATCTCTGGAAGAACGATTTCCTTCTCTGCCGGGGTTAACTGTGCCACATGGTCCGGTCGCAATATGTCGGCGAAGGATGGGTAGTTGGATGTTGACGGTAAGCGATCGGAAGGGGGAAGGAATGCTGAATAGGCGGGGACTGCAAAAATGGAATCCTGTTTGGAGGATCGGAGGCTACTGAGCAAGCCGGGTGGGGCTCCGAGGGGCAGCTGACACTCCCTGGCGAAAGACCGGCGTCCTCAGGCGTATGAAGTCTCCTGAGAGGGGATGTTCATGCGCGCAAAACAGCTCCCGTGGGTGCATAAAATCCTTCCAGGAGGAATATGGGGTGGGGGAGGTGCCCCCCGTCGCGGGGGGTGCATACTGAGCACCTGACTATACCTGATGTGGTACACGGACGTGAGGCCCGCGGGAAGGGGGAATGTCTGGCGGAGGATGGGTGCTCTTGTGTGCATGTCCCGCTTGGAGGTAATTCCTTGGGCGCATGAAGAGAGGTAATTCCTTGGGTGCATGCTGAGGGCGGTAAGAGGAGGGTAGCTTGGCTGAGAGGAATATCCTTGTACGCATAACCCGCTAGAAGTGCGGGCGCTTGCACTTCGGCGGGCGTCACGGGCGCATGCGGAGCCACCATGAGGGTGAGCGCGCTCGAAGACGAGGAGAAGGGTGGCGCATATGCTTCAACATAACTCCTCGAAGAGGGGGTCACAAGGAAGCCAGATTGCGTCGTAAGCGTATGCCCCTCCGAAATGGGGGTGGGCGCATGCTGAGACATGATGGGGAGGGCGCATAAGCGCCGCAACTAGTGCTGGGCGGATGGGAGGGCAGGAAAAGCAGAAGTTTTGAATTCGAAATTGAACTCCCAACGAGCAGGAAAGGGGGGCCGAAAATCGATGAGTCAGAGTGCATACTGCCCCACCGGAGAGGGAGATGGAAGCTGCGAGACTCCAGCGGTGGCAGAGGCTATCGGAGGGGGAGGCGAGACCGAAAAAGGGGACCGGAGAGGGGAGAGCTTCACCGGGCTCGGCGGTCCGTGCCGACAACCGGGTCAGGGTGCCGGCCTCGACTAAGGGGGAGGCGATAACAGCCGGCCATCTGAGTTTGGGGGCTACTCCGGCGGACGGGAGTCCCACCAATGCGAGCTGGTCTGAGGTCTAAGGATGGCTGCTCGACGCGCACTGGCTGTCGGAGGACGAACGTTACAGCCGACGCCGGAGGAGATACGGGTGGGAGGGGTGGAGGATCGGCTGAGGAGAACGGCCCCGTCCCCGACGACTAGGGCGGCCGGCTGAGACAGGCAGCTGCGCGCGGCCGGGATCTCCGGGAGGGACGCAAGGGTAGGAGACAGCGGCACAAGCTCGGGCATAGCAGCAAAATTGGAATATATATATATTATATATATATATATATATATATATATATATATATATATATATATATATAATATATATATATATATTTATATATATATATATATTGAGTTCTACGCTGCAGCCTCACATGAGCTCTAAGCTGTCCCATCTAGCATCCTCCCAATTCAGCCCCCTGGCCCTCACTCTCTCCATCCCTCAAACTGCATCCTCCGTCGACCCCCAAGCCCCCGGTCCCCCCTTCGGCCCCCGGCTCATCTCTAGGGTCCTCTTTTCTGCCGCCCCTCACCGCCTACCTTGAGCTTTTTGCAGCTCCATCCAACAACCTCCTTGATGCATCCACCGTCGACCCCCTTGTCCCCGGCCACCCCCCTTCGCCCCCCGGCTCAGCCCCTGGGACCTCTACTCAGTCGCCCCTCGCCTCCTTGGCTTCTGCGGTCTATCCCACCACTTCTCCTACAGTCCCCTCGTGCGTTCCTAGGCCAGGGGACTCATCCGCGGTGGCCCCGGGCGCTCTCCTCCTTCCTCTCCAGGTTGCTCTTGGTGCGCTAGAGGTGTCGCCCCCAGTGGGCGGGGCGGCTCCCAACCCGTCCTTATCTTTTTGTGCGGCAGGCCCCTCCGTCCTCACCCCTCGCCCCGAGCAGATCCCATCCTCGATTGATCCTTCTCCTTCTTGTGGAGCACCCCAGCTTCCTTCATCGTCTGGTGCCCCCCCACCGTCCTACGCCGCCAAGCTGCACCCGGACTTAGCTTTATCCAAGGGTCTCCTTTTCCTAGACATCAACCTCCCGGACATTGTGTACTCCCAGGAGTCTCCAGTACCTTTGGTCCCTTTCTCTGACTTGGAATTGTCCTCGCTATCGACCTCCTTCCCCCACACTTTTATTCTCAAAATTTTGACTGGTTGTCCCAAACTCCCCAGAGTGCAAGAGATGATAGCCAGTTGGAGACTCTCAGAGGAATACCGAGTGGCTCCCTTTGATCCCAAACATATTCTTCTCCATCAATCATCTGATTTAGACCATAGGACAGTATGGTCCAAAAGTACTTGCAGGATTGATTCCCACCAGATGAAGATCATAAAGTGGTCAGCAGGCTTTAGCACCAAAGAAGACTCAGCGAAGGTCGCCGCTTGGGTCACTCTGCCTAATCTACCCCTGATCTGTTTGTCCCAGCGGCTCTCAGGCGTATTGCCAACTCCTTTGGGACTTATGTGGCCTCAGCCCCTGAGACCAGCAACCTCACAAAGGCTCACTATACCAAAATCTGTGTGGAACTCGACCTCACATCCGAACCGCCCAATTTTATCACTATCGAACTGGGCAACAAGGCCCACACCTAAAAAATCCTCTACGACAACCACATTTTGTTCTGTAACCACTGCCATTTTAGAGGTCACCTCCCAAAGCACTGCCATCGTCTTTATCCTGAGCTAAAGAAGAAACCTGTTCGGAAAGGCAACGTGCCAACAGATGGAAGGACACCCATGTCATCCCTTCTACCATGCCCGAACTCGCACACTCGATTCTGCTCCAGTGACGGCAAAACAGATAAGAGTGAACCCCCCAGCACAGCATTGATCCCCTTCAACGCTCAAGCTATCACCCTCTTCAACCAATTCGATGCTATAGATTCGGAGGAAGCAGAACCCCTGTCGGAGACAGCCTCCCCACTAGCCGACCGCGCGTCCACCGAGATTCACCCCAACCCAAAAAACGCAGAAGTGTTCGCCGACTCCAGTAACGCAGATCAACAACACACCATCGAAGACTCTGTTGTAGAAGCTCTAGCAATTCTAGGGCCAGACCAAGTTCGGAGAGGACTACAGGTCCAAGCTGAGGGTTATCCTCTCCAGCAAACTATTCTTATGATTGGGAGCACCAGTGACTCCATAGTTATCCCTCCAGAGAATCCTATCCTGGACTCCGTCGGAGAATCGGTCGGTCTTCCCTCGGACCCTCCAGAGCAATCATGTAACGATCATCCTACCTCGACTGAGGTAGGACCATCAACCTCGAGTGGAGCCAATGTCAACCAAGGACCCACCGAAACAACAACCATCCAAACCAGATCTGCTGCCAAGCGGAACAAACCCCCCCCCACAATGTCCTTAATGCTTAACATTCTATCCTGGAATGTCCGCGGTCTGGCGAACAAACCTACATTAAGGAGAATAAACAGTCTTCGAAAAATCCACAAGATCGACATCCTCATTATTCTTGAACCCAAAATCCCTTCCAAAAGATTAAAATCTATCCAGCTGCAGCAGGGCCTCCCATCGGCCATAGCTAGCAGATACGATATTTGGATCCTCTGCTCGAATGACGTCAAATTCGGAGTCATTCAAGACTCCCGGTAGGCCCTCTCCTGTTGGTTTTAACATCCAAGACTTCCAGATCGTGACATCCTATCAGCGGTCCTTGTCAGCTGCAATATTGCTGAGAGGAAACACCTCTGGAACGACCTCCTTGACATCCATCTCCACCATACCAACTCTCCTTGGCTTTGCATTGGTGACTTTAATGCGATTACCTGTAGTGCAGAGAAAATCGGAGGCCGCCCCCCTCCCGTTTCGGCCATGCAAGACTTCAACAACTTGTTCTTCAATGCTCATTTAGCCTCTCTCCAGTTCACCGGCAATGCCTTCACCTGGTGCAACATGCTTGATGGTGACCGTCGTCAATACTCCAGGCTGGACAGGGCCCTCATGAACGCCTTCTGGCACGGAATGGGGATCATAACCAACCTGTCTCATCTCAACTCCTCAGAATCTGACCACGCACCGCTGCTGGTGGAAATTATAAATAATACTAACTCATCCAAAAAGAACTTCCAATTCCTAGACTTCTGGACCGAGCACACCCAATTCTAGGGCATCGTTACGGAAGCGTAGAATCGTGAGGACTCTTGCAATCCCCTCTCTCGGGTGAGGAGCAAGCTTAAGGCCACGAGGAAAGCCTTGTCCAATTGGAGCAAACTTGCCTACGGGGACATGTTTCAAGCCGTTCGGGTTGCTGAGGATGATGTCATCGGAGCCGAAGCCATGGTCGTCACGGATCACTCCTTAGCGGTCAGGAGAGCCCTCAACCTTACCAAGGCTATGCTTAAATTTAGGCTCAAAGTGGAGACTGATTTCTGAAAGAAGAAAGCGAGGTTGAAATGGGACAGCGAGGGGGATAAAAACTCAAAATATTTTCATGCTTGCGTTAACGAACGCAGACATAAGCTATCGATTCACCGTACAGCTGATGACAACGGAAACATCATTACCGACCAAAAGAGCATCCAAGACGCTGCCACAGATTTCTTTTCCAAATTATTCTCCAAAGAGACTGTCCACAAAGATAGATTCTTCCTAGACCAAATCCCCCTCCTCATTAACGAAACCGACAACGCCCAGTTGGAACGTCCGCCTTCGGCCTTGGAAGTTAAAGATGCTGTGTGGGCTCTGAACATGCACAGTACGCCAGGCCCGGACGGCTTTTTGGGGCTATTCTTTCGCACATGCTGGGATATTATCAAGCAGGACATCACCGAAGCGGTTATCGCTTTCTTCGAAGGGGCTATATACCCCAAAGCCATCTCTAGTGCCAACCTGATCCTTATTCCAAAAAAAGTTAACCCGGAGTCCTTTCGTGACTTCCGCCCTATCAGTCTTTGTAACTTCACCAACAAGATTATCTCCAAGATCATCGCAACCAGAATGGTAGGAATTCTCTCCAAGATCATTTCGGAGAAGCAAAGTGGGTTTGTCCGCAGGAGGAACATCCAGGACAATATTATACTGGCCCAAGAGTTAATCACCTGCATTAAATTTCTAGTTAGAGGGGCAACATAGCTATCAAAATCGACATGGAGTAAGCTTACGACAGACTTGATTGGCAATTCATGATCTGGGTTTTCAGAGCTTTCGGATTCTCGAAAACTTGGACCAACATCGTGTGGAGATCCATCAGCAACTCATGGTTCTGGCTCCACGGTCATCAACGGCCACGCTGAGGGGTTCTTCAAATCACATCGTGGGGTTAGACAGGGTGACCCTCTATCTTCTACTGTCTTCATCATAGCAGCTGACGCCCTGAGTAGGAACCTTAAAAACATGACCGACACCCCAAATTTCCAGCACTATCACACATCCAGCGGTTGCCCTATCATCACCCATCTGGCCTTCGTAGACGATTTATTCATCTTCTCCTCCGGGGATGAAGGAGCGGTGGGAATGGTTCACAACACCCTGCAGAGGTACTCTAGATGCTCCGGCCAGAAGATCAATCATTCAAAGAGCGATATCTACGTGCACCACAACACCGATAGAGAGCACGTAATCAATCTCTCCAATTTAACATCCTTTTTTATTGCTCATCCTCCGTTCAACTATCTCGGTTGTCCTCTTGTGAACGGGAAATCCAACGTTGGCATCTTTGAGAACTTGACCACTAGAATCAGGAAAAAACTTGAAGGTGTAGAAGCATGGAAAATACTAAAGAAAATAACTCATGCGGCCAGGAAAGATCCATGCGGCTCAGAGACGCATGCGGCTCAGGGAGTCATACGGCATAGGAAGCTATGCGGCCCAGGGCATTTCATGCGACTCAGAGGATACGTGGCCTGTTAGTGCTCTCCTCCACCCACGCTGCATTAATTGCTTTGACGGCTGACCCCTCTGAAAAGTTGACAGCCCTGACACCAAAGCAGGTAATTATGGCTCTGCCATAATGATGAATCTCTAGGGAAGAGGAAAGAAATCTCTGACACAAATCCCCCGAGAGCCATAAAAATGCCACGTGGCCTTGCCACGTGGGCATTCGTATGCGGCTCGCTTCTCATGCGGCTCAGATTAAATCTTATGCAGTTCAGGCCATAGGAGCCTCATGCGGCTCGGGCAAAGGACTTCCCATGCGGCTCGAGAAGATCATGTCCATGCGGCTCAGGCCATGAAAGTCTCATGCGGCTCGAGCGAAGACTTCTCATGCGGTTTAAGAAGATCATGTCCATGCGGTCCAGGCGGATATATACCTATGCGGCCCACAAGGATTACTCCTCTATGGTTAGGGCCACTGCCCACGCAGCCCTGACATGTGGGCTTAACCATATGCGGCTCATATTCATATGCGGCTCATATTCATATGCGGCTCACATTCATATGTGGCTCGCTATTCATGCGGTCCAGATTCCTCCAGCAGCTCCTAGGACACGTGTCCTAAGCCAATTAATTCCTCAGATTTGCTGCCATTAAAGATTGGGTCAAATCTCAATAAACGGGGACACGTGGCAGAACAATAGGTCTGATTTATTCGCAGATATCAGAAGATCAGTATAAGGAAGATTTATTCCAATCAGCATTAATTGCTCATGGGATTTGGTGTAATCTATGCCTAATGGCCCAGATTCATCATAATTAAAACAAATGGCCAAGATGGACCAATCTCCAAGCCGCCGCCATCTCCAAGAGCTAATCATTGGCAACCCTAATGATCACATCCCACTATTATAAATAGCAAAATGCCATTCCCTTGTGATATATACAATTTCAGAGAAAAAAATACGCATATACGGAGAGACTCCCCAGTAGTCAGAGAGAAAATACACACAGAGAGAGAGAAGCCAGAAGAACAACAGAGGAACAAGAAGAGCATTTCTTCGTCAATGCCAACCATCTTTTCACAAGGAGCCAAGGCTGCATACCGATCGTCCAAGGAGTAAGGCAGGGCTGCCGTCACCTTCCCGAGCCTCTATCGTCACCCCCCAGAATCTATAATAAATAATTGTACTTAGACTGCTGTACCTAGGTTTTCGTCCCTAGGCTTTCTTTGTACAAGCGAGTTTGTAACGTAAAGTAAAAGTTTGGTCCCCCGATAATTGTTCTGTTCTTTTATATTTCATGACAAACACGATGGCGACTCTGCTGGGGACTAACTTCTCCACGGCTGAGGAGTTGGTGACGCAATCGAATGCAGCCAAGCTTGGCTCCACTCAACAAAAGATGGTCGCCCGGTTCGACCAACAGGTGTTCGAAGAGATGCTCTCCGACAAGAACACTGGCCCGGTCCAGAAACGAGCCCGCACAAAGAAGGTCCGTAAGGAGTGGAGACCTCGATCCTTCGTTCCTGCTGAAGCTCTTGCAGAGACACCCTCTGTTGTTCAAAACGGCGAGCAAGATTCCCCTGCGGCCCCACTTCAGACCGTAGACAACTCTGTTGTCCCCAAGTCCGGCAGAAGAAAACACTATAATACTGGATTTGTAGGGGCAAAGAGGAACTCTATGAGATCCGAGCCGCATAAGGTTAGCAGTCGCAGGGAGAAAGCTCATGCGGCTACATCCTTCAGCCGTAGGGAAAAAGTTCATGCGGCTACGTCCTTCAGCCGCATGAAGAAAACTCATGCGGCCATATCTGTCAGCCGCATAGCTTATGCGGCTACAGTTGCCAAACACACGAATAAAACTCATGCGGTTGTGGAAGTCAATCGCTTACAGAAAATCCATGCGGCCACAATTGCCAACCGCATGCGGCCAGCCTGTACGGTCGTGACTCCTAGCCACACAAAAACAATTCGTCCGATGGCAGAAGACAACCGCATGAAGACAGCCTACACGGTACCCAACTCTAGCCGCATAGCGCCCGTCCCACGTTTCTCTCGATTAGTCTTCGATCGTCTCTCATGCGGTCCTGACCCTGATGATTCTCTGGATGATAAGCCAGATTCTGTGGTACCCAACTTGGACTCCTCATATTACGCACCCACAAGTGCTAAAAGGAGGAAGTCTAGGGCAGCGCGGGCTCATTGGGCCCAGTCAGCTGTCCCAACCTCTGACTATCGGGGCGCCACGTTGACCATCACACGGGCCTCAGATAGGAAGTTGTATACAACCACTCGAATCCAGCCCCCGGTGGCAAACAGACAGAGTGGTTCCTCTGACATGGGGAAGGCGATCCTCCACAAACGTAAGGAAAGAGAAGGAATGTCGACGTGCAAAGAGTCCTCGCTTGGACATCGCTGCACCCAAATCATCGTCAATTGCTGCTGCAACAACGCAGCGACGGAAGATCGGCCGTCCATCTTCCAAAGGCTACGGCACCCGAACTCAGAAGACGAGGCACCTCCTGTTGTCTCCTGCAATTCTGCTCAGAAAGTCTCCGCCGAAGGGAGAAGGAAAAAGACAAGCATCTCCAGTCCCAAGATATCAACCACTACAGCTAAGAAATTATCGTCTAAACGGTTGTCCTCCACCGGTGTATTCCAACACACCCGTTCAAAGACGAAATTTTCTGCGATGGGAAATTTATCATCGACATCGCTGGAGGTTGAGGGAACTGGGGGTAGCACTCCTCCGAACATCCACAATAATCCGATGTTTCAAGGAGCCGAGCCCGCACGAACAACTCTTCCATCAGGTACGACAGGCACCGATGTCCCCGAGGACACCCGTGACTCTCAAGACGAACTAAACTCTGAGGCTGGGGGTACTGCTCCCTCCGAGTCTGAACCAGAAGACAATATTCTCACATATCCCGATGACTTCTCGGTACACGGGTACGACTCGGAGGGCACATCCTCCACCGCTCCTTCCGTCACTCCTCACGTAAGGACGGTGTTCATGATGGACAGCAATCAAGGTGGCTCCAATGATCGCCAGCACATCGACAATCTCGATGCTATATTACTTGCTCTGGTCAAGTCTGTAGACGAGATTAAAGCGGCCCTGCCAACTCTACAAGGAGGAACGCCCGATCAAACAAGCACGGGCCCTGCGGTCAATGTGGATTCAAACTCAGCGACACCAAACCCGGGCAATAATCCTCCCGAAATAACAGCCCCTACCACGACAGATGAGACCCGAGAAGTAAGGAGAGAGGTCCAGGAGCTCCGAGCCATGTTCCATGCCCGAGAAAACGCTCAGGATCTCAGAATACGGCAACCATACCCTGCTGAATGGAGGGATGTTCCCTTCCCACCAAGATATAAGCCGTTCAATATCAACCCGTATGATGGCAAAACCTCAGCAAGTCGGTACATCACTTACTTTGAGGTCACCATCGACCATCTGCCCCACGATGATACGATCCTCACACGGTTATTCATCGGGGCATTGGAAGGAGTCGCCTTCGATTGGTACCGCAATCTACCGGACAACTGCATCCACTCCTTCGCCGGCTTCAAGCGTCTGTTCTTGGAACGATTCTACGAAGTAGGACAGGACGTCACTATGTCCACCCTCATGGACGTCGTCCAAGGGTAGAAGGAGTTGACAAGGAACTACATCGAGCGATTCCGCCAGACCGCCATGAAGCTGCCTTCCGGGAATCCAGATTCCTCTTTGATTAAAATTTGCCAAAAGAGACTACTTCCAATGATCAGTCTCTGGATGGGCGAAAGTCAATTCAAAGATTGGAAGGCGTTCATCATCAGCGCCGCAAGCGCCGAAGAACGACTGAAGAAGGCTCGCCAACTGGGATTGCACATCTCAGAAGGAGAAAACAAGGACAAGCGTCCTAACAACGACAATGGAGGTAACCCCTCCAACAATCGGGACAGCAAGGGAAAGTAGGCTATGGTGGCCGACACGGCCCAGAAGCCCGAGTCACAACCAGCAGATAAACAATGGCCTCAGATCACTTACTCTTTCGAAGACGGCCACGTCAAGCCTATCTTGGACATGCTCATACAAGGAGGTAGAATTCAGCTTCCTCCACCAAGGCGGGAGCCTCGACCGACTGATTTGGAGAATCCAAAGTTCTGCCATTACTACCGTTATGTACACCACGCTACACACGACTGCTACCAACTAAAACGGTACATCTAAAGCCTCATCGATTCGAACGCTCTGGCCATCGACTTCGAAGAAGTAACCGTAGCAGCCAATATGGTGTCCGTACAATTCGGCAGCTTCCCTTCGACGGAGACTCAAGACGGGATAATCCCCGTCCCTCTGGCGATAATAGAGATTACCAATCTTTCACCTCCCCGGGAACAGGCTGCTGGTCTAGTAACTCTCACCACCTCACGAAGGGAGGTCATGTGGGTCCATCCAGACTTGGTGTCAGAAGTAACTCGGCCCACACCATCTCCCACCAACAAAAAAAGTAGAAAAATCAGGACCTGTCACACAATCTCAGCAGACAACGAGGAAGCTACAGTCGTCGTCACGCGGTCCGGAGCACAATCCCAACCTGTGGTTGATAGCCCAGCTGAAAATCATCAACCTACTACAACTGATGCTCCGGGACCGGCTCAGTCTTCGACGACCGACAAGCCTAGGCCGAAGGAGACTCGCTTCGACAAATCTCTCCGAAAGGACGCAGCCCAAGGGCTAGAGAGGCCCTATAACTTTGACATCTTAGCACAATTGGCTAACACTCCGGCCAAATTGTTACTATACGAACTCCTAAGGCTCTCCAAGGACGTTCGTATTGCATTGAGCGAAGCACTCCAAAATATCGATGCCTATCTCGCTCAATCCAACCTCACCGGGGAGGACTCACCCGTGGATCTCCAAGACAGTACCTGCATGGGAGCAATGCCCAACACCATCTTCACTCCGTAGGACATGCTCATCAAAACCAACCTACATGATCGCCCGCTATACTACACGGGATACATCGACGATGTGAAGGTGGATCAGATGCACATTGATCCTGGCTTTTCCATAAGCATCATCCCGAAGGGTCTGCTACATCATCTCCGTATCCTAATGCATCGCCTGACACCTACAAGCAGCGCTATTAGCGGTTTTAATTCGGGCAGGAGCTACCCTATTGGGAAGATTCGTCTGAAGTGCCAAATTGGCGACCTCCAATCCGAAGTCACCTGCTGCGTCATAGATGCAGACACTTCTTACAACATCCTCTTGGGGCACCCATGGATACACGATTATATGATCATACCTTCCATACTATACCAGTGCTTCAAATACGTCGACAAACACGGCTTCGTGAAGACAGAGTTTGCTGATATCGATCCCTTCAAAAGGGTTGAATCTTACTACTCGGATCTTGTTTATACGAAAAGTCGAAGAGGCACCTTGATGAAGGAGACGCACAAACTCATACCGAGACAGCCACGGGATCAGAAGGACCCCTGACGATCCACCTCCAAGCTCACAAACCGGGCAAGTCCGTACCCCTCACCGCCACTCTGCGGAAGGACGCGATCAGCCTCTCGGCGCAAGAGGAGCAAATGATAATCCGGCTGCCAAGGTCCAGCCAAGTGCCGAGACCCACAACGGGACCACTGACAATCCGACTTTCGAGAGTCAATCAACCCCAAACAGGGAAGCTCAATCCCTCCGATAAGCCGCTGACGATACACCTTCCCAAGAAGGGTCATCGCCTCGATGCAAGGTTTGACACTTCCAGCGAACCAGCCACTCCTCACTCCACATCAAATGCCAAACTGGGGGTCGCCAGTCTTCCAATAACTCCACGATCTGCTCCTTCAACCGAACCACTGACAATCAAGCTTCCTAGGTCGTCCTCTCAGTCGTCATTTACTTAGGGGGTAGCCGAAGAGGAACCGGAGCTAGCCAAGTATATGGCTACCCACACCAATATCCCCTCCGCTGATGATGTAATCCCCCTAGAAAAGATACCTTACTTCATCAATAAAGGGTTATCTTTGAACTACACCGAGCTCAATAAACTATGTACAATGTATGCTATGGAACACGGTATAGGCGCTCACCTACACACACAGGTGACAAATGTGTACACCGCGATCCAGCTTACTCCAGTAGAAGACGCTTACCGAATATTCGAGGGAGGAGATAATCCGATCATCTTCGGCCGGACGAACAACCCGCATCCCCTCACCATAGAGGAAGTCGACATCGGGTCAGATACGGGGAAACTGCCTCTGTATCTCTATAGTCCTCAATCCAAATATCTCATGCAGAAACAAGGGTATGATCTGGAGACGACGCCAGGATTGAACTACGGTACTGGGCGATGATTACCTTTGAAGCCGCCAGTCCCGGCAGGCAAACCACGGAACTACTATAACAAAACTCGATGCGGGTTAGGGTATGTAACGCCTACTACGACCCCTGAAAGTTCAGATGAAGAATGCGACTGGCAGTCACATTCAACCGGATCACCGACTTTCGACTCAGATACCAGCATCGAAGATGTGTTCAGACAAGTCATGTCAGTCAACATGGCGTTCGCCGATGCTTACGAAGAAGATGAAGACATCCCCAAAATCCTCGAGCTAGAGCCATGGGCCCAGCAATTTGACGCACAATAGGAAAAGCGTTTCGAATTGAGAGAACCTCCTACTGAAGATGAGGTCATACAAGTGGATCTCGGCAGCGAATCTTCTTCAAAATCAATTTTTATCAGTAAAAGCCTGACTGACGAAGAATGGGAGTCGCTGCTAGAACTTGTCAGAGAATACATTGATGTGTTCGCCTGGAGCTATGAAGACATGCCAGGGTTAAATCCTAACATCGCTCTCCACAAACTCAATATTCGACCGGATGCGAAGCCTGTCAAGCAACAACAGCGACGCTTCCGTCCAGGCATCATGGACACGATCGAAGCCGAAGTCAACAAACTGATAGCCAGTGGATTCATTCGCGAGGAGCAACATCCCGATTGGGTCGCCAATATAGTACCCGTCCTCAAGAAAAATGGGAAGATTCGAATCTGCATCGACTTCCGCAACCTGAACGAGGCATGCCCCAAAGATGAATTCCCCCTTCCTATCACAGACATCATGATCGACAATACCTGTGGCTTCGAACACATGTCATTCATGGATGGCTTCTCGAGGTACAACCAAATCAAAATGTCTCCTGACGACGAAAAGCATACATCATTCCGAACACCGATTGGCACGTACTGCTACACAGTTATGCCTTTCGGTTTAAAGAATGCTGGTGCCACATATCAAAGAGCCATGAGCATCATCTTCAGAGACCACTTACGCAAGACGGTGGAATGCTATATTGACGATATAGCCGTTAAAAGCCGTAGCAAGGGAGACCATCTGCAGGATCTAAAGACGGTATTCGACCTAATGCGAACGCACAATTTAAAGATGAACCCCATGAAGTCCTTTCTGGGCGTATCCAACGGGAAGTTCTTAGGCTTCATCATCACTGCAAAGGGTATCCACGTAGACCCTGAGAAGACAAAAGCAATTATGGAGATGGGTCCCCCAAAAAATCTTTGCGAACTCAGAGGCCTTCAAGGGAGGCTGGCTTACATCAGAAGGTTCATTTCCAACCTCTCCGGACGATGCCGACCATACACGCACCTTATGAAGAAAGGAGTCTCATTCGTATGGGACGAGGAATGCCAGCGTGCTTTCGACAGCATCAAAGAATATTTGTCAAATCCTCCGGTCTTGGTAGCCCCAACCCCTGGAAAACCATTCCTGCTCTATGTACGAGCAATGGAGCACTCCCTCGGTGCTCTGTTGGCACAAAATAACGATGCAGGCCACGAACAAGCCATATACTATCTCAGCCGAATGATGGTTGGGCCAGAGCACCGATACACCGCTGTAGAGAAGGAGTGCCTCGCCTTGGTATTCGCCATTCAGAAAATACGATACTATGTCACCGGACAAACGATACATATGATCTCACGGGTCAACCCTCTCAGAGTTCTCATGACCAAACCAGGGGCACTTAGCTCTCGACTCGCTACATGGGCAATATTGCTGTCCCCTTATCATATGATCTTTGTCCCACAAAAGGAAGTCAAGGGTCAAGCCCTGGCGGACTTTTTAGCAGCCCACCCAGGCTCGGAGTCCTCCAGAATATACGAAAAGATTCCAGACGAGGTCGCTGACTCGCATGCAACCTCTCACGAGGCTATATGGCGAATGTTCTTTGACGGTGCTTTAAGGACCGGACCTAAAGGTAATATAGTCGTCAGAGTCGGGGTAGTACTGGTCTTCCCTTCCGAATTGGTGATCAACCATGCCTATTCCCTCACAGAACCCTGCCCTAACAATGTGGCCGAGTACAACGCTCTGGTCATTGGCCTCCAACTTGCAAGAGAGCTGGGAGTAGAATACCTTGAAGCATACGGCGATTCCCAACTAATCGTCAATCAAATCCGAGGTTCGTACGAAGTCCGCCACGAAGACATGATCCCTTATCACCAAATAGTGATCGATATCATCTCGTCATTTGAGGGGTTCTTCATCGAGCACGTCCCCAGACTCCGAAATATTAAAGTCGATGCCCTAGTCGGTCTTGCCGCTTCCCTAGCAGTTCCGAATTATGACCGCCGATCAGTGGATGTGATAGGCCACGAACTGGTCTGTTCTAAAAACAATGTACAATTCGTAGCGAGTTATTTCGTACAGACGATCGATGATGCCCCAGATTGGAGACAACCATTCATCGACTTCGTCGTCTACGACATCCTGCCCGAGAACCCAAAGGAAGCCACTTCCATCAGACGGCGTTCTCTCAGATTCTTCTACGATACAGAGACAAAAATGCTGTATCGCCGCTCCTACGACGGATTACTGCTTCGGTGTCTATCAAATACAGAAGCCAAAGAAGCCGTACGAGAAGCTCACGACGGTGTCTGCGGGACCCACCAGTCCGGCCCAAAACTACAAGATCGTCTTTGCCGAATGGGCTACTATTGGCCCACGATGGTGGCAGATGCGATCGATTATGCCAGAAAGTGCAAAGCTTGCGAAGTCCACGCGGACTTCATTCACCAACCATCTAAATTTCTACATCCGACAGTGGCGTCCTGGCCATTCGAAACATAGAGAATGGATATCATTGGCCCAATCACCCCGCCTTCCTTCCGAGGACATAACTTCATACTTGCGATCACTGATTACTTCTCCAAGTGGGCGGAAGCTGTCCCACTCGCAAAAGTCAAGACTTCAAACGTGATCAGCTTCCTTAAGCATCACGTCATCTACCGCTTTGGACTGCCCCGAAGGATCATCCATGATAATGGTCCGCAGTTTGCAAGCCACGCGTTCTATCGGTTTTGCGATAAACACCGTATTCAGAATATTGCTTCGACGCCATACAACCCGGCAGCAAACGGGTTAGCAGAGACGTTCAACAAAACGATCATCAAACTCCTCAAGAAGTTCGTCTCCTCCAACAAGCGCGACTGGAACGAGAAGCTCGGCGAATGCTTGTGGGCTTATCGTACCACAATTCGAGCAGCCACTGGGAATACGCCATTCTCCCTAGTATATGGGAGTGAGGCAGTTCTCCTATTAGAGACTCAAATACCCTCACTCCGTGTCGCCCTCACTTATCAATTAACAACGAATGACAACTACCGACGTCGACTGCAAGAGTTAGAGGCCTTAGATGAAGAGCGCCTCCTAGCTCAGCAAAGGATCGAGCTATACCAAGCACGCATCTCAGGAGCATTCAACAAGAAGGTCAAAATCATAATATTCCAAGTGGGCGATCTTGTTCTGGCAGTCCGGAGGCCAATGGTCATGACTCACAAGACCGCCGGCAAGTTCCAGCCAAAGTGGGAAGGCCCATTTATCATTGAGACATTATTCTCCAACGGTGCTTACCGCCTCGCCAAGCAGAACGGAGACTTGCTCATGTTGCCCGTCAACGGCAAGTTTCTGAAAAAATACTATGTTTAAACAATATTCTCCAGATTTTTCGAGTCACGTATCCGCTGGTATCATTGAACTCGTTCCATTTCCAGATTATCGAGTCACGTACCCGCTGGTGCCTCTGAACTCACCACCATAAATTTCCGGATTGTCGAGTCACGTACCTGCTGGTACTACTGAACTCACTCCATAAATTTCCAGATTATTGAGTCATGTATCCGCTGATACCACTGAACTCACCCGTATAGTTTTTCCAGATTCTCGAGTCACGTACCCGCTGGTACCGCTGAACTCACACTTACCATTCTCTAGATTCTCGAGTCACGTACCCGCTGGTACCGCTGAACTCACACTCACCATATTCCAGATTTTCGAGTCATGTACCCGCGTGTACCGCTGAACTCATGCCCTTCTCCTACAAAGATATCCTAAATTTCTAAGTCATGTACCTGCTGGTACCTCTGAACTTACACTTCGATTCCAATATTCACGGATTGTCAAGTTACGTACCCGCTGGTACCCCTGAACTTACATTCTGGTCACTCTTTTGAAAGAAAGTTATGTATAACCATACCACTGAACTTTCTTCCTACAAGAGATCCTCCCTCATGATCTAATACCTGCACTCCCAGTGCACAACAAAGGTAACGGGTCCACGAACATCCAAGACGGCCATGTCCTCGTTACCTCTGAGCCGTTCCACTTCCGCCAAAAACAAATCACCCCCTACGTAGAACTTCCATGTCCTCATTACCTCTGAGTTGTTATATGTGCCCTCCTTCATTGAGCCCACTCCTATCATGTCCTTACTACCTCTGAATGGAAAGGATCCGTCGAAGAAACCTTCATACTTGCCATGTCCTTATTACCTCTGAGTAAGTATGACGATCCCCTTTCGACCTATTATCTGTACCCACAACCGGAGTATACGCCAAGGGTAATAGGTCCACAAATGTCCTCTGTTGACCATCAATATCCTCCGTCGAGTTCACTCCTACCATGTTCTCATTACCGCTGAGTAGGAAGACTCTACGTTTAAAAAAAACCTTCCCACTTGCCATGTCATCGTCACCTCTGAGCAAGTATGTCGGTTCCCCTTCATCCTATTATCCGTGCCCTAAACCAGGGTACGCCAAGGATAATAGGCCCACAAATATCCTAAATTTCTCAGCACAAATCTATCACCTCATCAGGCCCCAGGAGCCCAGCTGCTCTACGGCGTTCCTTCTTCTCAGTACCAAGAGCACCCATGACCACTTCGCTGTGGCTGCTTCAGGTACCCTGACCAAAACTTGTTACCCCTGCCTAAAACCAAGGTACACCATGGGTGACAGGTCCGTAAATACATCCCCTATATGGGGGTAAATATCACCACAATATCACAAGCGCAGCAAGCAATACAAATGAAGGGTAGAATTGAAAGTACTCTTTATTTGAAGGAAGAAAAGGTATTACATGTTTCGGGTTCATGTCCCCTTCAGAAAGAAAGAAAACAGAAACAAAACAAGAGGAAAAATCCGATTATAGTTCTGCATTGCACAACTCCAAGAGACGATTTTTTACCAAGGCAGTCCACCTATCAAGCCTCTGCTTAGCTCGACGCTCGGCTTCTTGGGATAACTGCTCTGCATCATTCAGAAGAGTATACGCCTGCCAATTATCCTCCATTTTCTTGAGGACAAGCTCTAGATTAGCGGAAGCCCTACTATACTTTTCAACCTCTTGGATAGCAGTCTCCTTCTCAAAACGAGCGGTCTCAAGCTCTGACTCCAGGAAAGCCAGTTTTCTCTGGAGTTCAAGGATATATTCCCGAGTGTCGGCTACCCCACAGGAAGCATCCGCTTCCCGAGTTAAGCAATCTTCAGTCCGATGGCTCCACTGGTCACGCAATTGAGTCAGATCCCGGCGGTCCTTCAATATAGCCGGTTTAAGCGATTCTCGGGCAGCCATTACCTTCTCCACTGCAGTAATGAGAAAGTTGCGCTATTGATTTATGGCCGCGGATAGATCAGTCTGTTGCAACAAATAAAACTGGGCCACGAGACGATCGACCTCTAATAGCTTCGACTCCAACAGCGCAGCCAATTCCCCTCCTCCAGGGAGTGTCTTAAGGATGGTAATCTGGCCTCCGGCACATCGACGGGCCAGAGTAAAGGGAGTCCCCCTTTCCACTGCTGCCTCGACCCCTCTCTTCAAATGACGATGGAAGCTAGCAACCACATCCTGTAACACGTCATCCAAAACCTCCGTAGAGGACGGTGTCAGAGGAAGAATGGCAGACGATACCAGAGGAGAAGCTTCAGAAGTTACTGCCCCCGCCACTAAAGAGGCGAATTTCGTACGGAAGGATGCTTAGATGGCGGCTAACTCCTCTTCCGCCGCCCGAAGAGCCTGGATGCTCGGCAGGGAGGAAAGGTTGACCCCCGAAACTATAGTCGCAGAGGAGGACACAGGGGGCATCGCCTCTTGTTCCGGTTGCACTGCTACCCGGGACCCCGAGCTCGACCAAGACAAGGGCCCCTCGACACAGAGAGGCTCAGTCAGGCCCTCTCGGGTAGGGTGCGATCTAGCAACATCAATCACTAGCAACGAAGGGTTGAGATCTGAACATCCAAAACAACCATTAGTCGATACAATCTGAAAGAAAAAAAATATGGGCTTATTCACGAGCTATGGTTTGGTCTGTATTACCAGGGGTAGAGCGCGGAGACGACGGCTCGTTCACAGCCGACGTAGTTCCCCCACCCACAGATTCATCATGTTGGGGTTCGGACGTCTCAGGGACGGGCGCAGTAAAGCCCCCATCCCCCTGGGTTGAGGTTCCAACACGATGGGAATCTTCGGTCATAACTGGAAGCACCCCAGCAGCAATGATAGTGGTACACACACCACTGACTAAATGAGATAGGACCGGGTCAGCCTCGGTAGTCGGGTCCCGAGGGGCGAGCTCACCAGACGCCGATAAAGGAGCAAAAAAAACAAATGATTAAGCCATAACATAGAAGAAGAAGAAAGGAAACAACTGAAGCCCAAATCACCTTAGGAACATCATCCACATCATCAAGAAGCAGCCTGCGACGTCTTACCGCAGCATGCTTCGTGGAGTAGGTTCGGTCGTCTGCGGTAGTCACACGCCTGCTTCGTTTACGCGAAGCGCTGGGTATTGCAGACGGCTGATCCTCCACCACCTCGTCAGACAAACTAGACGATTGACCCACGGCCCTTTCCACCTGCACGACAGGGGGTTGACTCCCAACCTCCTCGCCCGAAGAATGAGATGAGTCATCGGTATCCTGCCAGTCGTCTTCCTCATCCGCCCTAGTGGACTCTGAGTCCGGCACAGGGACCCTGTTCGCCCCCCTCTTCGTCTTCTTAGACCCTTCTGGCTTCTCAGCCAAACCGGTGCCGGTGATGAAGCTATTATTCATATCAAAACTGACAGGGGGCTTGCTCGCCGTAACATGATAAAGCGCCGCTATATACAAGATATCACCCTCCACCTTGGCATCAGGGAGTAAAAAGCTGGCTCGGGTATGGGTCGCATTATAATAATGCCAAGCCCGGGCACCATCGAGCACACTGCCCTCGAAGCTCAAACAAGCGCTAGGGCGATCCAGGAACAATTGGCTATACCCGAATTAACGAGAAAATCTGCTGGACAGATAAGGCTCCAGGTATACTCTATTCCGGTAGCGATACACCAAGTGTGCGGGACGGATGTTGCTTAACCAGAGAAGCATCTTCTCAGATAAAAGTTGGACGGGATCAACGCCGTCAACATATACCATCCTCATTTTGCCGAGGGTGAACTCAGGAAGAGATACGAAGAATTCGGGCCCATCAACTCTTGCCAACGCCCTCCGGCAGGCCGGCATGGTATCATATTCCCAAACCTGATTACGAAACCGGAAAAGAAAGGCGTCATCAACGAAAACATTTTTATCAGGTCCCGGCCTCATCAACGACCGATAGTGCATTAATAACCACCCCATAAGGTAGTGGTATGGTAGCTCTATCCGTTCAAAGTCCATCGACACATCGCGAGCAATAACCTTGGATGAAAAGGCACGAAGGCCGTGGTGTATGCTACACACCATGGTCGGGAGGAGCGCCAATCTTACCTTGAAGACCAATTTTACAGCAGGAAGAATGAAATGGCGGCTGATCCTTTCTATAGAACCCGTGCCGCCCGAGACTACACAGTTACGTAGCCATACCATCAAGAACCCGGCCAAGATAGATTTATCAGACATCTCTCGGGTGCCATAGTGGAAATAACTGAGGGAGTCAGTGCTACTCCCAAATCGGTCACGGGTAGACTTTGAATTTTTGACCTTCGACTTCATATCCTCCACCTCCTCCAGGGTTCGAGGAGTTCGAGACGAAACTTGACCAGAAGGATGCAACTTGAAAAGATACAAAATCCAGGCCTTGGTATGAGGAGCGTTCCCTTCTGAACTATTTACTTTCTTGATAGCCATCTGATGGCAGGCGCTGTGATGACACAACAGTTCTTGGTACACGACAACGAAACCAGGAAACTGTCAGTTCAGTGCTTCGAGTTCTTCATTTGTTGGTGTACATACTTCAAAAGTTTCACCTCCCCACGGCAATCTAGATACAGTGTTCATTTCATGAAGAGCAAGCCCCAGTTCCCCTCCGGGGGCAAAGAAAGTTCCTGTACGCCGACTATACAGCTCCAATAGAGCCATAAACAAGGGCTTGTTAATGGGCAACCCGTAGCAGGTACCCCTGATGGCATAGTAGAGGTCAATTTCCTGAAGGAAGTCCCCATACTGCCTCAAAATCCATGAGGTAAGATTAGTCCATGTGGGAATGGGGTTGATCCAGTTTAGCAGCGACAACCTGCCTATGGGATAAGACCCCTTGTGAGCGAGCTGATTCAGAAACGTATCAGCTAGGGTAAAGGTAAAATTAGGGCCAGTTGTGTTTACAAAAGTGCCCGAGAGCAGCCCCATCACAGTCCGACTCATGGATTCCTTGCCCACACATACCAAACCCGTACGTTTGTTGTAGTGAATTTTGCTCACAAATATTCCCTGTTGGGTGGGAGTCAGGAAACCCACCATAGTTCTGCACCGCGGGACCATGTTAAACCATGAGAGTGGATAATGCCGCTCCATCTCAGGGATATGAATCTCTACCCCGTCTACAGAAAAATCCCAGTGCTCTGAGACATCCAGCAATCTGGAGTTCTTTATGGAAAAGGCGTCCCCAAAGAGGAAAGTCGGTTTCAGAAATTCTCCATCCAACTTCTCTGAATTCATCATCGAACCAAGAAAGCAAAAAGGTTGTTTATTAATAGTAGCCACTCTCTCCTTGGGCTCATTGGTAGGTAGCTGATCCTCTATACGACGGATTAACTCGTCAAGTTGCACGTTTGCGGCATGCTGAGCTGAACCCACAAGGAGCTCTCCTGCTGGGTTGGTGGGGAGGTTCACTGAAAAAAAAAGAGAGAGAAAGAAGAAACAAGATTAAAAGATGGCTAAAACAAAAAACTACTAAGCTCTCGCCAGTTTATGCGGTTCAGGTCAATAATGTCTTATGCGGCCCCAGTCCAGTTGGGTCTCAAGAAATACAGTGGCTAGGAAGCCTATGCGGTTTGAGTCAACACAATCTCATGCGGCCCAAATCAGATGGGAGTTCCATATGACTCTAACTCGATAGCTTATGCGGATTGGACGAATATACACAGTTCTAACAGAAGAACTCATGTGGCACAAAACGCTATGCGGCTCAGCTTGCTAAAAAAACATATGCGGCTCCGTTCAGAGGAGACTTATGGGGCATTATCTATATGGTTCGGGCATGAAAAAGTCATGCGGCCCATACAGCATATGCGGCTCTGCCATCAACTTGGGAGGAGGCTTGTGCATAAATATGCAACAGAGCCATAAGTACTCAAGATCCAAATGCAACCCTCACCCTTAAAAGCTGGACGAACGTCAGAGGGTATTTCGGGCGCTTTACGCTCGACGGCGGACGAGGACGTCACCTTCTTGCTCTTCGCGGCGGCCGAAATAACTTTAGAAGACTTGGGAGCCATTGCTTCGACAAGAAGACAAGGAAGATCAGAAAGAGAAGACAAAAAAAGAGTGAATGAAAGAGAAAGTAAAGAAGTCCCTTCGGCTAAAGTCACCCGTATTTATAAACAAAGACGGAGCATTTTGATCCCCGTGCACACACGAAAACCAACTCTTCGGTTATCAAAAGAAGCCGCCGAAAATGAAGGCCAAGCTCCTCGGATCCCGCACCAAAAAGCGGCTTTTAAAAGAAAAATCAACAACATTTAAGTGCTAAAGATTGCCGTACGTGGCAAATAATGACATGGCAAACAGCTATGCGGCTGAACAGTCTCCTGCAGCTCGAAAAGACTCTGCGGCTGAACGAAATCTATGCGGTCAAGATATCCATGCGGTCAGAGTGTCATATGCGGCCCGAAGAATATGCATCCTTGCTTCTTTTTCAAAGTATTTCAATTTTTACAAATTGAAAACTTTGAAGGGGGTCCTGTAGAAGCATGGAAAATACTAAAGAAAATAACTCATGCGGCCAGGAAAGATCCAAACGGCTCAGAGACGCATGCGGCTCAGGGAGTCATGCGGCATAGGAAGCTATGCGGCCCAGGGCATTCCATGCGGCTCAGAGGACACGTGGCCTGATAGTGCTCCCCTCCACCCACGCTGTATTAATTGCTTTGACGGCTGACCCCTCTTAAAAGTTGACAGCCCTGACACCAAAGCAGGTAATTATGGCACTGCCATAATGATGAATCTCTAGGGAAGAGGAAAGAAATCTCTGACACAAATCCCCCGAGAGCCATAAAAATGCCACGTGGCCTTGCCACGTGGGCATTCGTATGCGGCTCGCTTCTCATGCGGCTCAGATTAAATCTTATGCGGTTCAGGCCATAGGAGACTCATGCGGCTCGGACAAAGGACTTCCCATGCGGCTCGAGAAGATCATGTCCATGCGGCTCAGGCCATGAAAGTCTCATGCGGCTCGAGCGAAGACTTCTCATGCTGTTTAAGAAGATCATGTCCATGCGGCCCAGGCGGATATATACCTATGCGGCCCACAAGGATTACTCCTCTATGGTTAGGGCCACTGCCCACGCAGCCCTGACACGTGGACTTAACCATATGCGGCTCATATTCATATGCGGCTCACATTCATATGCGGCTCGCTATTTATGCGGTCCAGATTCCCCCAGCAGCTCCTAGGATACGTGTCCTAAGCCAATTAATTCCTCAGATTTGCTACCATTAAAGATTGGGTCAAATCCCAATAAACGGGGACACGTGGCAGAACAATAGGTCTGATTTATTCGCAGATATCAGAAGATCAGTATAAGGAAGATTTATTCCAATCAACATTAATTGCTCATGGGATTTGGTGTAATCTATGCCTAATGGCCCAGATTCATCATAATTAAAACAAATGGCCAAGATGGACCAATCTCCAAGCCGCCGCCATCTCAAAGAGCTAATTATTGGCAACCCTAATGATCACATCCCACTATTATAAATAGCAAGGTGCCATTCCCTTGTGATATATACAATTTCAGAGAAAAAAATACGCATATACGGAGAGACTCCCCAGTAGTCAGAGAGAAAATACACACAGAGAGAGAGAGAAGCCAGAAGAACAACAGAGGAGCAAGAAGAGCATTTCTTCGTCAACGCCAACCATCTTTTTACAAGGAGCCAAGGCTGCATACCGATCGTCCAAGGAGTAAGACAGGGCTGCCGTCGCCTTCCCGAGCCTCTATCGTCACCCCCCATAATCTAAAATAAACAATTGTACTTAGACTGCTGTACCTAGGTTTTCGTCCCTAGGCTTTCTTTGTACAAGCGAGTTTGTAACGTGAAGTAAAAGTTCGGTCCTCCGATAATTGTTCTGTTCTTTTATATTTCATGGCAAACAGAAGGGTGGCATAATGCCACCTTATCCCTAGGTGGCAAGATGATCCTCATCAATCATGTGCTCACCTCCATCCCCATCCATACTCTGGCCGCATGCTCGCCGCCCAACAAGGTTCTTTCTTCGATCGAATAGATCTTTTACAATTTCTTCTGGGGGCATAGCAACGGCCTAGATATGCATCACTGGGCTAGCCGGGAATTCATGGCTCACCCTACTGGCAAAGGGGGTCTGGGATTTACCAAACTCACTTACATCGTTAATGCTTTCTCGATGAAATTGTGGTAAAAACTCTGCACGAGCAACAACTTATGGAGCAGGTTTTTGAAAGACAGGTACTTCAAACACATCCACCCTTCAATGGCCATATCCAACTGCAGATACTCAGCGGCTTGGCGTCGCATCCTTATCGGGCGAGACCTTGCCGAGCCTGCGATGAGACTCCTACTGGGGGCGGGCGAGTCGAACCTATTCCTGGAGAGATGGGTTAGGGATAGCATGATCCCGAGTCTCACAGAGACCCCGAAAGACAGTATGATTAGAGACTTATGGAACCCCATTACTGATGACTGGAACTGGGACCAGATTCATGATTGGTCCGGTAACAAAACGGCGGACATCATCCGAGCGAGCGGTTTACGCATCGGTGGTGAAGCCGATATGCTGAGATGGACGCTTGAGGCATCAAGGGCATTTTCGATAAGGTCAGGGAACCGGGCAGTCTTTCCACCCCATTGTGTACTATTGGCAAACCTGCATCCCCAAGAAGTGGTCTTTCTTTATGTGGAGAGTCATTAGAAAGAAATTGCCTACAGACGATATCCTCAACACCATCGATATCAGCTTAGCATCAGTATGCACTTGCTGCTATGAGCGTTAGATGGAGACTGTCGACCACATCTTCTGTCAGGGGAGCCTGCCAGGCAGTATATGGAGAACCCTAAACGAGCAATTGAGTATCGAGCCAGATGGTGGACGCTTCCACGATCTAGCGACTTCCTGGGGTTCAGCCTTCCACGGCCACCAGAACGTCGCAGCGGCCGCTACGTGGGCAATCTGGAAGAATCGCAACAAGGCGAGATACGATGGTCACCAATACTCAGCCGACCAGCTCATTCGGGAAGTCTTCCGCCAATGCCGTAAGTGGAGCACTATGTGCTCCCACAGTCCGAGAGCATTCTGGTCAGTGCTTAGCCCCTAGCTCTCGGCGGTCGTCTCATCTTCCCCCCTCTTCCTTCCTTTTGGTGGTATACTTGTATAGGCTTCGGCATTTTACGCCTTGTATACCTGTTTTGGCTTCGGCTTTTGAGCCGTCATTAATAAAATGAGGGGGTTCTTCTAAATATATATATATATATATATATATATATATATATTTATATATATATATATTTATTTATTTATTTATATATATAGATATTTTTTATATATATATTTATATATATGTATATATATATATAAATAAAATATATATATATATATATTTTTTATATATTTTTTTTGCCTACAGACGACATCCTCAACACCATCGGTATCAGCTTAGCATCAGCATGCACTTGCTGCTATGAGCGTTAGATGGAGACTGTCGACCACATCTTCTGTCAGGGAAGCCTGCCAGGCAGTATATGGAGAACCCTTAACCAGCAATTGAGTATCGAGCCGGATGGTGGACGCTTCCACGATCTAGCGGCTTCCTAGGGTTTAGCCTCCCACGGCCACCAGAACGTCGCAGCGGCCGCTACGTGGGCAATCTGGAAGAATCGCAACAAGGCGAGATACGATGGTCCCCAATACTCAGTCGACCAGCTCATTCGGAAAGTCTTCCGCCAATGCCGTAAGTGGAGCACTATGTGCTCCCACAGTTCGAGAGCATTTTGGTCAGTGCTTAGCCCCTAGCTCTTGGCGGTCGTCTCATATTTCCCCCTCTTTCTTCCTTTTGGTGGTATACTTGTATAGGCTTTGGCATTTTGCGCCTTGTATACCTGTTTTGGCTTCGGCTTTTGAGCCGTCATTAATAAAATGAGGGGGTTCTTCTAAATATATATATATATATATTTAAATATATATATATATATATTTATTTATTTATTTATATATATAGATATTTTTTTATATATATATTTATATATATATATATATTTTTTTTCAATGAAAGGACTCTTGTTTATTGAAAGAGTAAAAACAAGTTACAAGAGTTCAAAACCGAAAATACAAAACTAGGTCATCTTCTTCCCATGCGAGCAAACCATAGTTGCTTTAGTAACTTGTCTTTGGATCTCATAACAAACTTGATCCCCATTGAAGCTGTACTGCTCATATCTCCATTTGTTACGGTTTTTCCACCAACAAATTGCCCCCACATAGATTTGCTTTAGGTGAAGATTGTTCCACCTCCACCAAAGACGGAAACAAGCTTCCAAGTTTAGAGCACGACCCCGGATCCTGAGAAGAGATTTGGAAGAACCCCATGCAGTCTTGGCCAAATCACCTTCGAAAAAAATATGCTGTATAGTCTCAGATTTAGGGCTAACACAGCAGTGACAACGCGAGGCGAGTTGGAAACCGAGCCTTTGAACCTGATCATCAGTAGGAAGTCTGTTGAGTAATATGTGCCAAAGTAGTACTGACCATTTGGACGGAATGCAAGGGCTCTAAATGTTTTTGAACCTTGGATCAACTGGAAAAATAAGACGAGTTACCCTCCATGCTGAGGAGACTGAAAACTTACTGTCAGGGAGCCAGCGCAAACTCTCACCATCCTCCTCAATCAACTGGAAACTCTCATCCAGGTCCCTTCCTGCTAGGATCCGACGCCAAATATGGGAAGGCGAGGTGAGAGACTCACGGACATCCACTAGGAGAGTAGAAAGGAGTATAACCAGGAATAGAGTCCAGCTTATGGAGATTTCGACTCAGTGACTCAGCAGCAATCACAAATAACATAGGCGAGAGGGGATCGCCTTAGCGCAGACCTCGAAAAGCTTGGAAGTAGCCCGACATGCTACCATTGATCAATGTTGAGAACCAAACATTGTTCATCAGATAAGAACCATAGTAATCCAAGTTTCCTTGAACCCAAGCCTGCAAAGAGTAGAGAGGAGGAATCTCCAATTGACCCTATCGTAAGCCTTGCTCATGTCCAGCTTGATAGCTGCATTCCGTCCCCAGTTACCATGGCCCAGCATACTGAACATCTCTTGGGCAAGTACAATGTTGTCCGCAATTTCTCGACCCTTAATGAAGCCACTTTGTTCAGGTGATATGATCCGAGTCAACATAGGCGACAACCTATTAGCAAGCAACTTGGAGAAAATCTTGTTGACAAAATTACAAAGGCTTATCGGCCGATAATCAGAAATAGTGGCAGGATGTTTTTTCTTGGGGATTAAAACAAAAAGAGTGCTAGTGATGACCTTCGGTAAAGAGAACCCGTCGAAGAACATATGAACAGTGGCGAGAACGTCCTCCTTAATGATGTGCCAACACTTGATGAAGAAAACTCCATTAAAGCCATCGGGCCCAGGAGCACTGTGGCGGTCGATGGATTTGATAGTGGCATGAACCTCCTCCATATCGGGCTTCAACGTAAGAATATCACCTTCTTCGTCACTGATGACCTTAGATAACACTGACATGAACTCCACATCAGACGTTACGGGCTCAGGGAGAAACAAGTTTTCATAATGAGCGTTTGCAATATGTTGGATACCCTCCAAATCTCGAGCAATAATACCATCATCCGTACGAAGTTGGTGAATATGAAGACGACGGCGCTTAGTAGAAACACAGGAGTTGACCAAGAGTTGACTTTGACCTGGAATGACCTAGAATCATGTAGATTGTATTGTAAACTTCATATATTTTATATTGAACACATTATAACATGTGTTACTCTAAATATGACTCAGTTACTCTGGTATGAACATCTGTTCTCACCAATCACTCAGGATATCAGGCGAGTACATATTCTGATCGTTTCATACTTGTTATGACTTATATTCTTGCTCTAGACTACTTTACTTGATGCTGACACATTGTTCACACGGATTATTACTCTATGGATCTTTTTTTGAGATGTTACCCTTATTGGGTGCATCGGATACTTCATGTCATGTGCTTTTCTTGTACATCACGTACTCCTTACTCTCATCCTATTCGTATACACACGTGTGCTCTCATGTACTCTCATGTTCATATGTGCTTTATGTATAACCAAAATTCATGTACGTAACGTAACTAGAATGGATCCTTGTGTATTGATTAGGGCGGGAGAGTAGAAGTGGTTATATGATTATCCCTCTAGTATACTCGTGTATATGTCTATTGTACCCTCACATATTATGGAGTTACCATAGACTACTCGTGTGCAAAAACCTAAACCAAATCACATAACCAACTTGTGCTCAAACTCACTGTTAGTTCTTACAGTTCATAGTTCTCTATCTTATTTCCTGAACCCAGATTTACCTGTTATCTCCAGTTTTTCATGTACATCTTTTACATCATTTTATGTATTTTATTCTATTGCTTGTTCTATATTTTCTGCCATGTTATGAACTGTATGAGAGTTATCTATTCGGTCCTGTCCTGACTGGACCTATTAAAAATATTATAGAGAATGAGAAGGATTTCTGCCCCACCTACTATGAAGCTGGTATAGATGACACTTTGGACCTGGACCCTCAGGAGGATCCAGTTTGTGCTGAGGAGACTACCCTATTGCCTAGCTAGACTGTTAGGGCTTTATCTAACTTTTTGTGTTGTCTTTTGAGATGTATTATTCAGATGTTTGTTGTAGTATTGTTTAACACTTAAACTTATTTCCTTCTACTTGTATTTCTCTTTTGAGGATTTTATATCTATCTTATCATGCTTTTATCTATCTTAGATTTTTGATTGAGTTGTACTTGTTGTATTGTCCTCCGAATGGAGAGTATATCCTGTACAAGTACATTTATACTGTGTTAGATATTTGTGACCTAGGACAGCGTTCTACTACCGACACTGCAGCGTAGGATGGACGTACCCACGTCTCGTGCCCTTACACTGGGTGTGGGTTGTGACATTGGTCCTGACTAATGAGCCTAATGGGCCTAGTCAAATAAGTTAGTCAATGAGTCCTGTGATGCTAATTTATTAGGCTCTAGTCAAGTGTCTAATCTAATGGGTTCACTAACACAAGCCTAACCAATAGGCTAGCCACTAACCATATTAGCTAACACATTATAAATAAATAATTATACACAATATTCATAAATAAATATTCATAATATAATAGAATTATGAAATGACAAAAATTACCCCCTCCCAGATTTAGGTAGTTACAATCCTAACCCCTTAGAAAAATTTCGTCCACAAAATTTAAGTTGTTCGTACTCTTCTAAGTCAAGCCCCCAACAATCAAAGTCTAGAAAAATCATGTCTAAAGTTACACAACATGCAATTCTATAGGTTGTAAACAAACATGCATGGTTATAGCCTCTACAGTATCATGTTATTGCAGTCTCTACTAGGGTTTACTACTACTCTAGCATAAAAATTATAGATGCAAGCTAAAAGTACAAAGAAATCAATCAGACAATCAATAGATGGAAAGGAACATGAATAAAGAAAGAACAGAACCTAACCTTAGCCTATTACCTGCAGTATTGTCTCCTCGATGGCCATCGCAAAAGCCCAGCCCTGCCCTGCTAGCGTGTCTTCCTATGCTGGTATGGGGCAATTTGCTGTACCATAGATGGCCAAGCTTGACCCTTACTGTCTAGGGCTGCACTAAGTGCTGGACGATCTAGGAGGCAATCCCTTATGATGTCTAGCCGTTCCACAATTTAAGCATACTCCGACCTCTTCCTGCAGTTTTTCCAAGAATGTTCGGACTTCCTACAGAAGTCACAAGTGGGAGTCCGCTAAGGCTGCAGCTGAATCGGCTCAACGAAAACTCCAGCTAGTGGATGGTACTGCAATTGGGGCTGAGAAAATTCTTTCGAAACATGGGGGCGCTTAGCAGGCCCCGTACTAGCCCCCACAAGAAAGTCGTAATTGTAGTACCCCGACCCACAATATGCCTTATGGCGGATGGTTGGTTCGATAAAGCCTTATTGGACTTGGGAATATTCGGAAGAATCACTTGGAAGGCTATGCGATTAAGGCAGAATCATCTTATAAATGTGAGTAGTTTTGAACCCTTCGAAGATCCTTTAGCTTCACGCTTAATAAAAAGGATATGTACGCTATGTTGATCGTTGAGTTATTGAATAACACCTTGCATGGTATTCGGAAAGATAATAAAAGATAAATAATCACTTGAACATAAACTATTGTTGCTCGATGAACTGTATGCTTGTACGATATTGTGATGAATTACATGACAGGTGAAGGCAAAGTCCCAAATACTCGGGCTGTTAGTATATCGAGCCTTAGCTCGACGAATAGATGGTTACACAGATATAATGACCTAAGAACTGGGCAGTGAGTATGTCACGCCCTGCTTCCGTAGGAGCGATCGTCCTCGCTAAGGCATGGTGCCGCACGAGCCTAGATTGCGCTCATGCAAGGCGGGTTCCATAACGGCCGATTTCAGCGGCTGCGACGGGGTCGTCGCTCAGAAGTCCCATGTAGAGACATTGAATAATAGCAGCGAAAATTTTAAAGCAAGTTCACCGAAACTACCCCACCCGAGCAAGCGGTCGCCTCGACCGAGCGATGTCTTCGAGCAGCCGTTGCAAGGCTAAGTCCGAACGTCGTCGGTGTTTTGATTCCTTCGATTGACTGAGCGGGACGGGATACTACAGAGTATGCTTGAATCATGTCCGAATGAATGTATGCTAAAATAGATGCTAAGTCCCAACGGTTTGGGCGGTGAGTACATTAAATTGGTTGAAAAGATATATGGAATCAAAGATATGGCAAAGTGATTGGGAACAACATTCTATTATCCTGTCGCCGATGTAGAATGTTGATTACGCCAAGACCCTGGAAAGATGGCAAGATAGAAAACGAATGAAAATGGTGGCTGAGCACTTAGTTTTCCTTATCATACATTATATGTTTTCTTCATAGATAAGTTGAATATACTTGTATGGTCATGGACAACTTGTATACAAGATAGTTCCCAGAATGGTAATCCACGGCCACGTACCCAGTTCATCATAGGGGGAACAAGGATGGTGTCGACATACTGACATCGAGATTTCAGGACTTGCAGTGGGGGCTTGCTACTGCCCACTGAAAGAATGCCGAAATACCCATGGTGCTGAAGTAGTAGCATGGTGTTTCGAAAACCTCCCATAGATTTGTACCCCATTCGGAGTTAGCCATTCGCCTGTAAGATGGTCCAAGATGGCATGTCTCCAGTGACCTTCATATAGATAGGTCCAATGCTAATGATTTTTTTGTAGATAGCGTAAGTTATTACTCAATTACAGGGAAGGATGTCGGTTGTTGGTAAGAATCACCTGAACGGTGACAATTATATTGAATTATGATATTGTTCTAACAATGTCTTGTACAGGCTGAGTAAGTATTATAAATATACAGGGATGGCTACCTTGGTAAGAATCACCAAAGGGTGATAACTATATGCTTTAAACTTTGTTGGCTACGAGAATTTCATGCTTTACTTCTTGTCCGCTATAAACATGAAATTGACCCTAAGACAACGAGAAAGACCACTTTTAATTATGTTCTATGACATAATTACTTAGTGTTGTCTTCTTAGATGAGTAGGGCCAGCACCGCTCGCCAGTACATTGATAATCTACTGACCAACGTTGTGGGCAATATTACAGGTGCTTGCATATAGGGGAAATCGTTTGATCAGTGCTTCGCATCGATGATTCGGATGGGTGTGCAGAAACTCTTCTTTCAAGTCGATGTCTTCTGCTATACGGGACATAATATATGGAACAGTGTAACTCAGTTGTACCAGTGGGATTGTAACCAAATTGGCAAGTTCATTGTATAGAAGTCGGCATACTTAGTTGCAGCCTAAAGGGCATGTGTATATATTTAGTTGGCTATTCAAGAGTCTTGTAATCAGTTGTAAACTCTGTATTCCGCTGCAAGTCTTGTAATCTATTGTAATTATCAATAAAGATAAACGTTTCTTCATATCTTGTACTTCAATTTATCGGCTTGCTTTTGCTGTGCAGTAGTTGTTTTCTGAGAAATACCAGGAACTAAAATAGTTTTACCTTGTAAAAGTATAATCTAGACTTGTACGGCATCACGTCTAGTAGCTAGTTTTAGATCCTTCGGGATCGGGACGTGACATAATGGTATCAGAGCACGACTTTACGTCCTTGGATTCTTATTCGATTTGTTTCAAATCAATGTTGCTACTAAGATGATTCAAAGCTGCTTCTGCGATAATTCAAATACTGCTTCCGCGAATCTCAAAGTTGCTTCCTCGAATACTCAAAGTTGCCTCTACTATGACTCAAAGTGCTTCCACGATTATTCAGTGTTGTTTCCAAATTATTCTAAGTTGCTCCCTTTACTAAAAAAAAGTTCGTTGATCCTTCTGGCCACTCACTGGGTGTTCCATACAATAAGTCTAAATATGTGGACAATGATATGTTTACTTTATTGAATTCCTAGATGATGCCAAAATGAAGAAAATGATGTGATGCTATAATAAGTTGATATTGTGTGCTTGATGCTTCAAGTGTGAGATTTATAGAAGTCGATTGTTATGTTACAATCGGCAGTGGGTGATGGCATGGTATGTTGGAACACGAATTGTTCATGACCTCAGTGAATGTGAATCAACATATGCAACCCCCAATTTTCCAAATGAGGATAATTTTAAAATTTTGTAATTAAATTTATTATTTATTGATATTTATTTTATATTATGATTTTTGGTGATTTTTAATCATTTTTAAACTATTTAAAATCATGACTTGTGATTTGGTGTTTTGCTAGTGTAACCCTAGAGATAAGTGACCTAGAGCCTAGCCATGTGATTAGGGTATTTCATTTATTATTTCTAATTTGAGGGTATTTTTGTCATTTTTAAGGTTATTTGAATTTAATATAATTTATTTTGAATTTATGGAAATTTTTAGGATTTATTTTGGAATTATTTGAATGATGGTTGACTAGGTTGACTTTGACTAGCATTGACTTGGTAGACTTACCTAGAAGTTAACCCTAGTTGTATTTGGACTTGGTTAGGTCATTTAACCCTAGTTAGACTAGAGTTAACCCATGGTTAATCATTAAACTCAAGTTAGAATAGAAAGGCTTTTAGTCATAAGCCATGACTTATGGTTTGAAACCATTAATGAGTAATTTAGCCCATAGAGGCCCAAGCCCAACCCATTAGCTAAACCTAACCCTAACCCTAGCATGGCCGGCTACCTAGCCTAGAGATTCCTACCCTATAAATACTCTCATCCATTAGGTTAAGCCTCTTTAGGAAAGTTCACATTGGAAAAAGAGGTAAATCCCGTCTTTATAAATTCCTAGAAAATCTATTTTATTTCCTTTTTTTCTAAAACAAATTGCATTAGATCCTAATTTTAGTATTCTTGCTGTTCATGGAGAATTATTCCAGCTTGGGATCAATTTGGGGAAGTTTGCTAACAAGGAGGAGGATTGAGAAGGGGGCTTTTTCTTGAGGATTTTACCACTAGGTAAATCACCCTAAACTCGATTAAATTCTGGATTTCTTTGCATGAAGACCTAGCCCTAGGTCTCCCCTAGCCATAGGAATTAGTTTCGTGTCCAGGTGGACCCAATTCCTGTCCGTATCGGACACGTATCCGACTGTACATATAGGTGTTTGATGAAATGCCCCAAAGGGCATTTCGATTGGATTTTAAAATTATTGTTGAATGGAAATTTAGATCTAGGTCTTGTTTGTGGGATTCCACTTGACTGAGCATGTTTTCGTGTGTGTCGGACACGCAATAGGACACGAAACCCATGTATTTCTGCACTGTACAGCTCTCCTGCTACTCGGGGGCTGTATCGGACACAATACGCTGTAGGAGCGTAAAAAGTGCTTCATAAGAATGAGTCAAACAGATGGATTATTCCATTCAAATTGATCCACTTCACGCCTAAGAGAGGCTGATCCACTTTACGCCTGAAGCAGGCTAATCATTTTATGCCCGGGTCAAAGCTAATGGTTTTACGCTCAGGACAGGCTAGCCACTTTTACGCTGGACAAAGTTGTCAAGTCTTGCATTTAATGCAAAGTCTGACACAAAGATTTAGTGATGGCATATATCACAAAAATCAAAGGAATTTGTTTTACACAGGGACCAATTTGTCGTTTAGTATGTGGACTGCGCTATCTTACGCTCATAATATGGCTTCTTTTACGCACGGAGACTATACGAGTTTTTACGCTCAACGGTTGACGTGTGCGTAAGGTTTATTTGGGCTACTTTTACGCTCAAGATTATTTAACAACAACTTTACGCGGGAAGTCTACATCAGGACTATTGTACGCCTAGTCTACTACTTTACGCTCAGGATATATTTGGGTTGTTTTTACGCCCTATTCCAATTCAGAACGTGGTTTGCCTACATGGCTTTCATGCCACATATTTCGAAGAACGTGTGTACGTACATCCTATTCTTACTGAAATGATGGGACACGTGTCAACGTATGCAGAGGATAACTCCAATCATGGGTGGCAGTTGTTAGCGTAAAGACGGAACTTTTGCTGAGTTTTTACGCACAAGAGCCCAAGTCTATAAATAGACTGATTTTTCTCATATAACGGACAAAGAGAGAAAGAAGAGAATACATAGAGATCAGAGCCCGAAGACTTTGATTTTTGGAGCATTCTTCTTCAACTTTTCTTCCAGAACAGAGTGAAGCAAAGAAGGAAAGCATTCGGCCTCGCCATCAGTGCCCAAGTGCGTCGATACCTTTCTGGTGACTTAGTTCTTCCAATTATTCATCTTCTAGCAGTGATCTTCATCATCATCGTATGGTCCAAGGAACAAAGTGATCATTTACAGATCAGACTTCCATAGCAATACTTTTCAGAATTAAATTTGTACTTCTTGTACTTTTTTCTCGTTTTATTTTCAAAATCTGATTTCCAGGCATTTTTTTAAGTGAAACAAAAATGGCGACTCTGCTGGAGACGACCTTCTCCTCTGACGAGGAGGCAATTGCTCAATACGATGATATGTCGATTGGATCGACAAAGAAGACTGGTTGTACACTTCGGCCAGACTGCTTATGAAGAGATGCTCCGAACTAGGGGTGGTTCTCGCTCTTCCAATGTTCAAAAATCTTGCAAAGCACGAAAATTTGGATTCCTAAATCTAAAATAGCTTCTAATATCTCTGTTGCCTCTGATGGCAAGGGAATCCTTCCCACTCCTGTCGTAGGGGCTCCCGTTCGAAACGAGGCAGTCTTTACTTCAGCGTTGCACTCTAAGTGTGGAATGTTATCTCCCGTCTGTCACGGTGAAGATAATCAGGTTTTACGCCCAGTGGGTAAAAACCAAATTTTACGCTCGGTGCATAAGAACGAGTCTTCCGTTTGTAATGAGGCAGACTCTAATGTTTGTGCTTCTAAGTGTAAAAATAAGTCTCCCGTCTGTGACGTGGTAGACACACAAAAATTATGCTCTTCGCGTAAAGGAAAATCTCCCGTCTGTGACGTGGTAGATAAACAATTTTTACGCTCTACGCGTAAAGATAAGTCTCCTGTCGTTGACAGTGTAGATAAAATTCGCAACGATATTTTTACATCTAATATGAATGTACCTAAATGCATACAGCATAAAAATGTTGGTAAAGCTTCAATTCTACACCAACAGCCTTCTTATACTGCTCTACGCAAAGTGTCAAACCTACAAATCACACGCAATGAAAATAGAGTCCTTCGTTTTTCAAAAATCTCAAGATTTGCGCACACAACTCCAAACGCGTAGAAATGTACAATTTGGTTCTGCAAATACAGCCAGTAATCTTCTTTATACCCAAGGGACTAAACGTTTTGCTACCCCAAATGTAATAAAGAAGACTACTCCTTCTGATTTACGTGAATTGCTAATGCAAAAGCGTAAAAATAGACAATCTCCCGTGACACTCATCCAAGAAAATCATTATTGTGAGTGTCACCAGATTGTGATCAAATGTTGTTGCTCGGCTTCCAGACGGTCGATTTTTGATCGATTGAATTTTAATACGCCCCAACAATAAGCTGATGAGTTGTCATATGCATCAGTTAACATGGCATCTCACACCAACAGAGGACGACGTCCTAGACGGAACACGTCCCAAACCCCAGGTCAACAACAATTCAACATAATTCTTGATTCTTTTGAAGGAGTATATCAGAATACTCGATCAAGAAGACAAAGACAATTACAGACTTCTGATTCTGAAGCTGGGGGTACTCAAGTTCTTGAGTCCAAAACTGATAGTGTTAATTCATACTTCTATACTAATCCTTCTGTATCTTCAAGAGAGGTTGAATCCTACGCTATTGGAGATGAACCAGAGACGTCATCTGTTAATACAGAACAACGACTCACTGTCGTTGAGCAATCATTGAATGACATGCTTAACATGATGCAAAGCATGCACCAGATAATAACGGCTCAGCAAACTGCTCAACCAGCAATTGTAACACCAGTTCAGGCAGCAGCACCAACTCAAGATAGCCAAGGGGTTGATATACCTTTGAATATCCAAGAACCTGCTGTTAACCAAAATTCTGTATCTCCAGATCCTATCATTCCAGAAGATGTACCATCTCCGGTGGGGATTACGGTACAACCAACAACTTTTCAATCAAATGTGCTTCCACAAACCAGTGAAGCCATTCAAGCAGTGCGTGAGCTCAAAGCACAGTTTGAAGTTTTGAAGCAAAAGGATCAACTCCAGAGGTTAGGGATTAAGCAACCTTATCCTCCTCATTGGAATGATGTACCCTTTCCACCGAAATTCAAGCCACGGTCAATGGTACTGTTTGATGGAAAGGCTTCTCCTAGTCAGTATATCAATTACTTTGATATTATGACTGTACATTTGCAGAAAAATGATGCTCTTCTCACTAGAGTATTTATTGGATGCTTGACGGGTTCAGCTTACGACTGGTATCATAGTTTACCCGACAATTGCATTTCATCTTTTGACGAATTTAAGGCAATGTTTCTCTTCCATTTCTATGAAGGATGTATGGACATGAACATGTCCTCCTTAATAGAAATCAAGCAAAAGGAGAAAGAAGATATCGGACGTTCATTGAACGTTTCCGACAGGCGACTTTAAAGATGCCTACGGGTATGCCAGATTCAGCGCTAATTGATACATGTAAGATGAATCTGCGACCATCCATCGCTGTCTTTACGGGTTCCCAATTCACAGATCGGGCTTTGTTTATCATAGCAGCAGTTTCTGCCGAGACCAATGGTAGGTTGGCTCGTGAACATGGAATAATTTTTCCCTATGAGGATAAAGGAAAGAAAAGTAATTCTTCTAATAATTCTGGCAATCGTAATATGAAATAAAAAGACACTCTTATGGTCAATCTTTCCAAGAATAAAAAGATGCCGAATAATCAGGAATCTTCTAGGCCAAAAGAAGAATATTCTTTTGATGAAAGTGATATCCCAGGGATATTCTAGTGTCTGGTGAAGAGTGGCAAACTCCAGATTCCGGAGCCAAAGAGGCCTAATGAGGTGAATCTGACTGATAATCCTAAATATTGTATCTATCATAGATACATTAATCATCCTACCAGTGCTTGCTATATTTTGAAGAAGAAAATCCAAGAGCTGATAAATGGTGGTGCTATTGCTCTAACCAATGATGACCATACGGTTACAACCAATATGGTTTCTCTTCAATTTGGAGATTTTCCTCCACAGCAAGTACCAGATGGAATTGTCCCAATTTCGAAGGCGACGATGAAGATTTTGAATATCCCGCCTGCCAGGGAGAAAAATGAAGGATTATTGCCTCTTACACTAAAGAATGGTGAAATTATGTGGGTACATCCTGACTTAGTACCTGAAATGGAAGATGAAGGTAAAACTTCAAAATCCAAGAAAGGTAGGAAAGTCAAAACCTGCAACATGATTTCTCATGTTATTCCAGATCATGATGATTTGGATCATCTATGGGATGGCATTCCTTTGGAAGATAGACTAAGAGGATTGAACATATATCCACCAAGTCTGGCTTCTCCTACCAAGCTCAAGCTTACTCATCGGCAGTGGCTAGCCATGAATAGTGTTCCCTTATATAGGGCACAACAAGTCTTCGCTGCTTATGAAAAGGTTCCTACAGGGATTTTTCCTCGTATCCCGAATCCTTTTCCTCCCGTAGCTGCAGAGACAGTTATTCCTCATTCTCCCGTAGTTACAGAGATCTCTTCTTCTTCCTCTATGGAACCACCTGTTTAAAGTCCACTGCCTACTCACTTGTACAGTCAGCAATCTATCCTTCTCATGAAGAAGATGGGTTATGACTTTCAAAATGCAGAAGGTTTGAATTATGATAAAGGGATACGACTTTCTTTACAAATTCAAAGTCAAAAATCCACTGTTGGATTGGGTTCTGAGGTTCCTCATAATAATCCTCACAAGAAGAAGGCTAAGGAAAGGAAGATTAAATCCTGCGATATGGTACTTCCTTCTTCTGAGTCTGAAGAAGAAACTTTTGCTGGTACAAGATCTGGAAAAGAGTACCACAAAGATTATGAGGGATCCTCCAAGGAAGCTGAGAATGTTGAATCACCATCAACTCAACCGTCTCTTGCTCCTGCTGTGGTTGAAATGGGAAAACAGAAAGCGGTACGCTTCGATGTCCCGTTGAAGTCTACTTCCAGTCAGGGGGTGGTGATGAAACCCTATAAATTTGATATTCTATCCCAGTTAGCTAATACTCCGGCAAGATTATCTATCTTCGAGTTGCTGCACATTTCTAAAGAAAGTCGCAAAACTTTGAGTGAAGCTCTGCTGCAAGCTGATTCCTGCTTAGCTCAACTCAAAACTCCTGACAATATACCAGTATCATGCCCACAATATCATAGTGTGATGGAAGAAATTCCCAACATCACCTTTACACAAGAAGATATGCTGTTGAAGCATAACAAGCGTGATAGGCCTTTGTGCTACACTGGGTATATTAAATCCATTGAAGTTGACAGAATTTACATCGATCCTGGGTCTTCCATTAGCATAATTCTTCAAAGTATGCTAAGACCATTGAGGATTCCTACTAGTGATCTGACCTACACTAGTACCACAATAGTTGGTTTCAACTCTGGAAAGAACAAACCACTGGGGAAGATTCGTTTGAAGATTCAGATTGGTGATCTTCGAACTATGGCAACATTTTATGTTATTAACTCAGACGTATCCTACAATATTCTTCTTGGAAGACTATGGTTACATGAGCATAACATCGTGCCTTCGACTCTCCACCAATGCTTCAAGTATGTAGATCCCCAAGGGGTTGTGAAGACTGAGTTTGCTGATATCAATCCTTTCAAAGGTGTTGAAGCCTATTTTTCTGACTCAAGGCTTTACAAATAAGAGTATGTGAAAGCGATATCAGATATGGCTGAAGATCAATCATCTGCTGAAGATCAGTCTATTAACGAAGATCCACCAGAAGAGCAACCTTTGAATATCAAAGTCAAAGGGCGAATCCAACCCCAACCTGTCAACAATCAAGCTTTGATGATCAAGGTTAAAGGAAGAACTCAAGCTTCATCTGAGGAATCAGTAAATGTTTCTGTTAAAAGCCAAGTTCAACCTCTTGTGATCAAAGTCAAAGGGCGTACATTTCGTACGAATGATCCGGAACCTCCTTTGATTGTCAATCTTGGTAAATCTACGCAGAAGGCGGATGATAGTCCACTAGTGATTAATACGAAGTATAGCAGTCAAATTATAAATGATGTAAATATTGATCATTCTGTACTTTTTGATATCAATGAAGATTTTCTTTTCGAGTATATGGCTGTCAAGTTTATTGAAAGAATGACTTTATCTTCTGATAATCAAAGTCATCAATATAAAGACGACATAGACACAGAGGAAACCTTATATATTGACAATAAGGAAAATTCTTTTCCTCCTCATGTCGATGTTGGACCTTATGCTCAAAGGTTTCTAACAACTTCTCCCTATCTTCTTCCTGTAGCCGCTTCATCACAAGCTTGTGTAACTTATAGACGTCATAAAGAATCTTACTTCGTGGTTTCGTCTGATAAGAAAAACAAGCGCCAATTTGTTTTTGGCTTGGCCAGAAAATTTCCTGTTGCTCAGACAAATGATTTGAGAGATAAAGATAAAGGAAGAATCCGAATTGACATATATAGTCACCAATCTCTCAAGATTATCCATAACATGGGATATGATTTGAAGATCATGCAAGGTCTCAATCAAGGCAAAGGTAGACGACTACCATTATGTGGTGATCCGTTTTACCAGAAAACTCGTCATAGATTAGGATATGATCCGTCCTACATGTTTAATGACGATATACAAGAAGAATTCTCTTCTAGTTCTTCATAATCATTAGATTCAGAAGAAGTCCAATTCATCGAATCCGATATTTCTCATTTCTCGTATGTTAAAGGAGACTATTATGATGAATCTGAGCAAATATTTTCAGCTTACATGGTTCAAATTGATGGTGAATCCGAGCCATTTGAGAATGATCCTTGAGCTCAACAGATGGACACTCAATGAGAACTTCGTTTTGAACAACGACAACCACCTACAGAGGACGAGGTTGTCCAGATTGACGTTGGAGATGGAACTACGCCCAAACCAATATTCATCAGTAAGAATCTTTCTGAAAATGAAAAAGAAGAATTGATAAAACTAATCAAAGAATATATTGATATTTTTGTATAGAGTTATGAGGATATGCCAAGTCTAGATCCCAAAGTTGCTATTCATAAACTCAATATTCTTCCTAATGCTAAGCCTGTAAAACAACAGCAACGGCATTTTAGACCAGATATGATGGATGCAATTGAAGCAGAAGTCAAAAAGCTGATCACGTGTGGTTTTGTTTGTGAAGAACAACACCCTGATTGGGTTGCCAATATTGTTCCTGTTATAAAGAAGAAAAGAAAAGTCCGAGTTTGCATAGATTTTCAAGATCTTAATGCAGCTTGTCTAAAAGACGAATTTCTACTTCCAATTACTGATGTCATGATAGACAATACATGTGGTTTTGAACGCATGTCTTTCATGGATGGATTCTCAGGATATAATTAAATTAAGATGCATCCAGAAGATGAGAAGCATACCGTTTTTCGTACACCCCTTGAGGTTTACTGCTATACGGTGATACCGTTTGGTCTTAAAAATGCCGGTGCCACATATCAACGGGCCATGAGCAACATCTTTCAAGAACATCTACGGAAGACAGTAGAATGTTATGTAGATGACATTGCTGTTAAGAATCGATCAAAAAATGATCACATTCAAGATTTGAGGATAGTATTTGAATTGATGCGCCAACATCAATTGAAAATGAACCCTACTAAGTCTTTCTTAGGGGTTTCCAGTGGCAAGTTTTTAGGATTTGTCATTACTTCTTAGGGTATCCATGTTGATCCTGATAAGGTTAAAGCAATTCTTGAAATGTGTCCTCCACGCAATCTAAAAGAACTCCGTGGCTTCCAAGGTCGTATTGCATATATCAGGAGATTCATATCCAATCTCTCTAGAAGATGCCAGCCTTTCTCCCGTCTATTGAAGAAGGGTGTATCATTTGTTTGGGATGAATCATGTCAGAAAGCCTTTAATGACATCAAGCAATATCTTACAAATCCACCTGTTTTGGTACCTCCAGTGATAGGAATACCATTTTTGCTATATGTTCGAGCTTTGGATCATTCACTTGGTGCTCTTCTTGCACAAAAAAGTGATAGGGCTTGAACAAGCAATTTATTATCTTAGCCGAATGATGGTCGAAGCAGAACATAGGTATACTCCTGTAGAAAAGGAATGTCTGGCCTTGGTTTTTGCTGTCCAAAAGACAAGACATTATGTGACAGGACAGACTATCCATGTCATCTCCAGAATAAATCCCATTCGGGTATTGATGAGAAAATCGAGCATTCTTAACTCTAGCTTAGCTACCTGGTCGATGCTGCTCACTCCTTATGACATGGTTTATATACCTCAAAAATCAGTGAAGGGTCAAGCATTAGCTGATTTCTTAGCTGCCCATCCTATACCTGAAACATCAAAGTTATATGAAGACATTCCAAATGAAGTTGTAGATTGCAATATGACTTTGAAAAATAACATATGGCAATTATATTTTGACGGGGCATCACGTGTTGGAGCTAAAGTTAATATTATCTCTGGGGTAGGAATCATCTTGGTTTCTCCTGACAAAATGGTCATATACCGTGCCTATTCTCTCAATGAACCATGCTCCAATAATATAGCAGAATATAATGCTCTATTGATTGGTCTCCAAGTTGCAAAATAATTGAATATTGAATTCCTAGAAGCCTATGGAGACTCTCAGCTGATTGTTAATCAAGTTAGAGGGACCTATGAATTCAAAAATCCTGATCTCATCCCTTATCATCAAGTAGTAGTCGAATTGGTCCTTTCATTCAAAGGATTCTTTATTGAATTCGTACCACGTTCTCAGAATGTGGAGGCTGATGCTCTTGCTAGCCTAGCTGCGAATTTGGCTGTTCCAATCCAAAGACAAAATACAATTACTTTGTTGGACCGAGATTTATTCTGTGCCAAGAATAATTTATGTATTGAACAGAGTTATACTACAGAATCAAGCTCTCAGCAGAGGGATTGGAGAACTCCATTTATTGATTATGCGGTTTATGGGATTTTACCTGAAGATCCAAAAGAAGCTGCATCAATTAAAAGACGATCATTTCGATTCTATTATGATTCATCTTTACATATGTTATATCGTCGCTCATATGATGGACTCTTGCTGCGCTGTCTCTCAGAAAGTGAAGATAAACAGACACTCTGTGAGGCTCATGATGGTGTTTGTGGTGCTCATCAACCGGGTCCGAAATTACAGGACCGCATTCGAAGAATGGGGTATTATTCGCCTTCTATGATATCAGATGCTGTGGATTACGCCAGAAGGTGTAAAGCATGTCAGATTCATGCCGATTTTATTCACCAACCTTCTGAATTTCTATATCCTACAACAGCTTCTTGGCCCTTCGAAGCTTGGGGTATGGATGTCATTGTTCCTATTAACCCACCTTCTGTTAAAGGACATCGGTTCATATTAGCTATAACCGATTACTTTTTTAAGTAGGCAGAAGCAGTTTCCCTTGCTGAAGTGAAAACATCTAATGTGATCAGCTTTATCAAACATTATGTCATTTATCGCTTCGGGATTCCTCGACGAATAATTCATGATAATGGTCCACAATTTGCCAGTCAGCATTTTATCGGTTCTGTGATAAGAATCAAATTCAAAATCTGGCTTCTATGGCGTATAATCCAGCTGCCAATGGTTTAGCCGAAGCCTTCAATAAGACTATCATTAAACTTCTCAAAAAGTTTGTCTCTTCTAATAAACGTGATTGGAATGAGAAACTGGGAGAATGTTTATGGTCTTATCGAACAACAGTCCAGACTCCTACTGGTTTTACACCATTTTTATTGGTTTATGGATGTGCTGTTGTTCTTTCCTTGGAAATCCAGATTCTATCTCTACGAATAGCTATTGCTAATGAGCTAACTATAGAGAACAATGATCGCTTACGACTCCAAGAACTTGAAGGATTGGACGAGAAGCGTCTCCAAGCACAACAACATATTGAGCTATATCAAGCCCGTATATCTCGAACTTTCAAACGTAAAGTTAAAGAGAGGGTATTCAAGATTGGCGAATTAGTTTTAGCCGTTCGAAGACCGATGATTATGACTCACAAAAGCAAGGTAAAATTCCAAGTGAAATGGGAAGGTCCTTATGTAATTGAGACCGTGTTTTCTAATGGCGCCTATCGGTTTTCAAAACCCAATGGAGATTTACGCATGATGCCGATCAATGGCAAATTTCTTAAGAAGTACTATGCATAAAAAAAAGGAGACAGAATGAAAATAAAATTTCTTTTTATTTTTATTTTTATTCTAAATAAAGGATTAAGGATGAGGATCGCTGCCTTCCTTATTGAATACATAGTCAGCCAATGCTTCGAAGGCGTCGTTGCATGAGTTCATAAAAAACCTGCAGGCAGCCATCCTCAGCGCTTCTTCTTCAGGAGTTTTCCTTGGCTCTAATAAGAAAGCGAGGATGTCTTGTGGTAGCTTGGGAGTAGAAGAGCTTTCGCCTACTTCGGTTGGACCTGATATAATTGGTTCAATGGGGCACGTTTCAATGATGTCCTCAACTTTCTTGGAGATTTCATTCTTTTGCTGCATATCCTTGGAAGACATTTCCAATAGAGGAGTAGAAATATAGAATGAAAAGTTACAAATATTTCTTACCTATTTAATAGGAGAGATCTATTAATGAACCGGTCTTTAAAATTGAAAATAACCTTTCATTCCTGAAAAGGCTTGTCTGTTCATTACAGATTCATTTATTTACTTTTGAATTGAATACTTGAATTGTTCTTTATTTTCTCGAAAGTTATCTCGGTTCATTTCATATTGGCATATATCCTCAATGACATCTGTCCTATTAATCCCCAGCTACCAAGGTTTGGTTAAGCTGATTACTCATCTCTTTGGAGAGAAATTTTGATCTTCTATCTTACCCGTTGGTATAGAAAATTGGATTTATTATTTATCATGTTCTTTTAACCTCTGAATAAATATTAAATCTGCTTGCTTTTCTTATCTACCAAATCCATTTGACCTGTGCATAGATATTAATCTACTTTTTCTTTGAGTTCTTACATGCTGTCATGTCCATAATACCTCTGATATTATTGTATACTCTAAACATAAAACAAGATTTTATTATCTATCATGTCTATATTACTTCTGGATAGATGCAAATAATTGAGCATAGAAGATTCATCATTTCCATTCTCATTTCATCATAAAAGTCTATTACATTTCTTAGACTTTCTTACAAATCATAATAGAAATCTATTACATCTTGGATTTTCATTCTAATACAACAACGATGACCTAATCGAGATCTATTTCTTCTTTGGATCTTCTTCATCAGATTCGTTGTTGGTGTCAATTCCTTACTGTCTGAGCCTCAATGGCAACCAGAATAGAAGGAATCAAACTCTGGTCTTCTCTCTCAGACGAGAGGAGAATCCCAGAGTATGGCAGCCCGAAGACGTGTTGCTGCCAATACAATTGGTGGAGATGTGGCGGCCTTTCAGAGGAGATAGAAATGTATCCAGCATTGGGATACAATTCCTAGTCTTGCCGTGAAAGGAACTCTACTACCCAATTTCTCGGAATAGAGTTGACTCCACCATCCAACTTTCCATGTATAAAGACTCTTCCTACCATCCGAGGAAGACCCTTTTATCCCACGAAAAGTTCTGAGTTGTCTGATTTCCGTGTCAAAAGCGTATGAGCTCCCTGATGCTGATGTCAGAAGAATATTCCTCACAACGTCAAAGTCGCCAATACCGGCTGTGGAAAAATTCTTCAGCCAAGCTTCTGCAGAAGTCAACAGAAAAATCTTATCATCAGTCACTGATCAATTAAAGATTGATGCTCGTGCACCCTACTCAACAAGGTTTTTTGTGCACCCTATTCAACAAAGGTTTTTTACGCCAATGTTTAATGAGCGTATTATTCAACAATGCTTTTACGCCCGTGCATCATACCTATAAGATTCTACGTCTGTCAAGGATTTACACTCATGGGCATCTATTTTCGACAAAAAGTTCAAAGGCAGACGATTGTTTTACGAATTAAACTTACCATTGAGGTCAGATGATTCGGCACTAAGAACTGTTGAATCAACGTCTGTCGACCGACCGTACAGAAGAACAGCATCAGAAAGCATCATCATTTGCTAGAAGCTATCTTTGAAAGAATGAGAATGAGAATGTATAAAACGTTCTTTAACTCTGCTATTTATAAGGGTTGAGAAAACGGTTGGCATGAGTCTATTTCTGGAAAGATCCTACTAAAAAGGTGCTCGTGACCACAAAGCAGATGCCACGTGTTGTTTTGTTTCTCTTGGGAATAAACAACCATAAATGCAGTTAAAGAAGTGTTGAACAATTCTATGTACCAACAGATGAGATTAACATCAAGATTTTATTTATAAAAAGGGGAGAAGTGGACCCCTACACATAAAAGAGTCGCAATACATGGAATATTATTTTTTTCTCTCCTTCGTTGGGCTGACGAAGGGAGGCACCTAAGTCGTGCATGTTGCGAATCCCGGAGCGACGCATCAAATTAAGAAACGCTTCTGCATCTCCTGATCCCTCATATGCAGTCGAAGGACCACCATCGATGCAACTGAAGACTGCTGGAGTCAGTCCAAAGCACCCTACAATGTTGCGTGCTCGCTCAAAATCAATCCTGGAGCTCGAAGCCTCTTCATTGTTAATCTCTTTCTTTGGCGCCATGTCACTATGAGGATGAATGGCAAGAATAAAGAATTTTCTCCTTATTTATACAATTAAATCGACTTTTCATATTTCTTATAGGAAATTGCTCATTATTAATGCAAACTCGGGGAGGTGAAAAGGCATTCGAAAGTTTCGAGAAGAAAATTCATTGTGACGGTTAAGTGTTGACCGACATTATTTCTTAATTTTACGTCGACTGTTGGTATCCCCACTTTTACGCGGATGACTGTTGAGTATCCCAAATTTTACGTTGACTGGTCAAATCTTAACTTTTACGCTTATGTTCAAAGTGTTTCAAATTTTGAAGATATTTGAAAACTTTGAAGGGGTCTTGTAGGAGCTTAAAAAGTGCTTCATAAGAATGAGTCAAAGAGATGGATTATTCCATTCAAATTGATCCACTTTACACCTAAGAGAGGCTAATCACTTTACGCCAGAAGCAGGCTAATCATTTTACGCTCGGGTCAAAGCTAATGGTTTTACGCTCAGGACAGGCTAGCCACTTTTACGCTGGACAAAGCTGTCAAGTCTTGCATTTAATGCAAAGTCTGACACGAAGATTTAATGATGGCATATATCACAGAAATCAAAGGGATTTGTTTTACACAGAGACCAATTTGTCGTTTAGTATGTGGACTGAGCTATCTTACGCTCATAATATGGCTTCTTTTACGCACGGAGACTATACGAGTTTTTACGCTCAACGGTTGACGTGTGCGTAAGGTTTATTTGGACTACTTTTACGCTCAAGGTTATTTAACAACCACTTTATGCGGGAAGTCTACATCAGGGCTATTATACGCCTAGTCTACTATTTTATGCTCAGGGTATATTTGGGTTATTTTTACGCCCTATTCCAATTCAGAACGTGGTTTGCCTACATGGCTTTCATGCTACATATCTCGAAGAACGTGTGTACATGCATCCTATTCTTACTGAAATGATGGGACATGTGTCAACGTATGCAGAGGATAATTCCAATCATGGGTGGCAGTTGTTAGTGTAAATACAGAACTTTTGCTGAGTTTTTACGCACAAGAGCCCAAGTCTATAAATAGACTAATTTTTCTCATATAACGAACAGAGAGAGAAAGGAGAGAATACATAGAGATCAGAGCCCAGAGACTTTGATTTTCGGAGCATTCTTCTTCAACTTTTCTTCCAGAACAGAGTGAAGCAAAGCAGGAAAGCATTCGGCCTCGCCATCAGTGCCCAAGTGCGTCGATACCTTTCTGGTGACTTAGTTCTTCCAATTGTTCATCTTCTTGAAGTGATCTTCATCATCATCGTATGGTCCAAGGAACAAAGTGATCATTTATAGATCAAACTTCCATAGCAATACTTTCCAGAATCAAATTTGTACTTTTTGTACTTTTTTCTCGTTTTATTTTCAAAATCCGATTTTGAGGCATTTTGTTAAGTGAAACATACGCAACTAGTGGACACGAAACTCGACACACACCTTGGGACAGTGTTTGACATACCACGTGTCAAGTTTCAGATGACCACGTGGCATGTCGAGGGAGAAATCATCATCGTACTGTTTGTGCACTGGCTGTTCAGTCGTTTAAATCGGGTTCTGATGCGCGTGTGTTGACACGCCTATACGACTCGATACGGCGGTACAGGGTGACATGAACCTAGGTGGACCCTAGGCGAACCTAGGGACATGACCACGAGACACTTGGACATCTGTGTCGTGTCCTAGACCTAGGTGAACACGTGCACGAGACAGTGCATTGCTGTGCAGTATCTAGTGGACTGAATTGGTTTTATTCGATGTGGACACGGCTGTGTTCTGTTTGTTGGACACGACTGACTCCTGGGATATGTGAACACCCTATATTAGGGTTACCAACCTTTAGTTTTGTATTTTAGCTTCTTTTTGATACTCAAATCACAATTACCCTAAAATCCTGAAACCATGCTATTTTCTGTGTTTTTCCATTTTTTAATATTCGAACTTTGGCAGTTAAAGTAACTCATTTAATACTGTTTTTAGCATGATTAAAACCCTAATGTTATTCTCCTATATGTTCCCTAACTATGTGTCAATTTTGGGTGATTTGCATTGAATATTGGTTTGTATTTGGGGACTTGAAGTTGGACTAAAAAAACTGGGACTGAAATGATTGAATTGGTCTTCTTCCTTTCCTGTGACTGAACACTAATCCCTTCCTCTGTCCAGAAACTGAGAATGGGTCACCCACACACACACTATTTTACTTCCTATCACTATTACATTCATTTACACACAAGCACACACTGATTTGCAAATTCTGTACCACACACTCATATCACTGCTACAGTGAAACCTGTCACACACACAGTTGACTGAAATATGGATTTGGGTTTTACATGAAACATGGGTAAAATCTGGACATCACTCACACATCCCCCTTCACACACACACATGTAAAGATTTACATTCACATTCCACTACACTAACAGGAAACACACACACTTTGCCTTCACCCTCTCTATATACACATGTATGTATGTATATAATATGTGTATATCTATATATGTAATGTATATATATAGTTAATGTATATATTATGTAAGTAGCCTATATATATATATATATATATATATATATATATATATATAAAATATATATATATATATATATATATATATATATATATATATATATATATATATATAAAATATATATATATATATATATATATATATATATATATATATATATATATATGTGCGTGTGTGATGGTTCCTAATGAATATGTACTATAACCTAATGTAATATATATAAAATATGTATGTATATGTCTATGTGATGTGTATGTATCTATATGTATATATATAGTGATAAATAAGTTAGACATGAATGAATGTATGCTAGTTATATAGCATATAGCTATATTGTGATATTGTGATATAGTTGGGATAGGCTTGGTTCAGGCTTGCATAGCCTTGTAGTGGTGTGTAGTAGCTAGTATAGGCTTGTTTAGATCTAATATAGACTAATGTGGACTAGTTAGACCTAAAATGACTTGTTTGACCTAGTTTGACCATAGTTGACCTAAATTGACTTCTATGGTTGACCATTGTTGACCAAGAGTTGACTTGGCCTAGATTGACATAGATTCATTTAGAACGCATTGAATTGCATCTTGTTATCATTTTAGCCTTGTTGTGACTTGTGCTGTTCTGATTAGGAGCCAGACACCTCTCCTCGGACAGTACATTTCATCTGGACACTCAGATACCTGGCGAGTACATTCTCTAATTATTTTATATCCTGCTTAGAATTATTTTCCTACTTTAAATTACTTTACTTGATACTGTCACGTTGGTCACACAGATTAGTACTATATGGATCCCTTCTTGAGATGTTATCCCTTCAGGAAGCATCGGATACTACATGTTCTGTGCGTTTCACTTACATGGTGTATCACTATGCTTCGTGGTTCATTGAATCACTTGTGACATGTACTCTCATGATCATAGAGTCTTTCTTGAATCCTCCTATTTATTGGGCTTCCTAGAATCCCTATTTATGGGACTATCATGTACCACCCTTCGGGGGCTGTTACATGAATCATAACATAACCTGGCTGGATCCTAGTGTATTGATTGGGGGTACGGGGGAGTAGAAGTAGACATGTGAATAATATCCAAGTAGTGTAGCATCAGAATCATCCTATGCCATTTACATGTCTATATTGTACTTTGACTCACTAGCCACTGTTAGTCTCTATTTATAGTAGATATTTCAATTACAGTTCTCTCTCTGTTTACATACTGTATTTATTCAGTTCATGTATCTTACTTTACTGCATGATTATATTTTCTAACCTGCTATGATCTGTTGAGATGTATTATGCTCGCTCCTGTCCTGACTGGACATGTTGAAAATAATACAGAGGACGAGGAGGAGGCCTGTGTGGATACCTTCTACGGGACAGCCCTAGAAGACACTTGTGAGCTGGACCCTCAGGAGGACCCAGCTCTAGCTGATGACTTTATCCCTACTGCCTAGACTAGCTTAGTTAGGCTTTATCTTACTTATGATTGTCTTGATACTAGTTTAGTTAGGTTTTATTCTGTCCTTGAGATCTGGATTGTATATATTCTTTCATATTCAGTAGTTGAGACTTGTATTTCTGGATATTTGCTGAGATTTTATCTTAGACACTTAGAATCTTCTGATCACCTGTATTTTCTTTGAGTTCTATATCATATCGTACTTCATCTTCCTTAGTTGTGATTGAGTTTACATTCTGCTATGTCACCCCCATTCGGGGAGTATAAACTGCTTAGCATTATATTGTTAGATGTTGTGACCTAGGATAGCGTTCTATCGTCGACACTGCGACGTAGGCTGGACGTACCCACGTCTCGTGCCCTTACTCTAGGGTGCGGGTTGTGACACGTTTTTAGTGGTGTCCCATGCAGGTCGAGATTAGCATTAGTACAATTTCATAGTAGCACAACGACTTAGTTGTACTACTACGAGCCTGCTATAGGATATAGAAATTAAGATGTTAGGATGAGAGGATACTCAATCACTGTTAGGATTCCTTGATAGATTCCTGGGATGACCCTTGGGAATCTCATTTTGAACTCTGATTTAAACTCCCTTTCCCTTATTTTGATTCACCTTTTCCTTGATTTGAATTTGATTTTGGTGGATTCATTGTAGAACTTTGAATCCTGGTATTAGTTGATGATTTTGATAAAATTCTGTAGTTGTTTATTTTAATTTTGTATTTAATATTTTCAAATTCAAGGCACTCAATCACACTTAGGATTCTTTGAGAGATTCCTGGGACGATCCCTGAGAAACTCATTTTTGATCTTCAATTGGAATTCCTTTTTCCTCTTGTTTAGATTCACCCTCATTTCTTGCTATTGAATTTGAGCTTGATGGGTTCATCTCGTTTTAACAGATGAAAAAGAATAGATCTTCATTATTCCTTCTTGCCATTATTTTCTTGCATTCTTATTTTCTTCTTATCTTAAACTCTGTCTAATTACACCAATCACCCATATCTTATCATCCCTACCAGATGTATCTCGAAACCCTTGAATCTTCATATCTTCTGCCTGAGAAAGACTAAAGAGTGACGTGAATCATGTAGCTCAGAGGAGACATAACTGATTATTATATGATGATCTAGAGGAAATCAAAATGTGGAGTGTTCAATATTGAAACCTTGAGATAGAAATGTGGTAAAGGTCTCAAATAGAATCAAGAGATGTATACTACCAATCTGGAAACAATCACACTTAGGGAGATTTTAGGGCTTTGAGATAGTTTATAGGTGTATTCAAACTGATGAGGATATTCAAGGTCAACCTAGATTTGAGAACCTCGAAACTCTGGTTATTGATTCTTGGGAAGTTTTACCCTAAGGCTATGCAGAAGGTTAGTAATGGAAAAGAGAAATTAATTGCATTCAATAAGGATATTGAACAAGATATTACATGGAAATGACTAGGGATAGAGGGAACATAAAGTTATAGAAATTTAGAGATTGTTGTGGGAATTTTTTTTTAGGAAAATAATATTCAAAGGTGTATGTCGAAGAAAATACGAAAGTTGATTTTTTTTATGGAGGATAAGTTTTGTAAGGCCTAGAGGTATTTAAATTAAATAACACGAGGAGAACCATTTGAACAAGTTCAAGGAATTCGTAAACGAGATTTAGAGGTTTCGGGCCAAATTAAGACAAGGTGAAAGAATTTGGAAATTTAAATAAATGGTTAATGTTGATTCCTAAATGTGAAGGCTATGCTTCATGAGAAATGTTTGGAAATTGAAAATTGCCTACAGTAGTCATGGTAAAGGCTTAGGTAAAGGTTAAATTTGTATATAGAGACTGGTGAGGTAAGGATACGATTGGCAAGTTTTGACCAGATGAACTTAAGGGTATCAGAACAGATGATTAAACTTGATCTTCCTTATCTTGTGCATTTATTTACCACCTCTTGAAACCCCACTTTCTATTTAAGATCCTTTGACGTTCCTTATCGTGACCTTGACATTCAGAATGTAATACTAGGTGTTACTCTCTAACAAATCTTATATGCAAGACCTAGACGAACTCACCTTCGTGTAGGTATATCATATCCCACTAAAACCCGTCTCCTTGTACTCTATTTTTTTGATATAATTTTCCGGTCAAATGGCTAAACGATAACCTCTACCATGATACTGAATTATTCCTGATTTCAATTAAAGATCCAGCCTTGACTCAATTCCTTCGACCCGACATATGATGATGCTCTGCTTGATTCCTTAAATGCTTAACCTTGTACCTTATCTTGATTGCTTGACCCATTTAGTTAAGAATCTGGACTATGTATCTTCGTTCATCACTACCACCCTTACTTATATCTTATGCTGCTAATTGTCCTTAGTTTTACAAGCTTATCCTTTTCGAGCTTGATCATGACATATTTTATTGGATGCGCACCCACTAACAAATTGTCTAATCAGAACCGGCGTTTGATGGTTTGATCAACCTATTGCGTTTTGGGTTCGCTTTTTATATTAATCTACGTAGATGGAGACATAGTTAAACTTGCCCTAGAATCTTATCCGCAACAGCCTTGACAATTCTTCTTGGAATTATTTTATCGCCTATGAACCTCGTATTCGTATCCAGTAGAATTAAATTTAATCATGACCTTGATCTTCGTCATTGGATGTTCGTGCTCATAATTGATTTCATTGATTCTCCATCTTGCCTAAATCTTGATTTATCTCGAAATTGATCAACTTAGATCGTATCAAGACAAAAATCTAATTGTGATTTGTTGTGCCTAAAATTTTAATTTTTACCATTTTATGGAATAGTAACCTTTTAATAATTTCTCAGTTGCTTGTTAACGACTAATTTTTTATATAGGGTGGTAGACAACCCTTACAACCTTGATGGTTGTTGTTTCCTTACCTTCCCAATTAGGACACCCTAGATTGCTTGTGTGTTGATACCATAGTAATGTTTTGACCTAGAATGACCAGTGCACCTAGGTGAGACTTCCAACTGCTACAGTATGCCCTGACCCTATATGATATTCTTTCAAATTGCATGGTTTAGATAAAAATTCTTAAGACCTTGATTGTCGGGAAATAGGGATGTTACCCCCATTAGTATCAACTGTGGATATATATATATATAGGTTAGTCCTTGATGTGGGGAATGTTTGTTTATAAACCTGTAGCCTATGAGATTTATAGTATCAGCCTTGATAGGATTGGAAAGTTAAGAGCTAGCCTATCATAGAGTTCTCTTTTTGCTAAGTTCTAGCAGCCAACACCTAGGTAGCTAGCATAGGTAAAATCCTAAGAAATTGACTAGTAATTGACCCTTGAATATGTTTGACCTAGAAGGGGGTGCGATCATCTTAATTTCGAGGACAAAATTTTTCTAAGGTGGGTAGGATTGTAACACCCAGTTTTCCAAATAAGGGTAATTTTGAAATTTTGTAATTAAATTTATTATTTATTTATATTTTTTTTATATTAAGATTTTTGGTAATTTTTAATCATTTTTAAACTATTTAAAATCATGACTTGTGATTTGGTGTTTTGCTAGTGTAACCCTAGAGATAAGTGACCTAGAGCCTAGCTATGTGATTAGGGTATTTCATTTATCATTACTAGTTTGAGGGTATTTTTGTCATTTTTAAGGTTATTTGAATTTATTATACTTTATTTTGAATTTATGGGAATTTTTAAGATTTATTTTGGAATTATTTGAATGATGGTTGACTAGGTTGACTTTGACTAGCATTGACTTGGTAGACTAACCTAGAAACTAACCCTAGTTGTGTTTGGACTTGGTTAGGTCATGTAACCCTAGTTAGACTAGAGTTAACCCATGGTTATTCATTAAACTCAAGTTAGAATAGAAAGGCTTTTAGTCATAAGCTATGACTTATGGTTTGAAACCATTAATTAGCAATTTAGCCCATAGAGGCCCAAGCCCAACCCATTAGCTAAACCTAACCCTAACCCTAGCAAGGCCGGCCACCTAGCCTAGGGATTCCCACCATATAAATACTCTCCTCCATTAGGTTAAGCCTCTTTAGGAAAGTTCAAATTAGAAAAAGAGGTAAATCCCATCTTTATAAATTCCTAGAAAATCTATTTTATTTCCTTTTTCCCTCAAACAAATTGCATTAGATCCTAATTTTAGTATTCTTTCTGTTCATGGAGAATTATTCCAGCTTGGGATCAATTTGAGGAAGTTTGCTAACAAGAAAGAGGATCTAGAAGGGGGCTTTTTCTTGAGGATTTCACCACTAGGTAAATCACCCTAAACTCCATTAAATTTTGGATTTCTTTGCATCAAGACCTAGCCCTAGGTGTCCCCTAGCCATAGGAATTGGTTTCGTGTCCAGGTGGACCCATTTCATGTCCGTATCGGACACGTATCCGACTGTACATATAGGTGTTTGATGAAATGCCCCAAAGGGCATTTCGATTGGATTTTCAAATTGTTTTTGAATGGAAATTTAGATCTAGGTCTTGTTTGTGGGATTCCACTTGACTGAGCATATTTTTGTGTGTGTCGGACACGCAATAGGATATGAAACCCACGTATTTTTGCACTGTATAGCTCCCCTGCTACTCGGGGGCTATATCGGACACAATACGCAACTAGTGGACACGAAACTCGACACACACCTTGGGGCAGTGTCTGACATGCCACGTGTCAAGTTTCAGATGACCACGTGGCGTGTCGAGGGAGAAATCATCATCATACTGTTTGTGCACTGACTGTTCAGTCGTTTAAATCGGGTTCTGATACGCGTGTGTGGACACGCCTATATGACTCGACACGATGGTGCAGGGTGACACGAACCTAGGTGGACCCTAGGCGAACCTAGGGACACGACCACGAGACACTTGGACACCTGTGTCATGTCCTAGACCTAGGTGAACACGTGCACGAGACAGTGCACTGCTGTGCAGTGTCCAGTGGACTGAATTGATTTTATTCGATGTGGACACGGCTGTGTCCTGTTTGTTTGACACGCCTGACTCCTGGGACACGTGCACACCCTATATTAGGGTTACCAACCTTTAGTTTTGTATTTTAGCTTCTTTTGATGCTCAAATCATAATTACCCTTAAATCCTAAACCATGCTATTTTCTGTGTTTTTCCAGTTTTTAATATTCGAACTTTGGCAGTTAAATTAACCCATTTAATATTGTTTTTAGCATGATTAAAACCCTAATTTTATTCTTCTACATGTTCCCTAACTATGTGTCAATTTTGGGTGATTTGCATTGAGTATTGGTTTGTATTTGGGGACTTGAAGTTGGACTAAAAAACTGGGACTGAAATGATTGAATTGGTTTTCTTCCTTTCATGTGACTAAATACTTATCCCTTCCTCTGTCCAGAAACAGAGAATGGGTCACCCACACACACACTATTTTACTTCCTATCACTGTTACATTCATTTACACACAAGCACACACTGATTTGCAAATTTTGTACCACACACACATATCACTGCTAAAGTGAAACCTGTCACACACACAGTTGACTGAAATGTGGATTTGGGTTTTGTATGAAACATGGGTAAAATTTGGACATCACCCACACATCCCCCTTCACACACACACATGTAAAGATTTACATTCACATTCCACTACACTAACAAGAAACACACACACTTTGCCTTCACTCTCTCTATATACACATGTATGTATGTATATAATATGTGTATATCTATATATGTAATGTGTATATATATATAGTTAATGTATATATTATGTAAGTAGCCTATATATATATATATATGTATATATATACACACATATATATATACATATATATATATATATATATATATTTTTTATATATATATATATATATATATATATATATATATATATATATATATATATATATATATATATATATAAATAAAAAATAAAATATATATATATATATATATATATTATATATTTTATATATATATATATATATATATATATATATATATATATATATATATATATATATATATATATTTTATATATATATATATATATATATATATATATATATATATATAAAATATATATATATATATATATATATATATATATATATATATATATATATATATATATATATATATATATATATATATATATATAAATATGTATATATATATATATATATATATTATATATATATATATATATGCGGATCAAAAGCTCCCCATAGAAAGCCCCCCAAAAACCCCCCTCACTCTAATTCGTAATATTAATGTTAATATTAATGTTAATGTTAATATTAATGTTAATATTAATATTCATTTTTTTTAAATTTTTTTATGTATTAATGTTAATGTTAATGTTAATGTTAATATTAATGTTAATGTTAATATTAATTTAATGTTAAGTTTAATGTTAATTTTAGTTTTTAATGTTAATATTAACATTAATATTAACATTAACATTAATATTACCTTAATATTAACATTAAATTACGGATTAGAGTGAGGGGGGTTTTTGGGGGGCTTTTTAAGGGGGGCTTTTGATCCGCTTCCTATATATAAAATATATATATATATATATATATATATATATATATATATATATATATATATATATATATATATATATATATATATATATATATATATATATATATATATATATTTTTTTTATATATATATATATATATATATATATATATATATAAATATATAAATATATATAAATATATATATATATATATATATTATATATATATATATATATATATATATATATATATATATATATATATATATATATAAAAATATATATATATATATATATATATATATATATATATATATATATATATGTGTGTGTGTGTGTGTGTGTGTGTGTGTGTGTGTGTGTGATGGTTCCTAACATATATATATATATATATATATATATATATATAAAAATATATATATAAATATATATATATATATATATATATATATATATATATATATATATATATATATATATATATATGATGGTTCCTAATGAATATGTACTATAACCTAATGTAATGTATATAAAATATGTATGTATATATCTATGTGATGTGTATGTATCGATATATATATATATATATATATATATATATATATATATATATATATATATATATATATATATATATATATATATATATATATATATATATATATATGTATAGTGATAAATAAGTTAGACATGAATGAATGTATGCTAGTTATATAGCATATAGCTATATTGTGATATAGTTGGGATAGGCTTGGTTCAGGCTTGCATAGCCTTGTAGTGGTGTGTAGTTGCTAGTATAGGCTTGTTTAGATCTAATATAGACTAATGTGGACTAGTTAGACCTAGAATGACTTGTTTGACCTAGTTTGACCATAGTTGACCTAAATTGACTTCTAGGGTTGACCAGAGTTGACCAAGAGTTGACTTGGTCTAGATTGACCTAGATTCATTTAGAACGCATTGAATTTCATCTTGTTATCATTTTAGACTTGTTGTGACTTGTGCTGTCCTGATTATGAGCCAGACACCTCTCCTCGACAGTATGGTTCCTAATGAATATGTACTATAACCTAATGTAATGTACATAAAATATGTATGTATATATATCTATGTGATGTGTTTGTATCTATATATATATGTATAGTGATAAATAAGTTAGACATGAATGAATGTATGCTATTTATATAGCATATAGCTATATTGTGATATTGTGATATAGTTGGGATAGGCTTGGTTCAGGCTTGCATAGCCTTGTAGTGGTGTGTAGTAGCTAGTATAGGCTTGTTTAGATCTAATATAGACTAATGTGGACTAGTTAAACCTAGAATGACTTGTTTGACCTAGTTTGACCATAGTTGAGCAAAATTGACTTCTAGGTTTGACCAGAGTTGACCAAGAGTTGACTTGGCCTAGATGGACATAGATTCATTTAGAATGCATTGAATTGCATCTTGTTATCATTTTAGACTTGTTGTGACTTGTGCTGTTCTGATTATGAGCCCGATACCTCTCCTCGGACAGTACATTTCATCCAGACACTCAGATACCAGGCGAGTACATTCTCTGATCATTTCATATCCTGCTTAGAATTATTTTCCTGCTTTAAATTACTTTACTTGATACTGTTACGTTGGTCACACGGATTAGTACTATATGGATCCCTTCTTGAGATGTTATTCCTTCAGGGAGCATCGGATACTACATATTCTGTGTGTTTTACTTACATGGTGTATCACTATGCTTCATGGTTCATTGAATTACTTGTGACATGTACTCTCATGATCACAGAGTCTTCCTTGAATCCTCCCATTTATTGGGCTTCCTAGAATCACCATTTATGGGACTATCATGTACCACCCTTCGGGGGCCGTTACATGAATCATAACATAACCTGGCTAGATCCTTTTTTATTGATTGGGGGTATGGGGGAGTAGAAGTAGACATGTGAATAATATCCAAGTAGTGTAGCATCAAAATCATTCTATAGTGTAGCATCAGAATCATCCTATGCTATTTACATGTCTATATTGTACTCTGACTCACTAGCCACTGTTAGTCTCTATTTCTAGTAGATATTTCTATTACAGTTCTCTCTCTGTTTACATACTGTATTTCTTCAGTTCATGTATCTTACTATATTGCATGATTATATTTTCTAACCTGCTATGATCTATTGAGATGTATTGTGCTCGCTCGTGTCCTGACTGGACCTGTTGAAAATAATACAGAGGACAAGGAGGAGGCCTGTGTGGATACCTTCTACGGGGTAGCCCTAGACGACACTTGTGAGCTGGACCCTCAGGAGGACCCAGCTCTAGCTGATGACTTTACCCCTACTGCCTAGACTAGCTTAGTTAGGCTTTATCTTACTTATGATTGTCTTGAGACTAGTTTAGTTAGGCTTTATTATGTCCTTGAGATCTGGATTGTATATATTCTTTCATATTCAGCAGTTGAGACTTGTATTTCTGGATATTTGCTGAGATGTTTTCTTAGACACTTAGACTCTTCTGATCACCTGTGTTTTCTTTGAGTTCTATATCATATCGTGCTTCATCTTCCTTAGTTGTGATTGAGTTTATATTCTGCTATGTCACCCCCATTCGGGGAGTATAAACTGCTTAGCATTATATTGTTAGATGTTGTGACCTAGTACAGCGTTCTACTGCCGATACTACGGTGTAGGCTGGACGTACCCACGTCTCGTACCCTTACTCTAGGGTACAAGTCGTGACAACATAATTTTGAGTTGGCTTGTATGTTGGCTTGGTTATGTTTCGGATGCGAAGGAATTGACTTGGTATTTGTGGTCGGCAGAGCCACTGCGGGATGTATAGTCCATATTGGACGTTGGTTTGATGTAAACGGAATATTGTGTCACGAATTGCTAGAGCTTTGAGTGGTATATTACATATACCCTTGTCGTGATAAGATGTCCCTTGACCCTGTTTGTAGCATAGTGATTACTTTGCCTATAAGGTATTGGGTAGTATCAAGTCGTAGATGCAATTATGTTTGATATATGACGGCTAGGCGTGTCCCTTGATGATTATGTTCGGATAACCCGTTGTGAGATTTTGATGTGTTCGGATGAACCATCACTAGACTTTGATGGTTAGCATTATGTTGGGTAATAAGAGATTGAGAATATGAGATGAATGCCTTGGTTAGGAATGGTACAAGTTATAGATTCAGGCGATGACTTGAATCAGTCAGGTGAAAGTATTGTAGGATCAGTAACGATGGTGGAGTGTTGCTATCGAAGAATTTTGGGAAAAACAACGTGGACTGAATATAGAACGATATTGAAATGGAATAGAGGGAATTACATGTTGGACATCGACAAATTGATGGTGATGTTCGGCTCTTATCGAAATATTGTGAATGATTTAGGAGATGCAGAGAGTTGCATCAACGACCGAAAAGTTAGAGAATGGATTTGAGGAAATGATGGCCATGCAGGTTGTGCAGTTATGCTTGAGAGAATTAGACGTATCCCAAATTAACAAGTTATGACCCTTGATTATATTTTAAGGCACAGAGAATGAGTACTTATCCTTTGATGCATGAAAGAGTAGATGTTCCTTATGAGAGTCGAATGGTTGGGATACAAATAAGTATCGAGGTACAGCGATATGTAATAGATCCTGTCGATAGATGATGTTGTCGCATGAATAACGAGTTTGGGTAGAATATAGAATTGTTGGATAATAACTTAGCAAATAAGTTATAAAATATTCACTAGATGACCGATATACGGATGCTAGATGATTGGTAACATAGTGATTGGATCGATTCATGAATAGTAAATTTTCTTATTGAATCAGAAAGAGATAATGCAAATATGAATATTAATGGTTCACGTGAATTGCTAAGAAATGACCGTATTGGTGCTAGCAAAAATTCACAGAGGACGACTTCGGAAGAAATATGATTATATAATTGCCTTATTTTGTTGGTTAAAGAGTACAGACCGTACAGATAAACAAAAATATGGGAATTGAATATGTCGCGAAGAGACCAAAACAAAGATATCGTAAATGATATACCATTGAGGTAGCGATGTTGGATTATGACTTGAAATAGTTGACCCAATTGAATAGACAAGTTGCATACGATGTGAGAATATAAGTCAGATTGAGTAGGTGATGCTGCATCCATGTAAGTAAAAACTCAGATTTGGATATTCGATTGATAAGGTTTTATATGATAGCTTCGGGAGTGATCCATAAGAATTGTTGGATAGAATTGTCGGATAGATTTTGTCCATTGCGGGTAAGTCTAGAATGACTTCATTGGATATGGCCCGAGTATGAGTACAGGTAGAAAGACTTAACCCTAGAATGTTAGTTTATTACCTAGACTGTCGGTTGGTTGCTTAGAATGCCGGTTGGTTGTCTAGAGTGTCGGTCGGTTGCCTAAGTTTCAGATTTGTTGGCTATGATATTTCAGTTGTTCGAGTTTGCGAATTAGTTCATAAGATTGGGGTGGTGTCCCATGTCCCTTAAGTGGTCGGATCATAGATTGTCCCTAAGATAAAATAGAGTCCCTAGGATAAGAATTGATTGCCTCTAAGATAAAAGATAAGTATGTCCCTGATAGCTATCCATCTTATATGAGTTAGCAAAATGTTTGGTTTAGCTTAGATTAGCAAACCGTAGAGACTTGACTGAATGCAAAGTTGACTGTTGAAAACTCGTAGGATGTCCCTATTGATGTGCGTGGGTATAGTCGAAATGAGTAAGATGTGTCGGAAAGTAAACTTTAGAAGGGAATGGAGATTGGAAAATTCGATGTTATAATGTTGGATGAGATGACGGATCATTTTGGTTTCAGAACTTTGTTGCCTTATTTGGGAATATCAAAAATTTGCTAAAGATGGTTGGATTTGGTTGGTTGAATCATATTGAGATGCTTAAAATGATGATAGTTGCCTGGTAACAGTCAGATTAAATTCATTGATGGATGATCAGATTAGAATTGGAGGGAAAGGTGTAACGATGGAATTGGATAGTACATGTATCCAAGATCGACGAGAGCGAATGTGAAATTTTGAAATGACCCGAGGGATTAATGTTGGTGGAAATAAGAGTTGCTTATGCGAGATAACAATATATTGGCTTGATCAATACGAAAAAATGTTTGAGTACGTTGAAAACTTTTGCTAGAGTGGAATAATGGTACGACTTGAAAGTTGAATCATGATCGAGAAATTTATGAGTTACAAATAAAGTGTATGGATGCGAACGATGGCGAGTACAAGATTTGATCGATGAGAATCGGGGTATCGAAATAAAATATGGCCATGGGATTTATCAATTTTGGTGGCATGAATGACAATGAACTTGAAAGGAATACTTTGGAAATATATTGGATCGGCTATTGGAAAAAATTTCAAGTTGAAATTTGTAACATTCATTGTGTTATTGGTTGGTTGGATAATTGAATAAACAAGTTGGGATTATATGAGATGCTCGAGAGGAATTCCTAACATTTGGGAATGAGGTTATACCGTAGCTCGTTCGTTTTCTCTATCACTGAACTTGGCTGAAATGCATATATTTCTGGGATGTCTAATATATGTGTATGATTCCAACTAAATGGTATGCTGAATTGAAACGAAGCCACGGGGAGAATTATCACGTGCTAAGCATTTGCACGAGTGTCGAAGAAAAGATCAAAGATGGTAGACTATTTTGAATCAATTGGGATGCTGTAACGAGAAGGTACATCACTTGGAATCAATCGAGATATTGCGAAAAAATATTAAATGGTGCAAGTTAATCGTTGAGAAGTTTCATAAATTTTGTTGAAGTTATGAGGATGAGTTTTGTTTTAAGTTTCGAGGACAAAACTTTTTCTGAGTGGTATATATTATAGTGCCCCGATCGCAAGATACCTTATGACGAATGGTTGGTTCGATGAAGCCTTGTTGGACTTGGGAATGTTCGGAAGGATCGCTTGGAAGGCTATACGGTCGAGGCAAAATCGTCTTATAAATGTTAGTAGTGTTGAACCCTTCAAAGATCCTTTAGCTTCACGCTTAATAAAAAGGATATGTACGCTATTTTGATCGTTGAGTTGTTGAATAACACCTTGCATGGAATTCAGAAAGATAATAAAAGATAAATAATTACATGACCGTAAACTGTTGTTGCTCGATGAATTGTATGCTTGTACGATGTTGTGATGAATTTCATGACAAGTGAAGGCAAAGTCCCAAATATTTGGGCGGTGAGTATATCGAACCTTAGCTCGATGAATAGATGGTAACACAGATATTAAGACCCAAGAATTAGGCTGTAAGTATGCTTGAATTATGTCCGAATGAATGTATGCTAAAACAGATACTAAGTCCCAGCGGATTGGGTAGTGAGTACATTGAATTGGTTGAAAAGATGTATGGTATCAAAGATGTGTCAAAGGGATTGGGTAACAACACTCTATTATCCAATCGCCGATGTAGAATGTTAATTACGCCAAGACCCTGGAAAGATGGTAAGATGGAAATACGAATGAGAATGGTGGCTGAGCACTTAGTTTTCCTTATCATGCATTATATGTTTCCTTCATAGATAAGTTGCATATACTTGCATGGTCATGGACAACTTGTATACAAGGTAGTTCCCAGAACGGTAATCCATGGCCACAGACCCGGTTCATCCAAACAAGGATGGTGTCGACGTACTGACATCGGGATTTTGTGACTTGCAGAGGGGGCTTGCTACCGCCCAGTAAAAGGATGCCGAAATATCCATGGTGCTGACGTAGTAGCACGGTGTTTCGGAAATCTCCAATGGATTTGCACCCATTCGGAGTTAGTTGTTCACCTGTAAGATGGTCCAAGATGGCATGTCGCCAGTGACCTTCATATAGATAGGTCCAGTGCTAATGATGTCTTATGCAGACAGAGTAAGTTATTACTCAATTACAGGGAAGGATGTCGGATGTTGGTAAGAATCATCTGAACGGTGACAATTATATTAAATTATGATATTGTTCTAACAATGTCTTATGCAGGCTGAGTAAGTATTATAAATATACAGGGATGGCTACCGTGGGTAAGAATCACCTAAGGGTGATAACTGTATGCTTTAAACTATGTCGGCTTCGAGAATTGCATGCTTTACTTCTTGTCGCCGGTAAACATGAAATTGACCCTAAGGCAACGAGAAAGACTACTTTTAATAATGTTCTATAACATGATTACTTAGTGTTGTCTTCTTAGGTGAGTTAGGCCAGCACAGCTCGCCAGTACATTGATGATGTACTGACCCACGTTGTGGGCAAACTTACAGGTACTTGTGTATGGGGGAAATCATTTGATCATTGCTTGGCATCGATGATTCGTATAGGTGTGAAGAAGCTCTTCTTTCAAGTCAATATCTTCTGCTATATGGGACATAATGTATGGAACAGTTTAACTCAGTTGTACCAATGAAACTGTAGCCAAATTGGCAAGTTCATTGTAAAGAAGTCGGCATATTCAGTTGCAGCCTAAAGGGCAAGTGTATATATTCAGTTGGCTATTCAAGAGTCTTGTAATCAGTTATAAATTTTGTGTTCTGCTGCAAGTCTTATAATCCATTGCAATAACCAATAAAGAGATACATTTTTTTATATCTTGTGTGACTTTAATTTATCTGTTTGGTTTTGCTGCGCTGTTGTAATACCCTAGTCCCAAAATACGTATAGGACTAGGATATGTATACATGCCAGCTACGCATCGAGAGGATTCCGACCCCGTTCGAATACGTATAAGCTGTATGGACTATGGCATTAGGTCTAATCATGGTAAGTTAAAGCTAATCTCAATCCACATAAAATGATAAAACATCAAGAATAAACAATATAGTTCGTGGTCTGTAGCCCACTAGCATACATGTCCGAATAGACTCAAAAGAAAACACAAGTCTATTAAACTAGGCTAATAAGCAAAATATATCAAGATAAGAATAAGCAGCACGAGAGAATAATAAAATCAAACCATGCAACACGATACCTGAATGCACATATAACAAATACTTAGAAAATAATTGCCAATTTTCTAAAATAAATATAAAATATTTGCATCAACCTAAAATTTATCTACATGGCTGTCTTTGGTCTCACTATATGCCTACATGGATTTGGATTTGATTCGGGCCCAGTTTGAGATAAATTGGTACAATAGGGTCTCTTAAAAGTCAATAATCTAAATAATAAATAAATAAATCATTTTTAGAGGTCAAGTTGCAACTTGGCCTAGTTTTTCTAGTTACGACACTGCTTTGGCTAGGCCTCCCCTAGCATGGCTAATACACTAGTCAAGGCACATGACTACACTATACGTGCCACAATTTCTAGTCATCTTGTACTCCAAAACTTAACCATGGCAAAGGCCAAAATTATATATAATATTAGGCTATTATAAATGAAAATTATATAAAATAAAATGAAAAAATAATTCCCATAAATCTTGGTCCTCACAATCTATCCACCTTAAAAGAATTTTGTCATCGAAATTAAAGTAAGGCTCACTAACGAAGGACCGCGCCAGCGCAACTAGGAATAGTTCCAGGGATATGCTAGGTCACTGTAGTGTCTCTTAATAACTCAAGTTATAATCAATCCTAAACCATTTGATTTTGCAATATCTCTATCGTAAAACTATAGATGGTTATCTATAGTCTCTCTTTTTGGTACTGGACGTCTTGCAATAATTACGTTGAAGCTTTGTCCCCCTAACCATATTATTATCACAACTATAACTTTTCACCAAATCAAGCTAATTGATACCTACCAATCTGTCTATTCCTAACTTTAAAACTGGTAGAGCATAATGGTAAATGGGATGAGTTAGGCTATGTTTAGGTTCGTCTTGTAGAGGGTCAATCTCTGTACTAAAACTGCCACTCTATTCTTGATCAGTGACTACCATAAGAGCGTAACCTAGTATGACTCTATATTTTATTTTTATACTGAGGACATCCACCCACCTTTTGTTAAACTACCTCATCAAACACGTGATGCCCTATGGCATATGGCATCTCTAATCCCCCTTATCTCTCCAGCAATCACAATACAATAAGTAAACTAGCTTACTCTATAACTTAAGAATTTCTAATAAATCCTATATAGCATGCTTATTTGTCACTCCGAAATAGGAAGGGACGAGAAGCAATGGTACGAGCAAATAAAGGAAAATCATTCGAGAGCAAATATGAAGTCCAAGACGATAGAAAATTTTCTAAAAGAATTGCCAAGGCAGTTGTGGATTGAGATTCCTAAGGGTTTAATCATTTCGCAGGCCCGCTCAGTACAGTGACGTAACCGAAATGGCTAACTTGACCTGCATGGGCTACCATAAAAACATATAATGCTCCAGTCCCAAAATACGTATAGGACCAAGATACGTATATATGCCAGCTACGCATCGAGAGGACTCCAGCCCCGCTCGAATACGTATAAGCTGTATGGACTATGGCATTAGGTCTAATCATGGCAAGTCAAAACTAATCTCAATCTACATAAAACAATAAAACATTAAGAATGAACCATATGGTTCGTGGTCTACAGTCCACTAGCATATATGTCCGAATAGCCTCAAAAGAAAACACTAGTCTATTAAACTAGGCTAATAAGCAGAATATATCAAGATAAGAATAAGCAGCACGAGAGAATAATAATATCAAACCATGCAACAATGATACCTGAGTCCTGTAGATGCAAATCATAACCATCCATCGATTCTAACAGCTCGACTATAACCTCGAGAGATAACGAAGTCCTCAGGAGACTAGCAAGACACATGCTATGTTGACACAAAGTCACAGTCAACCAAATATTGATAGAATTGACTAAATAATACTTGTGATAATTCAATAAGACACATGAAGACTACTTCCAACACAAGTCAGATGACAGCCCAATTTTGCAATGTAAGTCATTTTTGAGTCTGTATTTTATAAACTTTATTGAGTCTAGACTTATGTAAGCTGAGTTGTGCTGAGCATCTGAGACATAACCTATACCCTACCCAAAATCCCAAAGGTCCACACACATCCAAATAAGCCCATTGGACCAATGACCCATTTTGTGCTCTAGAGACAGAGTTCGGGCCGAACTCTGCCCCTAAAAATTAGCACCCTAATTTTTAGGGTTGGCTGGTTGCAAGTTGTCCAACGGCCAAATTTTTGAATGATCCAACCAGAATTCTGGCCGAATTCTGCCTACCTGGTATCCTATAAATAGGCCATGAATTCTCTCATTTTACATCATCCAATCTTCTGTTCTCTTCTCTCTAAAGCTCAATACAAGCCATATCCTTCTTCATTTACTAGCCACAAGCTCCCTAAGCCTCAAGTGCTCAGCATTTTTCAGTTAGCAGTTTGTGCAAGAGTTCAAGAAGTCGCTTGGAAAATTTCAAGCATCGCCACTGCGATCTTTGTAAGAAGTTAACGTGCTCTTCGGAAGAAAAGACACGGGGTGTAACTACTATTTCACAAATAGTGGATTTAATCCTGAGCTAGAGTTCTCAGGCCTGGACTAGTCTTCCACGAGGGAAACCAGATTAAAAATCGGCTATGTTTGCGTATGCTTTCTTGCTCCTTATTTATTTCCGTATTTACTCTGATTACTTTCAGCTTGTGAAAGAGTTTAATTTTTAATTAGCTATTATCGTTATAAACTCTATTCACCCCCCTCTAGAGTTGCCATCTGTTCTTCAATTGGTATCAAAGCTCTGTTCTCTCTACAAGGACTAACATTCTAGAGCTGAGCAACCACACAATCCATAATTTTCAACCACGGTGAAGGGCAGTCCACTCATAGGCCTCCCCTATTTGATGGAACTAACTACACCTATTGGAAAACAAGGATGAGCTTTTATCTCAAGTCGCTAGACTTCGACCTGTGGACCATCGTCACCGATGGTTACAAAAAGACTGCCAGGATAGTTGTCAATGGTGATCTCGTTGAAAAATCACATGACAAATATTCTGACGAGGAGAAGAAACAGGCAAGTCTAGACGCGAGAGCTTTTAATGCTTTATTCTGTGCTATAGATAGGAATGAGTTTAACAGGGTCTCAATATGCACCACCTCTCACGAAGTATGGAGACTTCTAGAAGTGACGCATGAAGGAACCACCCAAGTCAAGGAATCAAAGATAAGCCGTCTCACTCAAGAATATGAGGCTTTCAAGATGAAGCCAAATGAGACGATCACGCAAATGTTCATAAGATTCCGCGACATCATCAATCCCCTATCTTTGCTCGGCAAATAATATACAAATTACGAGAAGATTCGCCAGCTACTTAGGGGGCTACCAAAAATTTGGAACCCTAAGGTGACAGCCATCATAGAAGAAAATGATCTCACAACTATGTCTATGGAGACTTTGATAGGAAAGCTAATGACTCATGAGCTTGACCTCAAAGTCTTCGAAGAGCCTGCTCCTATGGCTAAGGAGATCGCACTCAAAGCTCACCGACGGAGGGCTGACCCCGAAGAGACGGATGACGACAACTCGGAAGGTGATGATCAAGCTCTCCTTGTCCGCAACTTCAAGAAATTCCTTCGCTTCAACCGAAGAAAGAAGGAACCACAAGAAGACGACGAAGAAGAGCCAACCTGCTACGGTTATAAGAAGACGGGACATGTCCGAAAAGACTGTCTATTCTTAAAGAAGAGCAACCGTTATGAGAAACCATACAAGAAGACTTCCTCAAAGAAATATGCCAACACAAGCATTTGCCATGAAAGCAAAGCTAGTGGCTCCGAGGAAGAAAAAAAATCTCCTCAAGACACGGCAAATGTGTGCCTAATGGCAACGTCCGATAAGGTATCAAACGAAACTCTTGATGACTTCACTTTTGATGAACTTGGCGATGCTTTCACCGATTTACTTGATGATCATAAAAAGGTCATTGGTAAATATAAACATGCCAAGGAAAAGATCAAAAGTCATGAAGTCGAAATTCAAAGACTTTCCTTATTGCTTGATAACATTAGAGACACTTCACCCACGAAAGTCACAAATGAGGTATCTATGCTTAAAATAAGCCTATATGATGCTGAAGCACGCATTGAAGAACAAACACAAGAAATCATAACACTCAACATGGAACTTGCTGAAGAAAGGAGTAGACACAAGATTTCTATTACTAAGATATATGGTTTGAATGCTAAGATTACTGAACTGCAGGCTGTCTATAAGAAATTAGAGACTAAATTGGAAAAACAGGTTGCTCAACCTCAAACCCAATCACATGAGACACACACAAAGCATGACACTACTCATACTAGTCACCCACGTCATTCACCTGCAGCACGTAATCATGCATACATATACACACACTTTCACAATGCACCCAAACCACATGCACGTAGAAATAATTCTCATATGTCACAGAATCATCATGCTACACATAGATACAATCATCACCATGTTGCACAAAAATAAAATCACCATCACTCTATATATAGACATCATCACCATGCTATTCCATATAGACAATATCACCATGCCACTCCATATCACTCTATATATAGTCATCATCACCATGCTAGCTCTACATATCATTATGCTACTCCTCATCACTCTACTTATAGACATCATCAGTATGCTCCTAATATAAATAGGAATGCTATATGGACTTATTATGGATTATATGGACACATCTCACCACAATGTAGAATTAGAAGATTGGTAGATAGAAAGATATATGCATGGTTTTCGAAAACTAACTTTTCAGGACCCTGAAGAACTTGGGTACCAAAGGTCACATCTACTCTTGATGTAGGTGGACCTTCCCTCCTCAACTAAGAGTAAGTGGATTCTCGATAGTGTATGCTCGCGACATATGATGGGAGACGCAAATCTTTTCGCATCACTATCGATGAAGAGAGATGGATACGTATCCTTCGGTAACAACCAAAAAGGGTATATTATAGGTAATGGTATTATTGGTCATCCTCCCTCTCCCGTAATAAAGGATGTCTGCCTAGTGGCCGAGTTAAAGCACAACCTGCTCAGCATTAGTCATCTTGCTGACCATGGATATGACATTAACTTTGGACAAAATAAATGCTTTATTTATGATAGGTCAACAGGAGACATCGCTTTTGAAGGGATAAGAGAGGATAATATTTATATTTTTTATTTGTCTAGAGATACTAACAATGCAGGTAGATGCATATATGCTCATAAGGATGAAAGATTACTATGGCACCAGCGTCTTGGTTAAGCCAACATGGATACTATATCCAGGCTATCGACTAAGAAGCAAGTTAGAGGCTTGTCCGACATCACATTCAAAAATGACACGGTATGTGCCGAATGTGAATTGAATAAGGCAACCAAGTCATCTTTTTATTCTATAAACTCTGTAAGCACTACTAAACCCTTGTAATTACTTGATATGGATTTATTTGGCCCTAGTAGATAGCCAGTCTTGGTAGAAAACTCTACGCTTTTATCATTGTTGATAATTTTTCTAGATTTACATGGATTTTCTTTCTTACAAATAAAAGCGATGCTATTTCGGTTTTCAAGATTTTTATAAAGAAAGTTCAAAACGAAAAAGGCTACATGATTACTCGAATCCGAAGTGATCATGGAGGCGAATTCAAAAATATATATTTTGAAAAGTTTTGTGATTCTAATGGTTTTGAACATGAGTTTTCTTGTCCAAGAACTCCTCAACAAAATGGTATTGTGGAGCGAAAGAACAGGACTATTGGCGATATGGCTAGAGTCATGTTGAACAAGTTTTCACTTTCGAAATACTTTTGGCTGAAGCTGTCAGTACAGCCTGCCACATTTTAAATAGGGTGCTTATTCGTCCTATTACGAAGAAAACACCCTATGAGCTTTGGTTTGGGAGAACCCCAAATGTTTCTTATTTTAGAGTGTTTGGTTGTAGATGTTTTATCCTTAACACCAAAGACAACTTAGGCAAATTTGATGCCAAAGCTGACGATGGTATTTTCCTTGGCTATGCTGCCAAAAGCAAGGGATATAGAGTATTTAACAAACGCTCATTAATTGTGGAAGAGTCTATAAATGTAACTTTTGATGAAGATAACAGTGCAGCATCTACTCTTAATGATGATGTTGAGCCATCAACTTCTACTCCAATGAATACCACAACTGAAACCAATTCTCTGGAGGGCTTGCAAAAGAAATTATCTTTCCAGCCGTCACATCCAGAAAATTTGGTAATAGGTGAGGTTTCACGTGGAGTAACTACTAGATCATCATTAAGAGACTCTATTGCTAGCACTACCTTTATTTCACAAATTGAGCCAAAAAACATTTTAGAAGCTTTTAATGATGAATTTTGGATTTCTGCTATGCAAGAGGAACTCAACCAATTCGAGAGAAGCCAAGTATGGGAATTCGTTCCTAGACCAGCTAATCACGCGATCATTGGTACTAAATGGGTTTTTAGAAACAAAGTAAATGAAGATGGTTCAGTCACACGCAACAAAGCTCGTCTAGTAGCCCAATGATACAACCAAGAGGAAGGTATCGACTATGATGAGACGTATGCTCCTGTTGCTAGATTGGAATCCATTCGGATGCTTTGTGCATTTGCAAATTTTCAAAATTTCAAATTATTTCAAATGGATGTTAAAAGTGTTTTCTTGAATGGATTTATTAAGGAGGAAGTTTATGTGAAACAACCTCCTGGCTTTGAAAATCACTAATTTTTCGACCATGTTTTCAAGCTGAAGAAAGCGCTATATGGCCTCAAACAAACCCCTAGAGCTTGGTATGAACGGCTAAGCAATTTTTTGCTTGAGAAAGGTTTTTCTAAAGGGAAAATTGACACCACCCTTTTCATAAAATCTTTTACAGACACTATTCTCTTAGTCCAAATATGCGTAGATAATATTATATTTGGTTCTACTGATGAAACCCTCTGTCAAGATTTTGCCAAGTATATGCAGATCGAGTTTGAGATGAGCATGATGGGGGAGCTCAACTACTTTCTTGGACTGCAAGTCAAACAACTGTCAAATGGAACTTTTATCTGTCAGTCGAAGTATACAAAGGACATGCTGAAGAAATTCGACCTTGACAACGTCAAACCAATCAGCACTCCAATGGCTACTACAACTAAACTAGAACCAGATGAAAGCGGCAAACCCGTAGACCAACATAAGTATCGAGGTATGATAGGCAGTCTACTCTATTTAACTGCTAGTCGCCCTGATATTATGTTTAGCGTTTGCCTATGTGCTAGATATCAAGCAAATCCTAAGGAATCACACATGACTGCTGTTAAGCGTATCTTTCGATACCTTAAGGGTACGGTTACAGTGGGCCTATGGTTTCCCAAGTCAACATCATTTGACCTCATTGGTTACTCTGATGCTGATTTTGCCGGATGCAAGGTCGACCGTAAAAGTACGAGCGGTACGTGTCATTTATTAGGAAAGGCTTCAGTCTCTTGGTTTAGCAAGAAGTAAAATTCTGTCGTACTATCCATAACAGAAGCTGAATACATCGCAGCTGGGCGTTGTTGTGCACAAATTTTGTGGATGAAGCAAACCCTTGAAGACTACAACTTACCTTTTATGCACAATCCAATCTTTTGTGACAACACTAGTGCTATAAATCTCACTAAGAACCCCATTTGTCACTCACGCACGAAGCACATTGAAATACGTCACCACTTTTTGCGTGATCATCAGCAAAATGACACCATTAACTTAGAAAATATTGACACTGATCATCAGCTAGCAGATTTTTTCACAAAACCATTATCCGAAGAGCGCTTCAATTTTCTCTGTCGTGAACTTAGAATTTTGGATGAAGCTGTTATTAATTAAAATAAACCTACGTAAATATCGAGTATGTCTTGATTCTTTTATGATGAAATTGCTATGGGTACAAGCCGAAAGGGTCCTTCTGACAACAAGGCGTAAAAGCCTAAGCGACACGGTGCACTAGTCCTCAGGACTACCACTAGCTGGGATCTGGCCACTGCAGCTAACCCATGGCAGCTTCAAAATATTGAATTATGACATAATTCCTTTTTTATTACATGGTTCATTTTTAATTTATCACATGCTAAAATGCAAATTTTCCAAACTTCACTTTGCTTCAAATTTAACTTTCTGTCATTCTCCACCTGAGTCTTTCTTGTATATGTCCTCACTTTCCTTTTTCCTTTTGTCTCTCACACTTAACCATTTTTTTCTTCTTCTTAGCCTGATTCATGTTCTGTCAACAGAATCCAGAATTCGGGCCGAACTCTGCCCTAACCAGAGTTCGGGCCGAATTCGGCATGGCTGTTCTAGAACCGGGAACAGTCTCAGCCGCAGATCATAAATATATCCAAAGGCCCATATTTGTTCCGACCAATTGGAACCCTTCACATATATTCGGGCTCTCCTCTCTCTTCTCCTCCATTGCCATATTTTCCACTTCTCCAAACACTTTTTCTCAAAACCCTAACGCTAGTTCTTCCCTTCTAGAGCTCATCTCTTCCCCAAACTCAAGGAGAAGGCCTCTTTCACCATTCTCCTTCATTGTTCATCATCACTTTGAGGTATATCTCAACACTTTTCTTATTTCAATTTCCTCCATTATCTTTATTGTTTTATGGCTCCACGTTTGTTTAATCGCGGAAAGAGACTTCGAACCGAGGGAGCGTCCTCTTCGAATGCTGCTTCTCGCGTTGAACCGCCCGTTGCACCGCCCGTTGAATAACAACCACCTATCCACCCGTTGTTCAACCCACTTCGTCCACTTGACCCAAACACATTTGATGACCAAATATTTGTATCACTCGACGCATCTAATGATTGGTTTAGTAATTTTTGGACACGTCCGATGTTTGCAGGTCACCCTATCAATTTTACTATTTTCTCTCAATATGACTCACTTTTTCATGACCTTTGCCTTGACGAACTTGTCACCACCAACTCGGTCATTTATCGTAGTGCTATTCAAATATTTTACTGCAACCTAACTCATGATGATACACATATTTTCTCATGGGTTGCGAAAATTGACATCTCTTTTGATGATTTGGATTTGGTCGAACACCTTAAACTCCAAGGGCCAAACTCATAGGAAAAGCTTGATGAAGCTCGATCGTTTCAATTTCCCGATGGGTCTTCACTTGAAAGCTTCAAGGACGACTTGTGTACCCCTAACACACGTCCTCATAAGCTTTTGTCCAAGTATCTCAATCCCTATTTTTATGAATTTCATCGGATTATTTTCAATACTAATCTACCCAAAGCGGGATCCACCGATGAAGTCACCTACTTTCAAATCTCGGCCTTGTATCACTTTTACTTTCATGTACCATTTAATCTTCCACGTACCATGATGGACAGGATGATTAATTGCAGGAAGAAACCAAGATCCTTGGTTTATACTTTGTATCTTTCTATGATATTTCGTGCGTTTCGTATACCACTTGATGAGTGGCAGTTCTTACCTGCCCCTGCCTTCCTTTCTAAGGCACAGAGGCTTCAGGTAGCCGTTGGCTCACCCGTCGTGTCTGAGCACTCTGACGATGAGCCCGATGCACCTCCTCTTGGACAGCATCCTCCTCCTCCTTCTGCCACTCTCGAGTCTCTTCAGACTATTCTCCGCGATCGCATCACCTTAGAGGATGATCATTGGACTCAGCTGGATTACCGGACCACCCTGCAGATGAGTGCCATCAGCAACTCGCTGCACGATATTCGGTACTCCATGTCTCGCCATCCTTCCATGCCTATTCCTATGGAGTGGGACCCTGGTTGTGAGGGATATCGTATCGATGACCCTTGGGTTATTCGCTACTTGGATCCGGATGCAGCCTTCATGGACCCTCGTCGTTCCTTCACTGATCCATCAGACGACGCTGGGCCTTCACGAGCTCGATGATGGATATGGACTTCTACTTGCTGCTGCTGCTACTGAGGATCTTAGCTTATGATTTATACATTTTAGATTTTAGTTGATATAGTCGCTTTTATGCACTTTGATTGTATTAGACTTACTATGAATTTTGACTCTTGAGACATTTAGTAGTTTTATCAGTTTCTATGCAGTTTCTTCTATTATCTTTTGGTATGCTTGCCAGTTCTTATTTGATTATGGTTAATTGCTAAATGCCAAAAGGGGGAGATATTTTGGTATATTCTATATTCTTTTTGTCTCTGTATCTGTGCTTTTGGGAGAATGTTCTTATCAGGCCAACAGGATTCAAAGCAATGTTTACGGGGGAGATATTTTTTAAGCTCGACACTGATTACGGGGGAGCTATACTTTTTGTCCTTAAATGTGTCCAGGTATGAATATTGAATATACAATTATTATTTTGTCAATTATCAATATGGGGGAGATTGTTGACACAAAGTCACAGTCAACCAAATATTGATAGAATTGACTAAATAATACTTGTGATAATTTAATACGACACATGAAGACTACTTCCAGCACAAGTCAGACGACAGCCCAGTTTTGCAATGCAAGTCATTTTTGAGTATGTATTTTATAAACTTTATTGAGTCTAGACTTATGTAAGCTGAGTTGTGCTGAGCATCTGAGACTTAACCTATACCATACCCAAAATCCAAAAGCTCCACACACATCCAAATAAGCCCATTGGACCAATGACCCATTCTGTGCTCTGGAGACAGAGTTCGGGCCGAACTCTGCCTCCACACAGAGTTCAGGCTGAACTCTGTCCCCTAAAAATTAGCACCCTAATTTTTAGGGTTGGCTTGTTGCAAGTTGTCCAACGGCCAAATTTTTGAATGATCCAACTAGAATTCTGGTCGAAGGTTTCCTATAAATAGGCCATGAATTCTCTCATTTTACATTATCCAATCTTCTCTTCTCTTCTCTTCTCTTCTCTTCTCTTCTCTCTAAAGCTCAATACAAGCCATACCCTTCTTCATCTACTAGCCACAAGCTCCCTAAGCCTCAAGTGCTCAGCATTTTTCAGTTAGGACTTTGTGCAAGAGTTCAAGAAGTCGCTTGGAAAATTCTAAGCATCGACACTGCGATCTTTGTAAGAAGTTGACGTGCTCTTCTGAAGAAAGGCACGGGATGTAACTACTATTTCATAAATAGTGGATTTAATCCTGCGCTAGAGTTCTCAGGCCTGGACTAGTCCTCCACGAGGGAAACCAGGTTAAAAATTGGCTGTGTTTGCGTATGCTTTCTTGCTCCTTATTTATTTTCGCATTTACTCTGATTACTTTCAGCTTGTGAAAGAGTTTAATTTTTAATTAGCTATTATCGTTATAAATACTATTCATCCCCTCTAGAGTTGCCATCTGTTCTTCATAATATACATGCCTACTGTACAGTAATAACATGCAAGGAAAGGGTATGAAATTGTTGAAGAAATAAAGTCTGCAGAATAGTATAAGAATGAAATATTTAAGGAAGTGGCATGCCGTCGAGAATCGTGATGATAAACATGACTAAGAGTAAATCGGGATAAACTGTAACTCAGTGGGGACTCATGGCCCTATAGATTGCAGCTCAGTGGGGCTCACTACCTATAGTAAGTCTCTATCGCAGCTCAGTGGGGGCTCACAATAGAGAGTGGTCTAGTATAGTCATCGTCTATCACAAGGTCCTCGCCTAGAACTACGAGTCAAGTCAAGTCAATAAGTTAACAAGTCAAGTCCAGCTCAATCATGTCAAAGGAATACGACAGAGGCTAAGCAATACTATCACTAGACATGAACACGGTAGAAAAATATGGCGAGTAACATGAGAAAAGAAAGAGTAATAATCTATGTGCACATAAACCTAGAAAGTATCCACGATATGAAGCAGGAGAGAAATATGTACCAAGTGAGACATAAAAGAATGGCAATATAGAAAAGCATGTAAGTACTGTAATGTTTGGCTAGGTGTACTTGCCTGGTGTAGCGCGTAGAACCAACAATCCAACAACTCAGTGAACCACAAAGTCAAACTCTAGCAAAAGTTTCCAGACGCTGAAATAGATATGACAAACATGTTCAAAATAGTCAAATTAGGTAGAATAGCCTACCCATAGGTCCAATTCTGGACACAGGGGCAAAACGGTAATTCGGGTCAAAATGGTGTCCGTCGTTGGATCCACTTTGCACCAAAAAATATACCAGCACCTACGGTCTCTAAAGTCAACAAACTACATGTCTACAAATCCAGTTTGATGAGACAAACCAAACGGTATGTCCAAAGTTGGATTCCGGTGGGCCGTGCACAAATTTGCCCGTTGAGTCGGGTTCCGGGCCGTGAAAATAGCGTTCCGGTCGACCTTCTCAAAATCGAACCAAACTTGGCATACAGGACCAGAAAAATGATACGGTCCTATTGGTACAAGTTTTTTCTCGAGATGACGAACATGCACGAAGTTATGGGCTAGTTTGCAAAGAGGCCGATACGGGATATCTCGGCGGATACACTTCGATTTCGTCGCACACGCACAACGAAATCGAGTTTCGTCGAATCCCACACGTCGAGAACATTCATACGCATCTTTTGATGCTCATGGATTTTGACCAGGTCACCCGGTTTGTCGGGGCACACGCCGTATCGGTGATTTTCCTAAAATTTTATGTTTTCAAAAATGGATTTTTTTTATTTTCAAAGACGAATAACATTGCACAAGCTTGATAAAATCAAGAACTACAAAAGGGGTTTTAATCATGTATAGGTTCTCTATAATTGTTTGAAATTGGTTCATGAAAACTCTGAGTGTTTAGTTCAGAAATCACCTTCAATGTCGGGCATGGAACTGCCATAATGCTCTTCTCTCGGTCAGTTTTTCGACAATGTTCGCGTCGAATTTCTAAGCGTTCTAATGGGTTATCACTAAATCCCTTTGAAGGGGTTCGAAGTGGATCATCTAGGCTTCTAGTAGGACTTTACAGATCGAATATTGATCAAATATACTCCAAGAAACATCGAGGGGAACTTGAGTACCTGGCTATGGTTCAGAGAACAGAGCCTTCTCTGTTACTGCGGCTGTTGTGCTGTCCTCGGCCGGCCGTCGGCTGCCTCACGGTAGAGCGTGATCCTGGAGTGTCCGCCCAGGTGTCGGGGGTTGGGTCGAGGGTTTCGGATTAGAGGATTTGTTAGGGTTTATCTTTTATTGAAGTTATAACAAGGGGGAAGAACAAGTTTCGGGGCTGTTCTGGTTGTAGGCTCGGGTAGAATAGGATTCCTTTTCTCGCGAGATGCAGGTTTTGCTTTTTTTTTTCTCTTTCTTTTTCTTTTATGTAACTCAATCTTTTTATATACATATCTATTTTCCTATATATATATCTATATATCCACATAACTTATATATAAATATATATATATATATATATATTTTATATATATATATATATATATATATATATATATATATATATATATATATATATATATATGAATAATACTCAAAAATATCTAAATAAAAGCTTAATATTATCTATTCCTAGTATAGAACCTATTATAGACATATGTACATATATATAAATTCATTTGACAATAAATAAAAAAACAACAACCAATAATAATTAATTAATTTTATATAATAACAACAACCATTAACAGTAATAATAATCCTAATAGCAGCTAAAAATATACCAGTAGTATATATAGTAGTTATATCATACACACTCTGCATTTGGCTCCAAAAAATCGTAAATATATAGTAAAATGCTATTTCAATAACAATAATACCTATAATGCACATATAAAAATACTTAGAAAATAATTGCCAATTTTCTAAAAATAAATACAAAATATTTGCATATACCTAAAATTTATCAACATAGCTGTCTTTGGTCTCACTATATGCCTACATGGATTTGGATTTGGTTCGGGCCCAGTTTGAGATAAATTGGTACAACAGGGTCTCTTAAAAGTCAATAATCTAAATAATAAATAAATAAATCATTTTTAGAGGTAAAGTTGCAACTTGGCCTAGTTGTCCTAGTTAGGACACTACTATGGCTAGGCCTCCCCTAGCATGGCTAATACACTAGTCAAGGCACACGACTACATTATACGTGCCATAATTTCTAGTCATCTTGTACTCCAAAACTTAACCATGGCTAAGGCAATAATTATATATAATATTAGGCTATTATAAATGAAAATCATATAAAATAAAATGAAAGAAATAATTCCCAAAAATTAGGGTCCTCACAGCTGTCGTTGTTTTCTGAGAAATACCAGGAACTGTAATAATTTTGCCTTGTACAAGTTCAATCTAGACTTGTACGGCATGACGCCTATTAACTAGCTTTCGATCCTCCGGGATTGAGACGTGACAGTAATCCCTCTTAGGCTTCAAGCCCAACTCCAGCTCTACCTTGTGCGCCTCCGCATAAGTCTCATAGAAGGAAGGGATAACTATCTTCACATCCCAGTTAAGACCCTTCCTGAAGTGACTCGCTCTAATCTTCGGGTCCCACACCACATACTATGTGTATCAGCTCAGACTACCGAACTCCGCAACGTATTCCTCTAAAATATTAGGCTACTATAAATAAAAATCATATAAAAAATTCCAAAAATTAGGGTCCTCACAATCTACCCACCTTAAAAATATTTCGTCCTCGAAATTTAATTAAGGCTCACTAACGAAGGACCGCGCTAACGCAACTAGGAATAGTTCCAGGTATGTGCTAGGTCATTGTAGTGTCTCCTAATAACTCAAGTTATAATTAATCCTAAACCATTTGATTTTGCAACATCTCTATCGTAAAACTACAGATGGTTATATATAGTCTCTCTTCTTGGTACTGGAGGTCTTGCATTAATCACGTCGAAGGTTTGTCCCCCTAACCATATTATTATCACAACTATATAAGTCTCTTTTCACCAAATCAAGCTAAGTGATACATACCAATCTGTCTAATCCTAACTTTAAAACTAATAGGGCATAATGGTAAATGGGATGAGTTAGGCTATATTTAGGTTCGTCTTCTAGAGGGTCAATCTCTGCACTAAAACTACCACTCTATGCTTGATCAAGTGACTACCATAAGAGCAAAACCTAGTATGAGTCTATATTTTATTTCTATACTGAGGACATCTACCCACCTTTGGTCAAAGTACCTCATCAAACACATGATATCCTATGGCATATGGCATCTCTAATCCTCCTTATCTCTCCAGCAATCACAATACAATAAGTAAACTAGCTTACTCTATAACTTAAGAATTTCTAATAAATCATATATAGCCCGCTTATTCGCCACTCCGAAATAGAAAGGGACGAGAAGCAATGGTACGAGAAAGTAAAGGAAGATCATTCGAGAGAAAATACGAAGTCCAAGGACGATAGAAAAATTTCTAAAAGAATTGCCAAGGCAGTTGTGGATTGAGATTCCTAAGGGTTTAATCATTTTGTAGGATCGCTCGGTACAGTGACGTAACCGAAACGGCTAACTTGACCTGCATGGGCCACCACAAAAACATGTAACTCTTCAGTCTCAAAATACGTATAGGACCAAGATACGTATATATGCCAGCTACACATCGAGAGGACTCCAGCCACGTTCGAATACGTATAAGCTGTATGGACTATGGCATTAGGTCTAATCATGGCAAGTTCAAACTAATCTCAATCCACATAAAATAATAAAACATCAAGAATGAACAATATGGTTCGTGGTCTGCAGCCCACTAGCATACATATTCGAATAGACTCAAAAAAATACGAGTCTATTAAACTGGACTAATAAGCAGAATATATCAAGATAAGAATAAGCAGTACGAGAGAATAATAAAATCAAACCATGCAACAATGATACATGAATCCTGCAGACGCAAATCATAACCATCCATCGATTCTAACCGCTCGACTATAATCTGAAGAGATAACCAGGTCCTCAGAAAACTAGCAGGACACATAATATACATTCCTTCTGTATAGTAATAACGTACAAGAAAAGGGTATGAAATTATAGAAGAAATAAAGACTGCAGAGTAGTATAAGAATGAAATATATAAGGAAGTGGCATGCCGTCGAGAATCGTTATGATAAACATAACTAAGAGTAATTTACAGATTGAAGATTGATTAAATATACTCGAAAAAACATAGAAGGGAACTTGAGTACCTGGCTTTGGTTCAGAGAACAGAACCTTCTCTGTTGCTGCGGCTGCTGTGTTGTCCTCGGCCGACCAACGACTGCCTCACTCTAGCACGTGGTCCTGGGGTGGCCGCCCAGGTGTCGAGGGTTGGGTCTAGGGTTTCGGATTAGAGGATTTGTTAGGGTTTCTCTTCTATGGAAGTTATAACAAGGGGGAAGAGCAAGTTTCTGGTCTATTCTGGTTGTGGGTTCGGGTAGAATAGGATTCTTTATCTCGCGAGAATTTCAATTTCTCGCGAGATGCAGGTTTTGCTCTCTCTTTTTTTTCTTTCTTTTTCTTTTATGTAACACTATCTTTTATATACATATCTATTTTTCTATATATATATATATATATATTTTTTTTTCTATATATATATATATATATATATATATATATATATATATATATATATATATTTTATATGTATATATATATGTATATATATATATATATTTTTATATATGTATATATATATGTATATGTATGTATATATATATATATATATATATATATATATATATATATATATATATATATATATAATATATATATATATATATATTTTTTGGGGGGCCGCCCAGGTGTCGAGGGTTGGGTCTAAGGTTTCGGATTAGAGGATTTGTCAGGGTTTCTCTTCTATGGAAGTTATAACAAGGGGGAAGAGCAAGTTTCTGGTCTATTCTGGTTGTGGGTTCGGGTAGAATAGGATTCCTTATCTCGCGAGAAATTCAATTTCTCGCGAGATGCAGGTTTTGCTCTCTCTTTTTTTTCTTTCTTTTTCTTTTATGTAACACTATCTTTTTATATACATATCTATTTTTCTATATATATATATATATATTTTTCCTATATATATATATATATATATATATATATATATATATATATATATATATATTTTATATATATATATATATATATATATATATATATATATATATATATATATATTTTAATATATATATATATGTATATATATATATATATATATATATATATATATATATATACATATATATATATATATATATATATATATATATATATATATATATATATATATATATTAAAATATATATATATATATATATATATATATATATATATATATATATATATATATATATATATATATATATATATATATATATATATATATATAACTTATAAATATATATATATATATATATTATTTATATATATTATTATATATATATATATATATATATATATATATATATATATATATATATATATATATATATATATATATGAATAATACTCAAAAATATCTAAATAAAAGCTTAATGTTATCTATTCCTAGTATAGAACCTATTATAGACATATATATATACATATATATAAATTCATTTGACAATACAAATAAACAACAACCAATAATAATTAAATAATTTTATTTAATAATAACAACCATTAATAGTAATAATAATCCTAATAACAGCTAAAAATAGACCAGTAGTAGATATAGTAGTTATATCATACACACTCTGCATTTGGCCCCAGAAAATCGTAAAAATATAGTAAAATGCTATTTTAATAACAATAATACCTATAATACACATATAACAAATACTTAGAAAATAATTGCCAATTTTCTAAAAATAAATACAAAATATTTGCATCTACCTAAAATTTATCAACATAGCTGTCTTTGGTCTCACTATATGCCTACATGGATTTGGATTTGGTTCGGGCCCAGTTTGAGATAAATTGGTACAACAGGGTCTCTTAAAAGTCAATAATCTAAATAATAAATAAATAAATCATTTTTAGAGGTAAAGTTGCAACTTGGCCTAGTTTTCCTAGTTAGGACACTACTATGGCTAGGCCTCCCCTAGCATGGCTAATACACCAGTCAAGGCACATACGTGCCACAATTTCTAGTCATCTTGTACTCCAAAACTTAACCATAGCTAAGGCCATAATTATATATAATATTATGCTATTATAAATGAAAATCATATAAAATAAAATAAAAGAAATAATTCCCAAAAATCAGGGTCCTCAGAGCTGTCGTTGTTTTCTGAGAAATACCAGGAAATGTAATAATTTTGCCTTGTACAAGTGCAATCTAGACTTATACGGCATCATGCCTATTAACTAGTTTTCAATCCTCCGGGATCGGGGCGTGACAGTAATCCCTCTTAGGCTTCAATCCCAACTCCCGCTCTACCTTGCGCGCCTCCGCATAAGTCTTATAGAAGTAAGGATATTCACATCCCAGTTAAGACCCTCCCTGAACCGACTCGCTCTGATCTTTGGGTCCTGCACCATATACTCTGTGTATCGACTCAGTCTACCGAACTCCGTAACGTATTCCTCTATTGACACTCCTTCCTGCTGTAGGTTCTAAAACTGCCTTGCCAAGTCTAATCTGTCAGTAGGCGAGAAGGACTTCTTCTTGAAGAGGTCCTTGAACTCAACCCATGTGTGGCCCTCTCCAGCAAGAGCCAGCTCATTTCTGAATCAGGTGCGAGCGACGTCAAGCAGCTGAAGCCATACTGCCTAAACCCTCAAGTCATCAGCGAGGCAGGATACCCTCATAAGTCGCTCGATATCTTCGAGCCAGTCATCTGCGTAAACCCTCAATCCCACTCAAGTCTCAGGGTCCCCAACTTTTTAAAATCCTGGATGTTGCCCGGCCTAAGCTGGGCACCCTATTGCTGGATGGAGCTCCCCGCTCTGCTGCTAGAGTGAGCTGATAGACATTATCCATGCCCTGACACATCATATCTGACTGCCTTTGGAGCACCTCGGACTGAACCCTCTGCGCCTCTAGCATCTCCCTGAACAGAGCAAACATCTGCCCCATATCAGTAGGCATTGAACGCGGAGAAGAAACATATCCTGGAATAGATGGAGCCATCTACTACACAGGAGGAGGAAGAACACCTGCAACAACCTCGAGAACGGTCCTCTGCACTGGAGGAGGAGCCCCCCAAACTCCTACTTGGATGTGAGAAGTTGTCGATGCAACTCCTACAGTCGGATCTTGAGGTCAAGAGGTAGCAAACCTCTCAGAATCTGCCACAGGCCCAGGACGATGGGATCTAGTCATGGGTGTCATCCGAAAGACAGATCAAACAAGGTAGTCAATATGGCACAACATAAGTTATTATCAAGGAAGGACAATCAATTGAGAAATATAGAAATCAACGAAATGGGATATAACATAGCAATTTCAATCTCTAGGAGTCTAGCAGGTTCTACTCTAAATGTAAAACAATCCAACATTTAATAAGATTAGAGGTGATAAGCTCATAACCAATCTAGAATAAAATCAGATAATCGTACTATTGTGCCCGAAAATCGTGTTATCCAGAAACTTTACCTCGCAGTCAGCATAGCTACGATAACCCTCTGTCCTATATTCATGGTATATAGATCTAAAATTATGTTGTTCAGAATAACCGCCTTGCCAGCTAGCATAGCTGCGAGAAATCCTAAATTCCATAACAAAGATACGTATATCCATAAACGTGTGATCAAGAATTTTGCCGCACCATCTAATATTATCGCGGTAAACTCTAGACTCCACAACCAAGACGGATGACTGCAGTCCTTACTACCTCGTCTAGGATGTACTACCAGAATGTACCCTTGATAAAGTCCATAAGCTTGTCCTTAACACAACTTCAAAGTCATTTACATTCATCAAGAATAACTTTCAACAACGGACAAGAAAGAGCAAACGAAAACAAGTGAAGACAAATTTCGGGACATAGCCTATAATGAGATTCTCAGGGGTCATCCCAGGAATGTCTCAAGTGGTCCTAATTGTGAAAAAGTACTCTCTTATCCTAATGTCCTATTTCCTGTATCCTATCGCAGGCTCCCAGTAGTACAACTAAGCCGCTCTACTACCACGATATCGCTTTTACTACGAAGCTTGACCTTCATGGGATACCACAAAAATGAGTCATAATTAAATATTCATAATATAATAGAATTATGAAATGACAAAAATTACCCCCTCCCGGATTTAGGTAGTTACATTTAGAATATGTTGTCACTTTATATATATATATGGAGAAACCCCGAATTTTATTAATGTATCAGGCGCAAAATACCGAAGCCAATACAAGTAAGCGTGTCCTGTACGAAAAATAACAAAAGAGGCCAGACGCGAAGAAAAAAGCTGCTCTCTGGCCCGAACCCGGGGTTAGGACAGCGCCGTCCGGAAGAAGTCCGTGGCGTGAGAACAACGCCTACTGATTTTAAGAGTTTGTCGGATGGTTTTCCTGATCAGTTGGTTATGGTTGTATTGGTGTCCTTCGTACCTGAATTTGTTCTGATTTTTCCAAATGACCCAAATATCGACGCTGCGACGATCTGATGCCCGTGTGAGTCGCCCCAGCATGCGAGGAGATCGTTGAAGCCCCCGACTGGAAGCACAGACCGGCAGCGATATGGTATTTCGACGCCAGGCTAAAACTGATAGATGTGAGGGAGTCCTCAGTTGGGAGCTCCTTGCGGTATGCTCGCCAGATTAGAATTGACCATTTGCTAGGGATGCAAGACTGCCAGAAAGGGGCAAAAGTAGGGGACGACACTCCATTACCTCTGGCCACCTTCCTGGTCGAGGCTAGCGAGAAAGCGTCATCTGACTTGGGGGACCACCTTCCAGCATCGTGGTGGTCAACGATTTGTACATCCGCGATGACAAGACGGTTAACGGCCACCCGACCAAACCAAACAGTAACCCTGTCCCGCCGCCATCCGGAATCAGTATTCCGTAAGTCACGAATCGAGCAATTCGTGGGGGTGTTCGGTGTTGGCTGGAGGAGAGCCTCTCCAAGCCACCGCTCGTAGCATGGCGACGAACAGCCATTCCCGAGTTGCAAGCAGATAAGAGGTTCAACGAGTTGACGACCGATGAGGATGCATCACCAGGATGCTGAAGATCTGTTATTTGCGACCGCTGTCATAGGGTGGGAATATCGGAAGTATCTAGGGCCTTCATGAATTAGGTCCAAATCGAGTTATCCGTTCGGAGTTTCCACCACAGCTTCATAGAGCAGGCGTCTACTATTGTCTCTAGCGTACCGAAGCCCAACCCCGCCTCATTCGTGGGTCTGGCCATGATGTCCCAGCTGGCCCAGTGGTGCTTGTCCTTCCCCTCGTTGTGACCCCAAAACAAGTTAAAGAGGGATTCTAAAGAGGATAACACCTTCTTTGGTGGGGAGCACACCGCCAGCTGGCCCAGGGTGTTTGTCACTTTATATATATATATATTTATATATATATATATATATATATATATATATATATATATATATATATGTTTTCCAAAAGTATATTTATTTATTTCAGAAATAAAATTCATTATTTTTGTATTGTAAAATATTATTTTTATGCTGGCATAATACTTCATATAGAGGGTATATTATATGTAGTCGTTAACTAGTTGGCTAGTATCTGTGGTAGAGTCTATAAATAGTATGTATTTTTATAGTACATGAGTTGTCCTAGAATTAGAATTGATTTTTGTTACTTATATTTTAGATGTTCGTGATTGTTCGACTGCAGTTGGAGCCAGAACGTTGACTTACTCTGTTTCCTTTGAAATATTATTTTTTGTTAGGAACTCAATCCACAACTGCTATTGAAACTTCTTTGGTCTTCACTATCGTTGTTGAATCATGTATTTGTATTCAATCATACCCTTCTTGAACTCTTTATCATTGTTTCCTCGTCCCTTCCTATTTCGAAGAGACGAACTCTCGTGCACGACATTTTCCTCCAAAAGCAGAGCCTCATCAAGATGAAGAAGACATACTTGACGGAATAATTGTAAGAGGATGGTTACCTAAGTAGGGAAGATTATACTAGATATTTTCTAAATATTTGATCTAGAATATATTGAAGGTAAAAGGCTTAGTGTAAAATTTGAAACTAGCAGTAGGAACTTGGAACGAAATGGACCCTGCTAATAGCCTAAGTTAGGAGTGATTTGAAAATATTGGAGGCTAGAAAGATTGCTTGATGGTAACAATTCCAAAATTTACAAAATTATTATAAGAAATACAAAACTAGATGTTAGGGCTAGTTATAATCTATAGTTGGATGAGTCACTATGAAATGGACCCAAAAAATGGAGGTTCTCACTTTGGAGAAGGTTATTCATGTCATGATTAGATAAGTTTTTACACTTATAATATGATGACTTAGAAGGAAAAGAAGCAAATCAATGAATACAACCTTAGGGAATGCATTAATCTGATATATGACATAAGTTAAGTCAAGGATTACTAAAAGGATTAACTGGGATAAAACAGTTGGTGACCTTGTACCTAGGACAAATCCTGAAGGTGATAATGGGTATGAACTTTTACAAGATAGTATTGGATCACAACTAGATTCAATTAGAGATATACACTTGTGGGTATAAAAGGATGAATATATAATGAAATTATGCTTATGGTTAGAAGAAAGAAACACATATCGATAGTACCATTTAGGAAACACATATGGATAGTACTATTTAGGGACGTTTGGTCAAAGGAACTAAGCGAATTCGATTTAGAATTAAGAAATGATACCAATAAAAGCTGATGGATAAAATGGAACTATAAAGAGAGCAAAACTCAACAAGAATTTATGAGAAGATTACTTATACGATAAAGGGAGAGGAAAGATGAAAAGATAATTATAATAGAGATGAATATTGGAATAGTAGTACAAGGAAACTATTTTTAGGATGGAACCTAGACTATGTGATAAAGGTTATAAGGGAATAGATTTACAAAGATCAAGTAAGGGGTAGAATTTAACCGTCAGGCTTAAGCAAATGCTGGAAGAAACCTGTAGAAGAATTAGACAATAAGTTGGGAACCATTAGTCATAGAAGAGGGAAGTATTTTGGGAAATCATAGATGTCCAAAACCCCAGTAGAAGCATAGGTTTATAGGAACTGAAGGTCCAGATAGAAGAGCTAGGGAACTAGGATTTTATATTGGCCAAGTGTTTCACCTTAGGAATCGCCAGTTTTTTCGTGCTAAAGGAGGATGGATCGGTACGCGTGTGCATCGATTACAGGGAGCTGGATGCAGTAACAGTGAGGAACAAGTACCCATTGCCTCTTATAGGTGATTTATTTGACCAATTGAGCGGTGCTTGTGTATTTTTGAAGACTGATCTCAGGTCAGGTTTACACCAGATCAAAGTTTGGAAGGGGGACATCCCAAAGACAACTTTTTGACGAAGGACACTATGAGTTTCTTATGATGTCATTTGGTCTAACCGATGCACCAGTAGTGTTCATGAGCCTGATGAACAAGGTGTTCCACCAGTACTTGGATAAGTTTATGGTGGTATTTATTAATAACATTTTGGTCTACTCCAAGAGCCACGAGGAGCATAAGGAGCATCTCAGGATCGTGCTGGAGACATTGAAAAAGGAAATACTCTATGCCAAGCTCAGTAAGTATGAGGTTTTTTAGCAAGGTATCCTTTCTTGGGCATATCATTACTAGAGATTGATTAGCAGTGGACCCAGAGAAGATTGCAGCAGTAAAGACTTGGCCTGTGCCGATTTACGAGGATTAGAAGTTTTTTCGAACTTGACCAATATCATTGGAGGGTCGTAGAAAACTTTTCGAGGATTTATGAGCCTATGACACGTTTGACGCATAAGGATCAGGAGTTCATCGGGACGGAGGAGTGCTAGAAGGCTTTTGATGAGTTGAAGAAGCGTCTGACTTCAGCACCTATCTTGACTCTACCTTCGAGATCTGGAGGTTTTGTAGTGTACAGTGATGCGTCCGGGAGCAGGCTAGGATGCATTCTGATGCAACATAGCTAGGTTGTGGCCAATATATCGAGACAGTTGAGGGTACATGAGAAGAACTACCCGACGCAAGGCTTGGAGCTAACTGTAGTGATATTTGTACAAAAGCTATGAGGCACTATCTTTACGGAGAGCGGGCAGAGATATTGACTGATCACAAGAGTCTGAATGACGTCTTTACGCAGAATGAGATGAACATGAGGCAAAGACGTTGGCTAGAATTGATTAAGTACTTTGAGGTTGAGTTACAGTACCATCCGGGCAAGGCGAATATCGACGACAAATTCTTTGAGCAGGAAGTCCACGGCATACTTCTTGACGGCTTAGCGTCATCTATTGGAGGATCTACAGGAGTCGGACATAGAGGTCGTATTGCCAGGTATGGATGGGCAATTATCTACTTTTGGGGTAAAATCATCTTTGGTTGAGAGAATCAAGGCCGCCCTCCTACAAATGTGAGATTCAGGAGACACTGGAAGAGGACCGAGGCAGGCATGCAGATATGACTGTGGATTCACGAGGACAGGACGTTGAGGTTTTGAGATCGCATATGCATTTCGAGTGGAGAGCTATGCCAGAAGTTGTTGGCAGAGGTACATAGCTCGATATACTTTATTCATTCCGGAGGTACAAAGTTGTACAGGGATGTACGACATCATTACTGGTGGCAAAAAATAAAGAGGAAGATCTCTCGATTTGTAGCGAGATGCTTGGTCTGCCAATAGGTCAACGCCGAGCACAGAGGTCTGTAGGACTATTGTAGCCACTTCCTATTCTTGAGTGGAAATGGAAAACCATCACGAGGACTTCATTACTAGATTCTCGAGGAGCCCCGGTAGAAAGGACACAGTGTGGGTCATCGTGGATCGACTCACCAAGTCGGCTTATTTCTTGTCCTTCTTAGTTGGGCAATCTATGAAAATTTTGGTTGATCTATATATGAGGCAGATAATGTGTCTACATGGAGAACCAATCAGCATTGTGTTGGATCGAGATTCCAGATTCACTTCACATTTCTGGAAGAGTATGCAGAAGAGTTTGAGGACCCACCTCAAATTTAGCACAGCTTATCACCCACAGACCGTCGGGCAGTTAGAGCACTCGATCCAGACACTTAAGGATATGTTGAGAGCTTGTATGTTGGATTTTGGAGGATCTTGGGAAGATCATCTACATTTGGTGGAATTCTCCTACAACAACAGCTACCAGAAGAGCATACAGATGGCACCCTTCGAGGCACTGTACGACAGGAAGTGCAGGTCTCCAATTTATTGGAGTGACATCGCAGAGCGTCAGATACTTGGTCCAAAGCTGGTAACCAGACAGTGGAGAAGGTAAAGCAGATTCAAAGCCATCTCAGAGCGGCACAGGATAGGCAGAAGCATTGGGCTGATACTCATCGACGACCTTTGGAGTTCAAGGAAGGCAATCACATATTTTTGAAGATATCACCGACATGGAGAACTATTAGATTTGGCAGCAGAGGCAAGTTGAGTCAAAGGTATATCGGGCCCTTCGATATTTTGGAGTGAGTCAGTAAGGTGGCTTATCGTCTTGCATTACCCCCATCACTTGAAGGTGCGCATGACGTTTTTCATGTATCAAAGTTGAGGAGGTACGTGGCCGACCCTAGTCACGTGCTAGACCATTACGAGATTACAGTTGGACCAAGCCTATCATATATAGAGCAGCCTGTTGCGATTCTCGATCGAAGCGAGAAGGTTTTGAGAGGGCAGACCATTTGACTCGTCTGGGTTGTTTGGAAGCATTATTCTCCGGGCGAGTACACTTAGGAATGAGGACTCTATTCAGGGGTGTTTCCTTTATTTGTTTGAGGATCAAGGTACGAATTTACGTACAACTTTTTTAATATCATAATATTCCTTTAAATCTCGTTTTCTAAATTGTGCCATCATTTCAACTTCGAGGGCAGAATTTTCTAAGGGGGAGAGAATGTGAGTCCCCTATATTGCATTTTTATTTAATATATTATTTGTAGGTTATAGGCATGCATATACTAATTTTATTTTTACTTGTCTGGATAAATTATGATTGCAGAATTTTTTTACATAAATACATATAAATTTTGCGTAAAATATATTTCTAATACCAAAACAAATCTCATTGTAAAATTTATTTAATTATTAATATTATTTTTCTTACTGGTTGTGATAATTAGGAGCGTAGAAAAATTTTAACATTTAAATTAGGTGAGAATTTTTTCCTTTTAAAGAGAAACGGAAATTTTATTTTTCCATCTATTCCATGAGGCTTGGTTATATATGAATAAAATATTTTTGGAAATTATAGGTGATTTTTTTAGGAAAATTTTTTACATATATTTTTCTAACAAATTTAGGCTTAGCAAATTCCTTAAAATAATCTCCTTAAACCAATTTCCTAAAAACAAAATAAATTCCCTAAAATCAACTCTACTTAAAGCCAGCAACCCTTACAGTTGGATTCCTAACTGCTACTTTTTTTGAATTTTCGGGTGGCGGGCAAGACTATAAACCCGTTAGCCCAAGACCAAACCCGTTAGACAAGTAGCAGACGAGCACCCCCGCAACGCGGCAAACCTGAACTCGACGAGACTCCATATAGGCGACCACCTATTGTTTCGATTAACAAAATGCCTTGGAGGAATTGGCTTTTGAAAAAAAAAACAAGAAGAAAAAGTACAAGAAGTGCAAATTCGATTCTGGGAAAGTATTGCTATGGAAGTCTGATTCGTAAATGATCACTTTGTTCCTTGGACCATATGATGATGATGAAGATCACTGCTTGAAGTAGAACAATTTGGAAGAACTAATGCACCAGAAAGGTATCGACACACTTGGGCACTGATGGCGAGGCCGAATGCTTTCCTGCTTTGCTTCACTTTGTTCTGGAAGAAAAGTTGAAGAAGGATGCTCTAGAGAATCAAAATCTCGAAGCTCTGATCTCTGTATTCTCTCCTGTCTCTCTCTGTCTGTCTGTGTCTGTTGTATGAAAAAAATGAGTCTATTTATAGACTGGGGCTTTCGTGCGTAAAAGAGCATCAATATCTGTCTTTACGCTAACAACTGCCCTCCACGATCAGAATCATCCTCTGTATATGCTGACACGTGTCCCATCATTTCAGTAAGAATAGGATACATGTACACACGTTCTTCAAAATATGTGGCATGAAGACCACGTAGGCACACCACGTTCCAAACTGGCCAGAACGAATAGGGCGTAAAAGGATGAGCGTAAACTAGCTCTGTCATATGTTTCCAGCGTAAAGTGGTTATTGAATAACCTTGAGCGTAAAATGGCTCAAATAGACTTCACGCGCACATTGTTTTTTATGAGCGTAAGGACTCATGTAAACCTCCGTGCGTAAAAGAAACCATTCAGTGAGCGTAAAGTAGCTCGATCTCTATAAACGACAACAATGGTCTTTGTATGAGACAAATTCCATTGAACTCTATGGTAAATGCCATCATTGATATCTTCATGTTAAAGTCTGTATTAAATGCGAGATTTGATAGCCTTTGTCCAGTGTGAAAGAGGCTGCTCAATCCTTGGCGTAAAATCACCGGTGCAGACCCAAGCGTAAATTGATCAATCTACTTAGGCGTAATACAATTAGCCTTGTCTTGGGCGTAAAGAAATTACCCGTTCTGTTAGGAGTAAAGCAGGCCACTTACGAATGAGATGACTCTTTCTTTGAAGCACTTTTTACGCTTCTACAAGACCCCCTTCAAAGTTTTCAAATGTCTCCAAAATTTGAAACACTTTAAACAGTAGCGTAAAAGTTGAGATTTGATGAGCGCAAAATTCGGGATATGCAACAGTCATCCGCGTAAGAGCGGAGATATCCAACAGTCAGCGTAAAGTTCAAGAGAGAAAAAATAATGTCGGTCAACACTTAACCGTCACAATAAATTTTCTTCTTCGTAACTTTCAAATGTATCTTATTCTTCCCGAGTGAGCGGTTTCCGATGAGGAATGTGAAGAGTTATTTTAATTTGTGTAAATAAGGACCAACTCTTTACTTTTAATGTTCATCCTCATAGTTGATATGGCACCAAAGAAAGAGCCAATTGTTTAGGGGGCTTCGGTCGCCAGGCTTAACCTCGAGATAGAGAACGAGCGAGCGCAAAATCTTCTAGAGTGCTTTGGGCTGACCCCAGCAGTATTCAGTCGTATTGATGGTGGTCCTTCAACTGCATACGAGGGACCGGGTGACGCGGAAGCATTCCTTCGTCTGATGCGTCGCTCTGGGATTCACAATATGCGTGAGTTGGGTGCATCCCTTTGTCAACCCAAAGAATAATAATATTCTGTGTACTGCGACTTTTATATGTAGGGATCCGCTCCCATCTTTTATAAATAAAATATTTGAAGTTTTAACCCCATCTATGAACGCGCATTTGTTTATGCACTTCTGTTGACTGCTTCCGTGATTGTTGATTCCCGAGAAACAAACCAACACGTGGTGTCTATCTTATGGTTACAAGATCCTTTAAATAAGATCTTCTTCCGAAATAGGCTCATCTTAATAACTTCTTCAGTCTTTATAAATAGCCGAGAATGTTTCATGTATTCTCGTACTCATCCTTCTGAAGATAGCTTTCTGCAATGTTGTTCTTCAAATAAGAGATGGCGGAGCTTTTCAACGTCGTTCCCTTGCATGGCCGATCATTAGGCGCAGATTCAACCATCATTAGAGCCAAACCTTTCGACTCAAATGGCAAGTTCGATCGTAAGTAAATTTCTATCTTTGAATTTCTTGTTTTTGAAAATAGCTATTTTACGAGCGTAAGGCCTTGCTGAAGTACTGGCGTAAAAGCCGTGCTGAAGCACTTGGCGTAAAAAGCCTTATTTGAAGCACTGGCGTAAAAGCCGTGCTGAAGCACTGGCGTAAAAAGCCTTATTTGAAGCACTGGCGTAAAAGCCTCGTTTGAAGCACTGGCGTAAAATCGTGGCTTGCTATCTGTCTTTAGTTAGCGTATTTGATGACACTTCTTCTTCTTTGTTTTCTGCAGAAGCTTGGTTGAAGAGCTTTTTAAGAACTGGCATTGGTGATTTTGACGCTGTGAAGAGCGTTCTTCTGACACCGGCATCAGGGAGCTCATGCGCTTTTGACGCACAAATTAGACAACTCAGAACTCTTCGTGAGATAGAGGGGTCTTCCTCCTTTGGTAGGAAGAGCCTTTATACACGGAGAGTTGGATGGTGGAGTCAACTCTACCCCAAGAAATCGGGTAGTAGAGTTCCTTTCACGGCAGAACTAGGAATCATATCCCAATGCTGGATACGTTTCTATCTCCTTTGAGGTGCTGCCCCTAATCCACCAATTGTATTGGCAGCAACACGCCTTCGGGCTGCCATACTCTAGGGTTCTTCTCTCGTCTGAGAGAGAAGACCAGAGTTTGATTCCTGCTGTTCTAGTTGCCACTGGAGCTCAGACAGTCAGGAACTGCCACCAACAACGAACCCGACGGAGAAGATCCAGAGAAGAAAATAGATCTCTATTAGGTCATTGTTTGGTGTATAGAATGAAAATCCAAGATGTAATAGATTTCCATTGTAAAGAAAAGTCTAAGAAATGTAATAGACTTTTATGATGATATGAGAGTGGAAATGATAATTCTTCTATGCTCGATAATTTGTATCTATCTAGATATAATATGGACATGATAGATAATGAAATCTTCTTTTCTAGTTTAGAGTTCATAATACTATCAGAGGTAATATGGACATGACAGTGTGTGGGAACTCAAAAGAAAATTAGATTAATTTCTATGCAGAGGTTAAATGGAAAATGATAGATAAGAAAAGTAGGTAGATTTAGCATTTATCCAGAGGTTATGAAAACATGATAAATAACTAATCCCATTTTTTAATCAATTGATAAAGAATAGAAGATTTAAAATTTTTCTCCCAGGAGACGAGAAGTCAGCTTAACCAAACCTTGGTGGCTGGGGCATAAAACGATAGATGTTGTGAGCACACATGCCGGACGAATCAACGTATTTCTCAGGAAAAGAAAGGACGATTCAGTTCCATAATTAAATGGATGAACCTAGCAATGTGAACGAACGGGTCTTTTCGGAAATGAAAAGTCGTTTTCAATTTCAGAGACCAGTTCATTAATAATCCTCTTCTATAAATAGGCGAGAACTCTCTGTAACCTTTTTATTCTCATTTCTGCTCCTCAATTGAGAATGTCTTCTGAGGATGCCCAGCAAAAGAATGAAGTCTCTAGGGACATTGAGGACGTCATTGAGACATGCCCCGCTGAGCCAATAGTGATAAGCCCGACTGAAGTAGGCAACAGTTCTTCTACGCCCAAGCCGCCCCAGGACATTCTTGCTTTCCTAGTAGAGTCAGGGAAAACTCCTGAAGAAGAAGCACTGAGGATGGCTGTCTGCCAATTTTTTATGGGTTCAGGAAACAATGCCTTCTCTGCGTTGGCTGACTATGTATTCAATAAGGAAGGGAGTGGCCCTCGTCCTTAATCTTTTATCTTGAACAAAAATAATAAAAGAAGTTTTATTTTTGTCCTGTCTTTTTTTTTATACATAGTATTTCTTAAGGAATTTTCCATTGATCGGCAGCATGAGTAGATCACCGTTGGGTTTTGACAATCGATAAGCACCATTAGAGAACACGGACTCAATCACATACGGGCCTTTCCATTTCGCTTGGAACTTCCCTTTGCTCTTGTGAGTCATCACCATTGGTCTCCGGACAGCCAACACAAGCTCGCCAATTTTGAATACCCTCTCTTTGACTTTACGATTAAAAGTTCGAGATATACGGGCTTGATATAGCTCAATATGCTGTTGTGCTTGAAGACGCTTCTCGTCCAATCCTTCAAGTTCTTAGAGGCGTAAGCAATCATTATTCTCTGTAGTTAGCTCATTAGCAATAGCGATTCGGAGAGAAGGGATCTGGATTTCCAATGGGAGGACAGCTTCACAACCATAAACCAGTGAAAATGGTGTAAAACCAGTAGGAGTCTGGACTGTTGTTCGGTATGCCCATAAATATTCTCCAAGCTTCTCATTCCAATCTCTTTTATTAGAAGAGACAAACTTTTTGAGAAGTTTGATAATCGTTTTGTTGAAGGCTTCCGCTAAACCATTAGCGGCCGGATTATAAGCCGTAGAAGCCAGATTTTGAATTCGGTTCTTGTCACAGAACTGATAAAATGCCTGGCTGGCAAATTGTGGTCCATTGTCATGAATTATTCGTCGAGGAATCCCGAAGCGATAAATGACATGATGTTTAATGAAGCTGACTACATTAGATGTCTTTACTTCAACAAGTGGAACTGCTTCTGTCCACTTTGAAAAGTAATCGGTTATAGCTAGTATAAACCGATGTCCTTTGACAGAAGGGGGGTTAATAGGACCAATGATGTCCATACCCCAAGCTTCGAAAGGCCAAGAGGCTGCTGTAGGATGTAGAAATTCAGAAGGTTGATGAATAAAGTCTGCGTGAATCTGGCATGCTTTGCATCTTCTGGCATAGTCTACAGCATCTGCTATCATAGAGGGCCAATAATACCCCATTCTTCGAATACGATCTTGCAACTTTGGACCCGGTTGATGGGCACCAAAAACACCATCATGAGCCTCACGCAGTGTTTGTTTTGCTTCGTTTTCTGAAAGACAACGCAGCAGGAGTCCGTCATATGAACGCCGATATAGCATATGTAAAGACGGATCGTAATAGAATCGAAATGATCGTCTTTTAATTGATGCAGCTTCTTTAGGATCTTCAGGCAAGATTCCGTGAACTGCATAATCAATAAATGGTGTTCTCCAATCTTTCTGCTGGGAACTTGCCTCTGTAACATAACTTTGTTCAATATGCAGATTACTCTTCACACAGAACAAGTCTCGATCTAACAAAGTAATTGTATTTTGCCTTCGGATCGGGACCGCCAGATCTGCAGCTAAGCTGGCAAGAGCATCAGCTTCTACATTCTGAGAACGTAGCACAAATTCAATAAAGAATCCTTTGAATGAAAGGACCAACTCAACTACCACCTGATGATAAGGGATGAGATCAGGGTTTCTGACTTCATACGTCCCTCTAACTTGATTGACGATCAATTGTGAATCTCCATAAGCTTCTAGGAATCCGATATCCAATTGCTTTGCTACTTGGAGACCAATCAATAGAGCATTATATTCTGCTACATTGTTAGAGCACGGTTCATTAAGAGAATAGGCACGGTATATAACCATTTTGTCAGGAGAAACCAAGACAATTCCTACCCCAGAAACAATATTGCCATTAGGTCCTACTCGTGATGCTCCATCAAAATATAATTGCCATATGTCATTTTTAAAGCCATGTTGCAGTCCACTACTTCGTCTGGAATGTCTTCATATAACTTTGAAGTTTCAGGTACAGGATGAGCAGCTAAGAAATCAGCTAACGCTTGGCCCTTTACTGATTTTTGAGGAACATAGATCATGTCATAAGGAGTGAGTAACATCGCCCAGGTAGCTAACCTGGAATTAAGAATGCTCGGTCTTCTCATCAATACCCGAATGGGATTTATTCTGGAGATGACATGAATAGTCTGTCCAGTGACATAGTGCTTTGTCTATTGGACGACAAAAACCAAAGCTAGACATTCCTTTTCTACAGGAGTATATCTGTGTTCAGCTTCTACCATCATTCTGCTCAGATAATATATTGCTTGTTCATGACCCATATCATTTTTTTGTGCCAGACGAGCGCCAAGTGAATGATCCAAGGCCCGAACGTACAGCAAAAATGACCTTTCTATCACCGGAGGTACCAGAACAGGTGGGTTTGTAAGATATTGTTTAATGTTATTGAAGGCATTTTGACATGCTTCATCCCAGATGAAAGATACTCCTTTCTTTAATAGACGGGAGAAAGGTTGACATCTTCCGGAAAGATTAGATATAAATCTTCTAATATAAGCAATACGGCCCTGGAAGCCACGGAGTTCTTTCAGATTATGAGGAGGGCGCATTTCAAGAATTGCTTTAACCTTATCAGGATCAACATGGATACCCTGAGAGGTAATGACAAATCCTAAAAACTTGCCACTGGAAACCCCTAAGAAAGATTTAGTAGGGTTCATTTTCAATTGATGTTGACGCATCAATTCAAAAACTGTCTTCAAGTCTTGAATGTGATCATTCTTTGACCGACTTTTAACAGCAATGTCATCTACGTAGCATTCAACTATTTTTCGTAGATGTTCTTGAAAGATATTGCTCATAGCTCGTTGATATGTGGCACCGGCTTTTTTAAGACCAAACGGCATAACCGTATAGCAGAAAACCCCAAGGGGTGTTCGAAAAGATGTATGCTTCTCATCTTCTGGATGTACCTTGATCTGATTGTATCCTGAGAATCCGTCCATGAAAGACATACGTTCAAAACCGCATGTATTGTCTATGATGACATCAGTAATGGAAAGTAGAAATTCGTCCTTTGGACAAGCTGTATTAAGATCTTGGTAATCTATACAAACTCAGACTTTTTCGTTCTTCTTCATAACAGGAACGATATTGGCCACCCAATCAGGGTGTTGTTCTTCACGAACGAAACCACAAGTGATCAGCTTTTTGACTTCTGCTTCAATTGCATCCATCATATCTGGTCTAAAGCGTCGTTGCTATTGTTTTACAGGTTTGATGTTAGGCAAAATATTAAGTTTATGAGTAGCAACTTTAGGATCTAGTCCTGGCATATCCTCATAACTCTATGCAAAGATGTCAATATAATCTTTGATAAGTTTTGTCAATTCTTCATTTTCATTTTCAGAAAGATTCTTACTGATGAATATTGGTTTGGGCGTAATTCCATTTCCAACATCGATCTGGATAACCTCATCCTCTGTAGGTGGCTGTCGCTGTTCAAAACGAAGTTCCCATTGAGTATCCATCTATTGAGCCCAAGGATCATTCTCAAATGGCTCTGATTCATCATCGGTTTGAACCATATTGACTGAGAATATCTGTCTAGATTCATCATATGAGGAATCTATGCTGTTTTTATATTGATGACTTTGATTATCAGAAGATAAAGTCATTCTCTCAATAAACTTAACAACTATATACTCGAAAAGAAAATCTTCATTGATACCAAAGAGATGAGCAATATTTACATCATTTACAGTCTGATTGCCATGCTTCGGATTAGTCAACGGTGGACCATCATCCGTCTTCTGCATAGAATTGCCAATATTGACGATCAATGGTGATTCTGGATCATTCGTACCAGAAGTACGTCCTTTAACTTTGATCATAAAAGGTTGAACTTAGCTCTTAGCAGGAATTTTTATTGATTCCTCAGATGAAGTTTGAGTTCTTCCTTTAACCTTGATTATCAAAGGTTGATCATTGACAAGTTGAGGTTGGATTCGTCCCTTGACCATGATCTTCAAGGGTTGTTCTTCTGGTGGATCTTCATTGATAGACTGATCCTCAGATGATGATTCTTCAGCCATGTCTGATATCTCTTTCATATGCTCTTATTTATAAAGCTTTGAATCAGAGAAGTAGGCTTCGACACCCTTGAAAGGATTAATATCAGCAAATTCAGTTTTCACAACTCCTTGGGAATCCACATATTTGAAGCATTGGTGGAGAGTTGAAGGCACAATATTGTGCTCATGAATCTACGATCTTCCAAGAAGAATATTGTAGGATACATCCGAGTTGATAACATAGAAAGTTACCATGGTTCGAAGATCGCCGATCTGAATCTGCAACCGAATCTTCCCTAGTGGCTTACTCTTGCCAGAGTTAAAACCAACAATAGTGGTACTAGTGTAAGTGAGCTCACTAGTAGGAATCCTCAGGGGTCTTAGCATACTCTGAAGAATTATGCTGATTGAGGACCCGGGATCAATGTAGATCCTGTCAATTTCAGTGGATCCGATATATCCAGTGTAGCACAGAGGCCTATCATGTTTATTGTGTTTCAATAGCATATCCTCTTGTGTGAAGATGATGTTGGGAATTGCTTCCATCACGCTATGACATTGTGGACATGACACTGGCATATTATCGGAAGTCTTGAGTTGAGCTAAGCATGAATCTGCTTGAAGTAAAGCTTCGCTCAAAGTCTCTCTGCTTTCTCTGGAGAGGCGAAGCAGTTCAAATATCGACAATCTAGCCGGAGTATTGGCTAACTAAGCTAGAATATCGAACTTGTAAGGCTTCATTGTCACCCCCTGACTGGAAGCAGACTTCAATGGGATATCAAAGCGTACTGCCTTCTGTTTTCCCTTTTCAACCACAGATGGTTTAGCAGGAACAGGAAAAGGTTGAACCGGTAGCGTTTCCACTACATCTTCTGCTTCTTTGGAGGATCCCTCATAGTCTTTGTGGTACTCTTTTCCAGATCTTGTACCAGCAAAAGTTTCTTCCTCAGACTCAGGAGAAGAAAGTACCATATTACAGGATTTAGTCTTTCTTCCTTTAGCCTTCTTCTTGTGAGGACTGTTACGAGGAATTTCAGAACCCAATCCAGCGGTAGAATTCTGATTTTTAATTTGTAAAGGAAGACGGATTCCTTTATCATGGTTCAAACCTTCTGCCTTTTGAAAGTTGTAACCCATCTTCTTCATGAGAATAACAGATTACTGACTATACAAATGGATAGACAGTGGACGTTGAACAGGCGTTTCAGTACAGGAAGAGGAATGAATCTCTGCAACTATAGGAGAATGAAGTACAGACATCTCTGTAGTTAAGGGAGAAGAAGGATTCGGGATACGAGGAGAAATCCTTGTTGGAGCTTTTTTATAAGCAGCAAAGACTTGTTGTGCCCGGTATAAAGGAACACTATTCATAACTAGCCACTGCTGATGAGTAAGCTTGAGCTTGGTAGGAGGAGCTAGACTTGGAGGACAGATGTTTAGTCCTTTCAGTCTATCTTCCAGAGGGAGGCCGTCCCATAGATGATCCAAGTCATCAGGATCTGGAATAATATGAGAAATCATGTTGCAAGTTTTGACTTTCTTGCCTTTCTTGGATTTTGAAGTTTTACCTTCATTTTCCAGTTCAGGCACTAAGTCAGGATGTACCCACATGATTTCACCATTCTTCAATGTGAGAGGCAGCAATCCTGTATTTTCTTCCCTGGCAGGTGGGATATTCACAATTTTCATCGTCACCTTCGGAATTGGTATAATTCCATCTGGGACTTGCTGTGGAGGAAAATCCCCAAACTGAAGAGAAACCATATTGGTTGTCACCGTATGGTCATCATTGGTTAAAGCAATGGCGCCACAATTTATCAGCTCTTGGATCTTCTTTTTCAAGACATAACAAGCACTGGTAGGATGATTAATGTATCTATGATAGATACAATACTTGGGATTGTCGGTCAGATTTACCTCATTAGGCCTCTTTGGTTCTGGAATCTGAAGTTTACCACTTTTCACCAGACATTGGAATATCCCTGGAATATCACTTTCGTCAAAAGAGTATTCTTCCTTTGACCTGGAGGATTCCTGATTACCTGACGTCGTTTTGTTCTTGGAAAGATTAACCATAAGAGTATCTTTTCCTTTCACATTACGATTGCCAGGATTATTACCAGGATTATTTTTCTTTCCTTTATCTTCTGAAGCGAAAATCATCCCATGTTCGCGAGCCAACCTACCATTGGTCTCGACAGAAACTGCTGCTATGATAAATGAAGCCCAATCTGAGAATTGGGAACCTGTGAAGACAGCAATGGATGGTCGCAGATTCATCTTGTATGTGTCAATCAATGCTGAATCTGGCATACCAGGAGGTATCTTTAGAGTAGCCTGTCGAAAATGTTCAATGAACGTCCGAGTATCTTCTTTCTCCTTTTGTTTGATTTCTATCAAGGAGGACATGTTCATGTCCATACCACCTTCATAGAAGCGGGAGAGGAACATTGCTTTGAATTCGTCAAAAGACGAAATAGAGTTATCGGGTAAGCTACGATACCAGTCGTAAGCTGAACCCGACAGACACCCGATGAACACTCGAGTGAGAAGAGCATCATTTTTCTGCAAGTGTATAGTCATAATATCAAAGTAGTTGATATATTGGCTGGGAGATGCTTTTCCATCAAACAAAACCATGGATTGTGGTTTGAACTTCGGTAGAAAGGGTACATCATTCCAATGAGGAGGATAAGGTTGCTTAATCCCTAGCCTCTGGAGTTGATCTTTGTGCCATAAAACTTCAAACTGTACTTTAAGTTCACGCACTGCTTGAATGGCTTCGCTGGTTTGAGGAAGCACATTCGACTGAGTAGTCGTTGGATGCACCATGACCCCCACTGGAGGTTGTACATCTTCTGGAATGATGGGATCCGGAGATGCAGAATTTTGATTAGCAGCAGGCTCTTGAATGTTCAAAGGTATTTCAGCCCCTTGACTATTTTGAGTTTGTGCTGCTACTGGTGCCGGTGTTACTACTGTCGGTTGAGCAGTTTGGTGATTCAAAATTATTTGATGCATGCTTTGTACCATATTAAGCATATCCTTCAGTGATTGTTCAACAGCAGTGAGACGTTGTTCTGTATTAGCAGATGACGTCTCTAGTTCATCTCCAACAGCGTAGGATTCAACCTCTCTTGAAGATACAGAAGGGTTTGTATAGAAGTACGAATCCACGCTATCGGTGTCAAACTCAAGAGATAGAGTACCCCCAGCCTCTGAATCAGAAGTCTGCAATTGTCTTCGTCTTCTTGATCGAGTATTCTGATATACTCCTTCAAAGGAATCATGAAACCTGTTGAACTGTTGTTGACTTGGAGTTTGGGACGTGTTCCGTCTTGGACGTCGTCCTCTGTTAGTATGAGATGCCATGTTGACTGACACATATGGCAGCTTATGTTCTTGGTCTTCAGCTTGATGTGGAGGTGTATTGAAACTCAATCGATCAAAAACTGATCGTCTTGAAGCTGAACAACAACAGTTAATTACAACCTGGTGGTATTCACAAAGATGTTTTTCTTGGGGGAATGTCACCGGAGATTGTCTATTCTTACGCTTTTGCATTAGCAATTCGCGCAAGTCAGAAGGAGTGGATGAAGTATTCTTCTTTATTACATTGGGGGTAGAAAAACGTTTAGTCCCTTGTGTATAAAGAAGATTACTGGCTGCATTCGCAGAACCAAATTGTATATTTCTACACGTTTGGAATTGTGTGCGTAAATCTTGAGATTTAGCACGCAGGACTCCATTTTCTTGGCGTGTGATTTGTAAATTTGGTACCTTGCGTAAAGCAGTATAAGAAGGTTCTTGGTGTACAACAGAAGTTGTACCAACAATATTTTTACGCTGCACACGTTTAGATACATTCACATTCGACATGTGAGCATCATTGTGGATTTCATCTACACTGTCATAGACAGAAGATTTATCTTTACGCATGGAACGTAAAATCTTGTTATCTACCACGTTACCAACGGGAGATTTTGTTTTACGCGAGGAGCATAATTTATTTGGGCCTACCACGTCACCGACGGGAGACTGATTCTTACACCCAGAAGCACAAGCTTTAGAGTCTGCCCCATTACGAATGGGAGTCTCATTCTTATGAACTGAGCATAAAATTTGGTTCTTACCCACTGAGCGTAAAACTTGATTTTTACGCAGTGGGCGTGAAACCTGGTTATCTTCACCGTTACAAACGGAAAACAAATCGTCACACTTCAAGTGCAACTTTGAAGTAGGGACTGCCTCGTTATGAACGGGAGCCCCTATGACAGGAGTGGGAAGAATCCCTTTGTCATCAGAAGCAGCAGAGAGATCAGAAATCACTTTAGATTTGGGAATCCAAACTTTTCGTGCTTTGCGAGACTTTTGAACATTGGAATGGCGAGAACCACCCCCAGTTCGGAGCATTTCTTCATAGGCAGTCTGGTCGAAGTGTACCACCAGAGTCTTCTTGGTCGAACCGACCGAAACATCATCATATTGAGCAATCACCTCCTCATCAGAGGAGAAGGTCGTCCCCAGCAGAGTCGCCATTTTTGTTTCGATTAACAAAATGCCTTGGAGGAATTGGCTTTTGAAAACAAAAACAAGAAAAAAAAGTACAACAAGTATAAATTCGATTCTGGAAAAGTATTGCTATGGAAGTCTGATTCGTAAATGATCACTTTGTTCCTTGGACCATATGATGATGATGAAGATCACTGCTTGAAGTAGAACAATTTGGAAGAACTAATGCACCAGAAAGGTATCGACACACTTGGGCACTGATGGCGAGGCCGAATGCTTTTCTGCTTTGCTTCACTTTGTTCTGGAAGAAAAGTTGAAGAAGGATGCTCTAGAGAATCAAAATCTCGAAGCTCTGATCTCTGTATTCTCTCCTGTCTCTCTCTGTCTGTCTGTGTCTGTTGTATGAGAAAAATGAGTCTATTTATAGACTGGGCTTTCGTGCGTAAAACAGCATCAACATCTGTCTTTACGCTAACAACTGCCCTCCACGATCAGAATCATCCTTTGTATATGCTGACACGTGTCCCATCATTTCAGTAAGAATAGGATACATGTACACACATTCTTCGAAATATGTGGCATGAAGACCACGTAGGCACACCACGTTCCAAACTGGCCAGAACGAATAGGGCGTAAAAGGATGAGCGTAAACTAGCTCTGTCATATGTTTCCAGCGTAAAGTGGTTATTGAATAACCTTAAGCGTAAAATGGCTCAAATAGACTTCACGCACACATTGTTTTTTATGAGCGTAAGGACTCATGTAAACCTCCGTGCGTAAAAAAAACCATTCAGTGAGCGTAAAGTAGCTCGATCTCTATAAACGACAACAATGGTCTTTGTATGAGACAAATTCCATTGAACTCTGTGGTAAATGCCATCATTGATATCTTCATGTCAAAGTCTGCATTAAATACGAGATTTGATAGCCTTTGTCCAGTGTGAAAGAGGCTGCTCAATCATTGGCGTAAAATTACCGGTGCAGACCCAAGCGTAAAGTGATCAATCTGCTTAGGCGTAATACAATTAGCCTTGTCTTGGGCGTAAAGAAATTACCCGTTCTGTTAGGCGTAAAGCAGGCCACTTACGAATGAGATGACTCTTTCTTTGAAGCACTTTTTACGCTCCTACACCTATCACTATATGTTTCTGGCGATACTCTCTGTGCTTAATACATTCTGCAATGTCGACTAGCGATTCCTTGTCGTTGTTTGAGATCCATAAAGGTTATGAGTTTGGTTGTACAAATGTTTGGGGTCAATAAATAGATAGAGGTGTGCAATAGTAAGTATAAATATGGGGGGGTGTTACGCTTGTAACCGTTATTGCCGGGGCACAATTTTCGATAGAAAACTGAGAAAATGAAACAATTGTAAAAACAACGTTTCAACTCAATCAGCAAAGAAGGTGCACAATAGAAATCCTAGAAGGATTCTGGATTACGATAATCTAAAAAGATTCTATAACAGTAGCAAACGACAGTAGCACTTCTAAACAGAAGGTATGAATCGAAATGCTAACAGCAGCATCGATGACAGGCGAAAGATGGAAGATGGCCTGCAGGGGTGAATGATTGTAGAGCCTAAAAATCAAGTTATGTCATGTTTTTATAACACATCAATCAAGTTGCACCCCAAAAATCAAAGTGCACCACTGTTATGAAGCTCAGGGATCAAACTGCGCCACTGGTCAGGTTGCACCATATATCAGACTGTCCCCAATCACATTGCGCCAAAGTCTATGTAGCGCTTGTCAATAATTGCCATCATCACCTAACAGCACTGACAACTGATAGCACGATAAACGAAGAAAATCTCTTCAAATCCCGTAAAGCGTGGCGCTCGAGACGATTTGATTGATAGCTTTTCTGCTCACTCTGCAAGTTGCGTCTAAACGCAACCTGAATAAACTCTTCTCATACATTCAAATGTTGCCACGTGCCTATACACTGAGTTACGCCTAGGCGCAACCCAATCAAGCGTAGTTTGACTCGTTGACTGAAGCTCGCACAACTTGATGAAGTTGAGACAACTTACGTTCTAAAACAGGATGACGTGACACACATGCCACTAATCTCTTAAAACGTGTACACTACTGTGTACACGACCATGCGCATCTCAATCATACGATGCCACACGTCTAAATACAGTTAGTACACGATTGTATAACTGAATGGAAGTTGGCGCAACTTATGGGTGGCGCAACCCAAAGTGGCGCAGCTCAACCTTGCGCACATTAGAATAACTGTTAAAACAGTTATTTCCAGAACTCTATAAATAGAGTTTCCAATCATTATCAAAGTATCATAGAGATAAAGAACTCTTGCAAAAATTGATGTTGCATTCTCCAGAGGCTCTAGTCCTCAAGTTCACATAGTCCAAGGGATAAAGTGATCGTCTTCTGATCAGATTCCTAAAGTTGTACTTTCCCAGAATTTATTGTACTTTGTAAGATTCTTTTAAAATTTGTTATAAACTTTTTATTTTTGCAAACAAAATGGCGACTCTGCTGGGGACGACTTTCTCCTTCGACGAGAATGTGATAACTCAATGTGATGCTGCGTCGATCGGCATGACGCTGAAGACTCTGGTTGTTCAAGTCAACCAGACAGCCTACGAGGATATGATCAATAACAAGAGCAACAAGCGCACTACGGCTCTCACCAAAAATAGAAGTGTATGGGCTCCTAAGTCCTCCACGGTTGTTGTTGCCCAAGTACAACCTGAACGCTCTGTTGGCCAGGCGCAATTTGTATCTATAGCTCAGGCACAGTCTGCTTCTGTTGCCCGCGCACAACCTACTGCTTTTGCTGCCATGGTGCAGCCTGCTTCTGTTGCCCGTGCGCAATCCACTGCTTTTGATGCTAAGGTGCAGCCTGCTTCTGTTGCCTGCGTGCAATCTACCCGTTCTGCTGCCAAGGCGTAGTCTATTCACTCTGCTTCTGTTGCCCGCGCGCAACCTACTCCCTTTGCCACCAAGGTGCCGTCCACTCCCTCTGCTGCCAAGGCGCAGTCAATTCATCTTGCTGCCAAGGCACAACCCATTGCTAAGGCACAACCAGTAGCCCTTTTGGCTATGGCGAAACCTAAGCACCCTACTACCCAGGCACAATTTGCACACCATGTTGCTTCAGCGCAATCCAAGGGAACTAGTCTTTTAGCTATTCCCCCTTCTTCTCCAGTTCTGAACTTGGAGAAACAATGTTCTAGTACCAAAACTAGACAGAACAAAGGAAAGGGTCCTTTGACACTTTCTCAACTGGCGCAACCTGCGCCTAAGGTGGTTCCACAACAAAACAGAGGGAAACGCTATTTAGTTAACTCTTCACAAAATAATGGAAAGTACCCTTTGGTCTTTTCTCAACATTCCTTAGTCTATAACTCAGAGGAAGATATATCAGATTGTATTCCTTTAAACAAAGGTCTTCAAATCTATGCCAGAGGAAAGAATACTGATCAAAGAGGCATCTTGCCGAATCCTATAGTAACTACTCAAGATCTTCCAACCTTGCATATCTCAAGATTCAAGCAAGGAAAATTGATGGTATCTCAAACAGAGACACCAGGAGCAGAATTCTCTGATTTACGTGCTTATCCCAACAGGCGTCAATCAGTATCAACCTCGGTAAAATGCAAGAATCCTATGCCAAAGGCCAATTTGCACCAGAAATAAAAGTTTGAAAAGAAGGACCCAATCACTTAAGCCAATGAGTTATGTACTTTTTTGTACACTCACGGAACTAAACATCTTAAGAACCGGAGTCATGTTCCTAACATCTTTAAGGAATATGTTCCTCCGACTTTTTCTCGTCCTATAGTGGTGACTGATCTCCGGGAATGTCTTACACAAAGACGAGAGATCACAGAGATGTCTCACTCACCTCTAAATCACTTATCTGAACGCCACTGCCTTCATGAAGTGGTCATCAAGTGTTGTTGCCAATCAGCTAAACGATCTGTTTTCGATCGGCTGAACTATACTTCAACTCCTGAATCTAGGATGGGAGATGAAGAGGAACTATTACATGCTTATGTCAATATGACTTTCCGAGACACTGGGGATTGAAAATCCTCGAAACGTGAGACGTCTCGCAACCCGAGCCAACAATAGTTGGGACAACTTCGTGAATCTAGTGAAGGGGTCTTTCAATATACCAATAAAAAATTTAGAATTTAGACCAAGATGTCTTCAATCAGGAAGATCTTCCAATTACTCATCTAGGAGAAGATTCTTTGTGTGACTTTGACGCAGATAGTGAAAGTTCTAAACAAACTATATCGTCAATAGTGGCAAGAGATGTAACAGCATATACCATTATAGAAGACCAAGATGCTTCTAGCTCGGCCAGTCAAGAGCAACGAAATGCAGTACTAGAAGACAAATTGAAGACCATGGCTGAAATGGTCGCAAGTATGCACACTATAATCGTGGCTCAACATGCAGTGCCACCGGTTGTGAATTCTATTTCAAATCTCGAGCTCATAGCATCTTCTGTACCAGTTAATGTTGGTCTGGAGGTACCACCTCCCCAGGTTGCTTCTGTACCGATTCAAGCTGCTCTTAGTCAGTCTGGTATTGGGGGTGGTAATTATCATGTTGTTTTGCCTCCAAATAATTCAAATCAGCCCACCAATTCACAGACATCAGGGGATGCTAATGAGGCTGTAAAACTCTTATGCACTCAGTTTGAGGCCTTTTAAGCAGAAGGATGGTCTATAAAGACTTAGGATAAAACAACCTTATCCTGCTGAATGGAAGGAGGTTCAATTTTCTCCTAAGTACAAGCTTTCCACCATTATGCTGTTTGATGGAAGCACTTCTCCAAGTCAGTACATAAATCACTTTGAAGTGATGACTGACCAATTACAGCCAAATGATGCTCTCCTTACCAGGGTGTTCGTCGATTGTTTAGCCGGTGTAGCATATGACTGGTACCGTAGCTTGCCTGATGACTGCATAACTTTTTTTTGCTGGTTTCAAGCAAATGTTCTTGGAATGGTTCTATGAGGAGGTTAATGATATGACTATGTCTGTCCTTATTAAAATTAAACAAAGACACAATGAATCCACATAGAGTTTTATTGAAAGATTTCGTCGAGAGGCACTTAAAATGCCTCTAGGAACTCCATCGACTGTAATAATAGACACTTGCAAATCAAACTTGTTGCCTATCATCCGCATGTGGATGGGATCAACACAATTCCAAGATTGGCCTTCTTTCATTGTGAATGCCAAGGCGGCGAAGGTTAGCACTGAGAAGTTCAAGCAGTTAGGAGTTCAAATGACTCATCCTAACCAAGATGGACATTCCACACCCGGTGGTAATAATCGCTAGAACAATCGCAAGGGCAAAGAAACATTGGCCATCAATCTTAAGGGCAAGGAGTCGTTGGCTGTTAATATTGGTCAGACGGCACCTACTCCATCAGCACCACCTCAAAAAGTACCTTGTCCAAAAGAAGAGTATTCTTTTGATGAAGATGATATTATGAGCATCTTCGATTGCTTAATCAAAAGTAATAAACTTCAATTGCCACGTGCTCAAAGCTAATATTAGAAGCAAAATGACCAAAAGAAGTAGGTAAGACTGACCACCCTAAATATTGTGTTTATCACATATTTATAGGGCATCCAACCAGAGCATGCTACGTGCTCAAAGCTAAAATCTATGAAATGGTCAATTTTGGAGCAGTTACTCTTCAACAAGATGAGAAGACTGTGACGGCCAATGTCGTCTCTGTACAGTTTAGTGATTTCCTACCACAACTAGTGCAAGATGGTGTTGTCCACATTCCGAGGGCTACTCTCGAGATCGTGAATCTCCCACCTCCCCAATATGAAGGTCTTCTTCCATTATCCACTAATAAAGGAGAAATTACGTAGATTCATCTAGATCTGGTAGCAGACTTTGAAGTGTCTTCTTCTTCCAATCAAAAGAAGTACTCCAAAACTAAATCTAAGAGTTGCAACATGGTATCCTTTGAAACGGTAGCAGAAGAAAAAATTTTAATCGACACTAGATCTGGTAAACCTTATCTTCGAGAGTATTCCAAAAATCAAAAGAATCCTGCCCCATCTCCTGATGTTCCTCCTGCATCAGCTACCCCTGTTGAGAATATACCATCAACATCCTCACCAGTGGTGGAACCTATTCCTCCTAAACCGACATCAGCAGACAAGGGAAACCAACCTGTCCGCTTTGACAAAGCATTAAAGAAGTCCTCATTTCTTAGACTTGAGAAGCCATATAATTTTGATATACTGGCTCAATTGGCTAACACTCCAGCAAGATTGTCAATCTTCGAACTCTTACGTCTCTCAAAAGAAACTCGAGAAACGTTAAGTGAAGCTTTGATGCAGGCCGATACTTGTCTCACTCTCCTCAAGAAGCCTGAAAAGACGCCTGTCAGCTGTATACATTGTCATAGTGTATTTGAACTAATACCCAACATCACTTTTACACAGGATGACATATTGTTAGAAGACAATCGTCATAATCGTCCTCTCTACTTCACAAGATATGTGGACACCATGAAAGTCGATCGCATTCTGATTGACCCAGGATCTGCTCTTAGTATCATGCCGAAGCCTTTGCTAGATGCCTTGAAGATCCCAGTGCACAACCTTTCTACAACTGTCACTACCATCTTGGGATTCAATCAAGGAAGAAGTGAACCTTTGGAGAAGATACGCCTAAAACTCCAAATCGACAATCTTCGTACAAAGGTGACTTTCTATGTGATTGATAATCATGGCTCATACAATGCTTTGCTGGGAAGGCCATTTCTCTACGAACACAACATTATACCTGCTACTCTTCATCAATGATTCAAGTATTTGGATGATAATGGAGAAGTACAGAAAGAAGTTGTAGACCTAAATCCTTTCAAGGGGGATGAAGTGTACTGCAACGACTCTCACATGTACAAAGAGGAATTCATGAAGGTAGTATTGGCAATGGATACTGATGAAGAACAGAAAGGCGTGTCGAATGATACTCTGGTGATCCCTGTCAAAGGACGTACTTCCTGTCCTCAGTCTTCCAAACCATTGACTATCTACCTTCCTTCTCATAAGAAGAAGCCTCCTAGTGTTAGTCAGGAATAAAGGGAGCTTACCTCTTTTGAGCCACTTGTAATCGAACTTCGTCGTAGAAAGCCCCCCGTCCTTCTCGTTCTTCTTTTCCTCCTCTGGTTATCAATCTGACTAAGCCTGTTAAGGCTAAAAGTCCTATTATAAATAATGATGTAAAGATCAATAAAGCATCTTCTTTGCAGTATAGTGATGTTTTTTATTATACTCAATGTTATTTGGATATACTAGATAGCTTTAAGCCACTTACAATAAGAGTCGTATCATCTCTCCAAAATGTGGTATCACTGGATTCAATACAGAATCGTTCTTCCTAGTACCATCTCGAAAGAAAGGCGAAATTCCTATACTTTTTAATAAAAAAGAAGAACAAAAGTTCATGCCTGACTGTGATAATAAAGATGATAGAAGAAGGTTACAATTATGTCGCTATAGTCCATAATCCAAGGCAATCATCCGTAAAATGGGCTATGATTTCAGAACTGGTCTCAATAGCGGTAAAGGAAGACGAACTCCGATTCACATTTCTGTTCCAAAAGAAAAATCACAACAATACTATAATAAAATTAAGCGGAGATTAGGTAATACTTCACCACTTTCGACTCCAGAAGCTTCCGAATCCGATAAAGAAGAACGATCTAACTCTTTTGATTCTATCTCATGGCATTCTAACACCAGTATTGGTCATGTCAATCGGGTGACAGTATCTTCTAATATGGTGTCTGCCGAGTTCTCAGAAAATGACGAAGATGATATAAAAGAAGCTTTTGAGCAGATCCTTGGACTCAAAGGATGGACACTCAGTGGGAACTCCGTTTTGAACAACGAGAACCACCTACTGAGGATCAACTAATTCAGATCGATGTTGGAGAAAAAAATATACCACGACCGATCTTCATTAGCAAAATTTTCCCAGAAGATGATAAACAAGAACTAATTCACCTTATTCGTGAATATATCAATGTCTTTGCCTGGAGTTATGAAGATATGCTAGGTTTAGATCCTCAGGTCGTAACTCGTAAACTTAACATTTTGCTTAATGCTAAACTAGTCAAACAACAGCAACGGCGATTCAAGCCTGAGATGATGGATGTGATTGATGATGAAGTCAAAAAGCTTATTGCTTGCAGTTTTATCAGAGAAGAACAACATCCTGACTGGGTAGCCAACGTTATACCAATTTTGAAAAAGACCGAAAAGGTTCGAGTATGCATAGATTTTCGGGATCTCAATGATACTTGCCCTAAAGATGAATTTCCTCTCCCAATTACTGATGTCATGATCGACAATACTTGTGGATTCGAACGAATCTCTTTCATGGATGGGTTTTTTGGATACAATCAAATTCGAATGAATTCTGAAGATAAAAAACACACTTCATTCTGTACTCCTTGTGGGGTATACTACTATACAGTCATGCCTTTTGGTCTTAAGAATGCGGGTGCAACTTACTGTTTGCCAATGATTATAAAAGAACAGAACAGTTTTACAGGAGGACTGGACTTTTACTTCACAATATAAACTCTCTCGTACAAAAGAGAGCCTAGGAACAAAACCTAGGAAAAGCAATCTAAAGTACAATTGTTTATTTTTGATTCTGGAGGGTGACGGTAGAGGCTCGGGAGAGTGACGGCAACTCTGCCTTACTCCTTGGACGATCGAACGCAACTTCGGCTCCGGGGAAGAAATACTCTTTGTGTGTGCGGGGGTTGCTAGTCTCTCTGCTTGTGCTCTGTGTGACTGCTCCTCTCTCTAGGCTATTGCAAGGGAATGGCACCTTACTATTTATAGGGCTTTGTGATAAGTAGGGTGTGCAGTAATTGCTCCTTAAAAAGTAGGTTGTTAGGGATTTGATTACAATTAGCCTTGATCTTGTTTGTTGGAAATTAATCTGGGCCGTTGATGTTGATTATAACAAATCTGGGCAGTTAATATTGATTGCACCAAATCTGCATAGTTTGTTGGAAAACAATATGGGTAGTTAATGTCGATTGCAACAAATCTGCATTATGATGATTTATTGATATCAGCAGATCCGAGTGAATAAATCTTGGTCAATCGCCTGCCACATGTCCCAACTGCCTGTTATGTCGATTGCCATAAATCTGAATTGTTGGGATTTGATCAACACCTGCCACGTGTTCCAACTGCTGTGAGACACATGGAGGACTGTCATAGTTGAGCTGCATGAGTGTGGCCTCGTGTCAGAGCCGCATAAGGGTGGCCTTATCGGAATTGCATGAAAGACTTTTAATCTGAGCCGAATAAAAGTCCTATAATCTGAGCCGCATGGACGTCCTTTAATCTGAGCCGCATGGACGTCCTTTAATCTGGGCTGCATGGACGTCCTTTAATCTGAGCCGCATGGACGTCCTTTAATCTGAACAGTGTGGACATCCTTTAATCTGAGCCGTATGGACGTCCTTTAATATGAGCCGCATGGACGTCCATACAACTGGGCTGCATGGGAGCCCTTACAACTGAGCCGCATAAAGAACTTTGAAAATGGGTGGATCGTGCCAGCTGTAAAGATTTTCCTCGTCTCTCTAGGAGCACGTCAAGAGTCATCATTTCACCTTTACGTCAGAGCTGTCAGTCCGTTGTGTCAGGGCTGCTGCATTGCATCAGAGCTTTTAATGAGCTAGCTACACAAAGTAATGATGGCCAGCTGTAGATGCCACGTGGCTTTTTCCGAGCCGCTTAGAGCTATCGTGCATTTTCCAGCCGCATGAAGCCTTAAGAGACTTTTGAGCCGCTTGAAGCTCTAAAGGACTTTTGAGCCGCATGAAGCGCTAAAAAACTTTTGAGCCGCATGGACTTTCATGTTCCTTTTCCATGCTTCTACAAGACCCCCTTCAAAGTTTTCAATTTGTAAAATTAAAATACTTTGAATAAGAAGCATGGCTATGTCCGCATAAGCTCCTCCTGTCGCATAGACTTCTCTGGCCGCATGGGATGTTCTAGCCGCATGGACCGCTCTGGCCGCATAGACTTTCTAGCCGCATGGGATATTCTGGCCGCATAATGGTTCTGTGCCACGTAGGCGTCTCATTATTGCTCTTGATTTGTTTTGATTTAAAGCCGTCTTTTGGGATAGGATCCCAAGAGTCAGCTTTAAATATTTAGATTTTGCCTTAATGATTAGGATTAATCTTTCCGCATGCAGGAGTTAGAAATCCAAGAGTCGGCTTTGTTTTCTAGGCGGCGCGTCATGCGAAGCGTCCCTTGATCCGTACGCCCCCCATCAGCCTATAAATATGGGTTCTTTGGGAGAGAAGGATTTTTTGCTTTCTTTTCTCTTTGAATTTTCTTGCCCTAATTGCCGTCGTCTTCTCTCTCGATCACCGATCAACAATGGCCCCCAAAGCTTCCTCTAGTGCTGCGGCGAAGGGTAAGAGAGCGGCTTCTTCCTCAACTGAGGTACCCACAGTTCATCTTGATGTCCACCCCGCAATTGATGGTAAGGATTATGTGGAAGACCGTATATTTCAAACCCTAACGAAAATGGCTCTGTTATATGTTTTATGCACAAGCCTTTTCTCTTTGACATTTAATGCGTCCTTCTCTTCGTTGAACTGCCCAAATTCAGTACGATGAAGCCGCATATGTTGTATGGGCGGCATGAACTTCTCATGTCCGAGCCGCATGGGGTATGCCCCATGTTTGAGCCGCATGAGAATGGTTGAGCCACATAAGCACTTTTAAAACTGAACCGCATGAAGTCCCACTGAATATAACCGCATGAGCTCCTAATGAACTGGGCTGCATAAGCAACCTTAAAACTGAACTGCATGAAGTCCCACTGAATAGAACCGCTTGAGCTCCTAATGGACTGGGCCGTATAAGCTCCAACAGATCAGGGCCGCATAAGCCTATCTGAACTGGGCCGCATAAGCCCCGTTGAACAGAACCGCATGAGCTCTTTTAGAACTGAGCCGCATGAAGTCCCCTTTAAAAAACTGGACCGTATAAGCTTATCTAAACTCGGCCAAGTGAGACCCTGCTAAACAAAGCCGCATGAACTCTTAATGAATTGGGCCGCATGAAGTCCCTTGAACAGAACCGCATACGAACCCACCAAAGTAAAACTGCATGAACTCCGTTAAAACCTAGCCGCATAAGGACCCATCAAAATAGAACCGCATGAACTCCGTTAAGACTGAGCCGCATAAGGACCCGTCTAAACAGAGCCGCATGAACTCTGTTAAAACTGAGCCACATAAGGATCCATCTAAACAGAGCTGTATGAACTTTTTATAAATATTTTTTGGTCATCTTCTGACTTTGTTTCCTTTGCCCTTCTTTCAGTGAATTTGCCAGTTAATGCTGCGGGAGAACCTCTGGTGGGTCGCGCCCAATCTGCTGTGGGATATAGGTATGACCACATAGTCGAGTATATGGTGAACCAGTTTCCAAAAGACGAACCTTTGGAGAGGTTGGATGATATTAAAAAGCAGTCCTTCTTCTTTATTTCGGGGATGATGAACTCAGGACGGCTGGGGGGCAAACACTTGAAGCCTGCGTTCCTCTTCGGGGATGCCTTGACTGTGAAGAACTCCCAAGTTCTGGATGTATCTGAGAGCTGGGACTTCACTTCTGACGGAATGGTGATCCATATTCCTCTGATGGAGCGTCACTTCCCACTGTCATGGTTTAATATGTTGCCTATGACCAGAAAGATGGAGGATTCCTTGACTCCGACCCGAAGCGGGATAATTGTGGATGAAATTCACTACAACAATAACATGAGGTCAGTGTACGTGGGCAGGGTACCAGTCAACCGATACGTGATGGGGTTGGCCCCAGGCAGTTTCTTGAATGTGGAGGGTCCCAATTTCACGTTCTCTGCAGCTGACATTTTCATAAACCAACTTACTCGGAAGGAGTCCAATCCTGTTGGCCGGTTGTCGCTGTCGAATTGGATACACCCTCTCCCTTCGTGGACCAAACTGTCTACGTGGATCGCACGGAAGTACGAGACTCTCCTGCACGAGATTGGACTCTACCATGCCATTCGGGACACCAGCTATGGCTTGCCCATAAACAAGAAATTGTTCATGGCTTTGCTGGAAATGTACAACTGTCGCACGGGGACTTTCTTTACACCCGTGGGGGAGATGGGGCTTGCTCTGCACGAGATGCATGCAGTCTCGAAGCTACCTTAGGGAAACAAAGTTTTTGAAGTGTATACTCCGATGAACGAAGAGTTCGAGGATCTGGAGCAACGGTTCCCGGGCTTCGTAGCCGTCTACTAGGAACTACTGTGTCATTACAGTACATGCCACCAGATATCCATTAAGAAGGACGACAGCTCGGAAGGAAACCTTCCCCATACTAAGTCCTGGCTCACCTACCTTTTTAAGGTAGGTGCCTCAGGCCGGGTTTCTTCCCGCAGTCCTCAATCCTACGAGGAAATACAGAGCCGCGTGTCGACGGCAAAGAGATCGAGGGCCAAAGAAGACAGATTCGGGAGTAAAACTGACTCCTTTAGCTATTTTTACCAGGATACCCAGCCGATGTCTGAGAAGGCTCTTCTGGTGGGATTCCTGATGGTATGGTTGTGAAATTATGAGGTCTCAGGAGGGGCTGGTTCAATTGAGAGAATCAGTCGAAATTTTATCCTTCCTGCTATGACGCTAGTCTTCGGAGTCAGGCTAGCTCTACTCCCGGCCATGGTGTATAGTATACACCGTGGCCTTCGCACTTTTACGTCTAAGGTCATCGCCCGTGACACAACGAAGGACTTTGAACATTTTGAACTGCCATACCACTATCTGATGGGGTGGTTGCTGATGCATTGCCGGTCTTTAATGAGGCCTGGCCCCGAAGAGGGCGTAACTGCAGATGACGCCTTCATCTTTCAATATCGCCGTATGTCTTGGGATTGCGAGACTATATGCGCTTGTAGGATGGCGCTGTCAATAGTGGACAGATACAATTTTTTCGTATATGTTCCTCGATTTACTGCTGAGGAAATAAGGGCTGTGCATCTGGATGGTACTGGGCCTCCCCACTTCTGAGACGGTAAAATGCTCTTTTGGTTGCACAACATTCGCCCTTTCCACCTGGTATACCGCAACCTCAACACTGTCTACTTGGAGCCTTACCTGTCCAGAAAGTTCGCCCGACAGTTTGGGTATAGCCAGCTTTTTCTGGACAGTCCCAGCTCTTGCCTGGGTTTTGAAGGCAGCGTCCTCGATTGCATCAGGGCCTGGCATTAATTATTTCAATATGGTTTACACCCATACTAGCTTCTCGGTTCCTGATACTGGAGATTCAGGAGACATCTTGTATCTGGCGGCTCTCTACCACGTCATGGCGAACAAGCCCCCTGTTGGCTTTGACCCGAGTACCAGCTACGTTGTTGGTACCGGCTTGGAGGTGAAACCCAATGGGTCTAAGGCGAGAAAAAGGAAGGAGAACATGGTCGATGTACCGGACTCGGAGTCCAGTAACGCGGACGAAGAGGATGACGAGCACGCTCCCTATAACACTCTCCCTTCTACAGATGAGGTGGTGGTGGATCAACCACAGGTTGAGCCGAGCTCTTCCCGAAAGCGAAGCAGGCCTGAGTCTGCTGGTGGCGGCAGAACCTACTCCGTAAAACGGACTGCGGTAAAGCCTCGTCGACTGCTCATTAAGGAGAGAGGCGAGGATATGGGCGCCATTTCGGAGGTGAATTGTGTAAAATCCCTAAATTTCTACTATATTTTTAGTACTATTTTTTTTTGTATTTATACGTCGTATAGTCGTATTGTACGTTGTACGAAAAATTACATTTTTTGTATTTGCTCGTCAAGTGCGAATATGTACGAGGTACATATTTTTTTAAAAAAATATTTTTGATTTTATTATCGATGATGGTTTCAAATAATATATAATAATTATTTTTATTAAAAGTAAGTTAGCAAGAAGGTATTTTAAAGATTTGATTATTTATGTTTGTTTCTAAAATTGTTTTATCTAAATTATTAAAATGTAGTTTAAAATTATTTCCTATTAATACCTAAATTTTTATTATGATTTTTTTAATTTATTTATTTATTATTATTTATAAAAAGATATTTTGAATTAAATGGTTATAATTTAAATGGTAAATTTTGAAAACAATGTTTTATCCAAATATTTATTTCATATGAGGTACGAAAATTTAAATTTATAAATATAATTATATTTTCGAAATTAATTAATACTTATATTTTATTATTATTTTTTTGAAAAAGTATTTTAAAAATAGTGTTTTGGTTTAAATTTAATTGATCGTGATAAGTTACATTTGAAAAGATTTTAAATAGCTTTTATTTGAAAATGTAATTTATCTAAATTAATTTAGATTAGATTTATCTAATTCGACTTGAATTTGGATTTGATTGGATTTAATTTTTGATTTAAAACATATATCGTAAATTATCTAAATTAGACTCAAATTGTAGATTGAACCCAATTTGGATTTAAATAATTTAATTGGGTCCAATCCTTATCCAACTGGGTATTCCCACATCCTATATATAGGCTGGTACTCCTCCATAATTTTTCACCACCCACGTGCATCGTGTCCATGTTTGTCCCCTTCCGTCCGTCTTATTCCAATCTTTACATATACAATTTACCACTTCCCTGTCGGACACTCCCCGACACAAACAAATCCCTAACCTAAACCCATATCCCGTTTCGCCGCCACATCCGTCCTATCGAGGGACTGCCACCACCATTGACAGCCTACCGTCGCTACCGCCTCCTCTCCTCTCCTCGGTCCACCGTACCTCAATTCTAGACCGCCCAACTAAACCTACACCCCGAGAATCACCAACAGCGTTGGCATCACCACCTCCTCCACAACGGAACCATCCACTGCCTCCAACCCAGCCACCGTCATAGGCACTACCACCACGAACACCGCCATCACCATGGCAGAGCCTACACCGCCATCGCTACCAATTTTTTGGCAAACAACCGCCCGGCTGCTACCATCCGCCACCTCTCCATTGAACCGCCCATGGGGATCACCACCACCTCCATCGACGAAGCCCAAATACCACCACCGCCACCATCGCTAATGGCCAGCCCCTCCTATCCACAGCCTCGCCACCACTCGACACCCAAACCACCAACCCATAAAGACAACAGAAAGAAAACCTAACCTTTACTTCGGCCAACTCGATGAGCCACCTTGCCGCGCCTCTGCCTCACTGTGCACCGTGGCTGCACGAGTTTCAATGAAACCACTGTTCCGACGACTGCTTCGACCGCAGTTGGCCGCTGCCTCCATGCGCCACACTCCGGCGACCCATCGCCGCCCGTCCCGCCATCAAAACCCCCAACGCCTACTCCCCCGACCATCAGCCGCTCGCTTCCTCTCCCGCACTGCCGTAGCCCTTCCCCTCCACCGTGGATCTCGATCGTGCCACTCCGGGCACCCTCTCCCGGTGGCCACCGAAACTCCGAGCCACCGACTTCCGCTCCCCGCCTGCCGTTTCCTCCGGCGCCGCTCCGAGTTGGCTCGCCGTCCCTCCTCCACCTTGGCCGCTGGCCTATTCCGACCGCCCTCACGACTTTCCTCCTCTCCGGACCAGCCTCCGCGAGCCGCTTCCCTCCGCGCGCCCGCCGGAGCGACTGACCCCTTCTCGAACCCCTCTCCGCCCGCCGGCCTCTCCCCGAACCTCTCTTCTGCCGCACGCCGAGATCACGCCGCCTCCCTTGGCTGCGTCCACCGTAGTTCTTTTCGCCGCCGTTCCCTCTATTCTCCGTCCGCGTGCTCGAAAAACTCGGCCTCCAGCCGCCGTCGCCGCTCGCCTCCGCCCCTTTCTCTCACTCCGCTCCTCTCTCTATCTTCCCCTTTTTTAATGTCAACTAACTTTGATTTGTATTTTATTTTTTTTGTTTGCTTATTTTACTTCTTTTTTTGTTGTTGGCAGCTTTAGTATACTTTAGTTTGTTTTATTAAAAATTTATTATTACTATTATTATTATTATTATTATTATATTATTAGTATAAGCAGTTTACTAATTAAATATTAATTATTAGTGTAAACAGTTTTTTTAGTATATTAATTATTTTATTAGTATAAATTGTTACTTTTATTAGTATAAAGAGTTTTATTAGTATATTAATTATTATTAATTATTGTTATAATTTTTATACTTATTTCTAAATAATATAAAATATACATATAGGGCTCATTAGGGTTGAATTTCTATTTTTATAATATGGGTAGGTTATTTTCACAAAATTTTCTAAATCATATATGTGTTCCTTGTATAAATTAATTTATGTTTTCACCACAACGAGATATATATATATATATATATTAAATATATATATATATATATATATAAAATATATATATATTTTTTTTTAATATATATATATATATATATATATATATATATATATATATAAAGTATTTAGTAGATGTTATATAATCTACAGGAAATTTCTAAATGGATTTTATATATAAGTTATTTAAGATATAAGTTTATACATAAGTATTTTGATATTGGACTTGACCCTACGTCTGTTTTAAATCTGCTATATAAATCTAAAAAGTATATTGATATATTAGTTTATGATTTTCTAGAATATGGTTAGCTAAAGTAAACAAAATATAGTTTTTCAAAGTATTATAAATAGTTTTCTAAAAATATTATATATATTATTATCATTTTCTTTTGAATTTTCTCCTGTCCATGACCAGTCCCAATCTTCATATTCTTTGCCAATTCCAAACTACCATATGCCAACCCTCACTAATCTGGCCGTCCTAGACCCAATGGAACCGTCTGTGCCGTTATCTGAAGTCACCTTGCATAATTGTCACACCGAAGTCACAGTTGTGCCACCTTGACTATTGCAGCCCACCAGGCATCCTACCAGACAAGTATACCTTGCTAATTAACTGTCAATTATTTATTTTCTGTATTATTTATTTTGTTCTATATTGTTAGTTTCCTTTGTTATAAACTGCGCGTCAAAGCCACACTTGGGTGCAAGCGACTTTATTAGTCGTTTTACTTTACTATATGCATGTTAACTTAGTGTTAGCAGACTACCCTCATATTGCAGGATATTTTTATATCTCCGCTGGCCATGACAATTACACTACACGGTTTGAGGCATTTTATTAGGGGCACGACTGATTGACTATCTATCTCTAAAGTCGTGTGACGGATAGATGATCGTAACTGCTATGACTAGGATTTTAGAGACTCAAGCAGTTATAAAACTGGACGAGCCATAGACATGACTTGAACAGTGTAGGAAATATTGGGGGAGGACAGTCGCTAGTGCGTATGGGAATCCAAACAGGTAAACCACAGTCTCCGGATGGAACTGTAGCGATTTATTTGTAGATGCCCTCTGACGTTTTGGACGTTACGGACGGATACAGATGACTGGATGCCAGTTACGTACGCATAGCCTAAAATCCTACCCATGCGCATGAAAGTTGTCCTCTAAATTGCACGTTAGGCGGTTAGAATCTCCTTTGCATAATTGTGTTTAGGATAGTCTTTTATATATTATTTTATTATTCTGACAGTTCATATTAGCTTGTTCTTCTTGTATCTTGCTACGTCCGTCTGAGGACTGGTTTTTCCCCAGGTGTGTGCTTTCATGATTCATTGCAGGTGTTCTAGCCAAGGCCGTGATTCTCTCTATTCCTTCGAAGACGATTGCGCTTGGTTCGTCTTGCCATCTTATTGATCGATTCTTGTACATTTCTTTTATTGAGGTAGTTGGTAGTGGACTTTGTCTTCGCTCAACGATTGTATCATAAATATTCTAGTTGATTTTATATTATCATTCTTTTGATTGTGGATGAGATTTAGTTTTGTCTTGGGTTACTGCACTTTATAGCTTATGTATACATACTAGGTCATGTACTTCGTATGTATACAGCTGGCATGTTTACGTACTTGGTCCTACGTATTTTGGGACTGGGGCGTTACATGTTTTTGTGGTGGCCCATGCAGGTCGAGATAAATTGTTTGGTTACTTTACCGTAACAAGCAAGCCTGCGTATATGATTAGAGTCTAGGATCTCATCTACATACTTGACCACCTTCTCGCTTGACTCCTCGAGATGCATCTTGCTTGATCCCTTCTACCGTGATTCGTACCCTTCATTCGTGCTTGATAGAGATTAATAGGGTAACCCATACTAGGAGGACATGACCCGTTGTCCCATCATCCTACTAGTTTAACTCTTGTAAGTTAGGTAGAATACCTCATGACCTAGTATTGCCTTCATCCTTATGACTCATTACAGTAGATACTAAGTGGATTACCTAGACTATAAATTCTTAAGGACCATACCTTATTGGTCAACCAAAAGCCTTAGACAAGGAGATAATAGGTCGACTGTATAGGCACCAAACAAGACTTAGATTCTTAAGTAGTTCGAACTAAGTCTACTCTATTTCAATCTTAATCTCACGCGCCTATTTTTTTTACTATCTTGACTAATGATGCTAATATAGCCTAGTTTTGCAAGCTCATTCCTTATCGAGCTTGTTGATGACATATTTTATTGAGAGCGCTCTCACTAACATATTGTCCAGCCAGAACCGGTGAATGATGGTCTGATCAACCGAGTGCACTTTGGTTCGCTTTTATCTATTGTTCTACGTGGATGGGGACATAGCTAAACTTGCCTTCTAGAGTCCCATCCGTAACAACCTTGGCAATTCTTTTTGAATTACTCACTCGTCTTTGAACCACATATTGGTATTCGAAAACAACTTTCGTGGACTCATATTGGTTTTCGTCTTTCACCTATTTAGACGAAGACTCGCACTTGATAGATAGACCCAAAGTATCACCTTTAGTTGTCCCACAATCTATTGCCAAAATAGTTAGCCATGGACCAACCAAGGTAATTATATCCTCGCTTTGAACTACTCGTCGATACCGTATCTATTATATCGACCTTCCATGAAATTTGAAAATGATTCCAATCATCCTTTCATTCGTGCCCTTGACCTAGATAATTACCATGCACCCTTCTCCGTAGAACCATCTCTCCTAAGTCCCTAGATTATTTTCTTTCGATCTACTCGATCCCTTCCTATTTCCTAAATTCATGTTATCATGATCTTATCGCCTTAACTAGTGACCCTCATTCGATTCCATATCTATGATTATTTTCATAGATATCGAAATCACAAACTTCTTAACTGTACGTTTTTATTAAACGTAGTTTCCTTACCCCGCCTAATGACTTGATCATACTTCCTTATCAATATACCATTGTGCCTTCTTACCCCCTACTTATTCTTAATTTTGAGGACAAAATTTTTGTAAGTTGGATAGGATGTAAAACCTCTAAATTTCTACTATATTTTTAGTACTGATTTTTTTTTATATTCATACATCGCATAGTCGTATTGTACGTCGTACGAAAAATTGTGTTTTTCGTATTTACTCGTCGAGTGCGAATATGTACGAGGTACATATTTAAAAAAAATGTTTTTGATTTTATTATCGATGATGGTTTCAAATAATATATAAAATAATTATTTTTATTAAAAGTAAGTTAGCAAGAAGGTATTTTAAAGATTTGATTTTTTATGTTTATTTCCGAAATTGTTTTATCTAAACTATTAAAATATAGTTTAAAATTATTTCCTATTAATACCTAAATATTTATTATGATTTTTGAAATTTATTTATTTATTATAAAAAGTTATTTTGAATTCAATGGTTATAATTTAAATGGTAAATTTTGAAAACAATGTTTTATGCAAATATTTATTTCATATGAGGTACGAAAATTTAAATTTATAAATATAATTCTATTTTAGAAATTAATTAATACTTATATTTTATTATATTTTTTTGAAAAAGTATTTTAAAAATAGTGTTTTGGTTTAAATTTAATTGATTGTGATAAGTTACATTTGAAAAGATTTTAAATAGCTTTTATTTAAAAATGTAATTTATCTATATTAATTTAGATTAGATTTATCTAATTCAACTTGAATTTGGATTTGATTGGATTTAATTTTTGATTTGAAACATATATGGTAAATTATCTAAATTAGATTTAAATTGTAAATTGAACCCAATTTGGATTTAAATAATTAAATTGGGTCCAATCCTTATCCAACTGGGTATTCCCACATCCTATATATAGGCTGGTACTCCTCCATAATTTTTTACCACCTACGTGCATCGTGTCCATGTTTGTCCCCTCCCGTCCATCTTATTCCAATCATTACATATACAATTTACCACTTCCGTGTCGGACACTCCCCGACACAAACAAATCCCTAACCTAAACCCATATCCCGTTCCGCCGCACATCCGTCCTATCGAAAGACAGCCACCACCATTGACAGCCTACCGTCGCTACCCCCTCCTCTCCTCTCCTCGGTCCAACGCACCTCAATTCCAAACCGCCTAACCAAACCTACACCCCGACCATCACCAACAGCGTTGGCATCACCACCTCCGCCACAACGGAACCATCCACTGCCTTCATCCCAGCCACCGCCATAGGCACTAACACCACGAACACCGCCACCACCATGGCAAAGCCCACACCGCCACCGCCACCAATTTCCTGGCCAACAACCGCCCAGCTACCACCATCCGCCACCTCTCCATTGAACCGCCCCTGGGGATCACTACCGCCACCATCGACGAAGCCCAAATCCACCAAATACCACCACCGCCACTATCGCTAATGTCCAGCCCCTACTATCCACAGCCTCGCTACCACTCGACACCCAAACCACCAACCCATAAAGACAACAGGAAGAAAACCTAACCTTTATTCTGACCAACTCGATGAGCCACCTTGCCGCGCCTCTGCCTCCCTGTGCACCATGGCCGTACGAGTTTCAATGAAACCCCTGTTCCGACGACTACTTCGACCGTAGTTGGTCGCTGCCTCCTTGCGCCGCACTCCGGCGACCCATCACCGCCCGTCCCGCCATCGAAACCCCCAACGCCTACTCCCCCGACCATCAGCCGCTCGCTTCCTCTCCCGTACCGCCGTAGCCCTTCCCTTCTGCCGTGGATCTCGGCCGTGCCACTCCGGGCACCCCCTCCCGGTGGCCACCGAAACTTCGAGCCACCGACTTTCGCTCCCCGCCTGCCGTTTTCTCCGGTGCCGCACCGAGTTGGCTCGTTGTCCCTCCTCCACCTTTGCGGCTGGCCTGTTCCGACCACCCCCGCAACTTTCCTCCTCTCCGGACCATCCTTCGCGATCCGCTTCCCTCCGTACGCCCGCCGGAGCGACCGACCCCTTCTCGAACCCCTCTCCGCCCGCCGGACTCTTCCCGAACCTCTCCTCTGCCGCACGCCGAGATCGCGTCGTCTCCCTTGGCCGCGTCCACCGCAGTTCTTCTCGCCGTCGTTCCCTCTATTCTCCGTCCGCGTGCTCGAGAAACTCGGCCTCCAGCCGCCGTCGCCGCTCGCCTCCGCCCCTTTCTCTCACTCCGCTCCTCTCTCTCTCTCTCTCTTCTCCTTTCTTAATGGCAACTAACTTTGATTTGTATTTTATTTTTTTTGTTTGCTTGTTTTACTTTTTTTTGGCAGCTTTAGTATACTTTAGTTTGTTTTATTAAATTATTATTATTATTATTATTATTATTAATATTATTATTATTATTATTATTATATTATTATTAGTATAAGCAGTTTACTAATTAAATATTAATTATTAGTGTAAACAGTTTTATTAGTATATTAATTATTTTATTAGTATAAACAGTTTCTTTTATTAGTATAAAGAGTTTTATTAGTATATTAATTATTGTTACTATTTTTATAGTTATTTCTAAATAATATAAAATATACATATAGGGCTCATTAGGGTTGAATTTCTATTTTTATAATATGGGTAGGTTATTTTCACAAAATTTTCTAAATCATATATGTGTTCCTTGTATAAATTAATTTAGGTTTTCACCACAACGATATATATATATATATATATAAAAAATATATATATATATATATATATATATATATATATATATATATATATATATATATATATATATATATATTATATAACATCTACTAAATACTTTATTTTTTTTTATATAAAAAAAAATATAAAGTATTTAGTAGATGTTATATAATCTATAGGAAATTTCTAAATGGATTTTATATATAAGTTATTTAAGATATAAGTTTATACATAAGTATTTTGATATTGGACTTAACCCTACGTTTGTTTTAAATCTGCTATATAAATCTAAAAAGTATATTGATATATTAGTTTATGATTTTCTAGAATATGGTTAGCTAAAGTAAACAAAATATAGTTTTTCAAAGTATTATGAATAGTTTTCTAAAAATATTATATATATTATTATCATTTTCTTTTGAATTTTCTCCTGTACATGACCAGTCCCAATCTTCATATTCCTTGCCAATTCCAAACTACCATATGCCAACCCTCACTAATCTGACCGTCCTAGACCCAATGGAACCGTCCATGCCGTTATCCGAAGCCACCTTGCATAGTTGTTACACCGAAGTAACAGTTGTGCCACCTTGACTATTGTAGCCCACCAGGCGTCCTACCAGGCAAGTATACCTTGCTAATTAACTGTCAATTATTTATTTTCTGTATTATTTATTTTGTTCCATATTGTTAGTTTCCTTTGTTATAAACTGCGCGTCCAAGCCATACTTGGGTGCAAGCGACTATATTAGTCGTTTTACTTTACTATATGCATGTTAACTTAGTGTTAGCGGACTACCCTCCTATTGTGGGATATTTTTATATCTCCGCTGGCCATGACACTTACACTACACGGTTTGAGGCATTTTATTAGGGGTACGACTTATTGATTAGCTATCTCTAAAGTCGTGTGACGGATAGATGATCGTAACTGCTATGACTAGGATTTTAGAGACTAAAGCAGTTACAAAACTGGACGAGCCATGGACATGACTTGAACAATGTAGGAAATATTAGAGAAGGACAGTCGCTAGTGCGTATAGGAATCCAAACAGGTAAACCACAGTCTCCGGATGGAACTGTGTCGATTTATTTGCAGATGCCCTCTGACGTTTTGGACGTTACGGACGGATACAGATGACTGGATGCCAGTTACGTACACATAGCCTAAAATTCCACCCATGCGCATGAAAGTTGTCCTCTAAATTTCACGTTAGGCGGTTAGAATCTCCTTTGCATACTTGTGTCTAGGATAGTCTTTTATATATTATTTTATTATTCTGACAGTTCATATTAGCTTGTTCTTCCTGTATCTTGCTATGTCCGTCTGAGGACCTGGTTTTTCCCCAGGTGTGTGCTTTCATGATTCATTGCAGGTGTTCTAGCCAAGGCAGTAATTCTTTCTATTCTTTCGAAGACGATTGCACTTGGTTCGTCTTTCCATCTTATTGATCGATTCTTGTACATTTCTTTTATTGAGATTGTTGGTAGTGGACTTTGTCTCCGCTCAACGATTGTATCATAAATATTCAAGTTGATTTTATATTATTATTTTTTTTATTGTGGATGAGATTTAGTTTTTTCTTGGGTTACTGTACTTTACAGCTTACGTATACATACTAGATCCTGTACTTCGTATGTATACAACTGGCATGTTTACGTACTTGGTCCTACGTATTTTGGGACTGGGGCGTTATAAATTGAATTAAAACCATCTCTTTCTTTAGCTCTTCCTTTTTCTGAACTATGATCTAATCATTTTTCTTTTCTCTATAGGCGTCAGAAGAGTCGGACTCTCGAGAATCGGCCGCTGTTTCTGAAGTCAACCCGGCCCTGACCACTTTGATTAGTGATATGTGTGCCAAGATTACTTCTGCCAGGGTTCTCTCGGCAGCGGCTAAGGGGTCCCACGTTGCTGAGGTCTCGACCCAAGACGACGTGGGCTCCGCTGAACCCGTCCCCGAGACCGCTGAACTTCAGCAGGGTGACGCTGATCCAGTTGCATCTCCTTCCGGGGTGGCTGGAGCAGAGGAACCAGCTGAATTCGGCTTGGGTGTCGCTGACAAAGAGATTGTAGGGGCTGTGAGCGAACCTCAGCCTCCGCAACTCTCTCCTGGTAAGATAAGCCAAGTCTTGACTATTGAGGAGGCTCATTTGCTCTATCATCACATCCTTTGGATTAAGCTGATTGATGGTTGCTCTGGACATACAGGTCCTGCTCCTTCACTGCCAATGACGAACATTGTCAGGGTAGAGTTTGCTAGAGGGGACCTGGTGGAAGAGAGCGTGCCTTTTCCTCCTCCAGCTTTCGTTGAGGGGCCTCACACTGAATCGAGTTCGGGAGAGCGAGCAGCGGAACTGCCTGGACGGGGAGAGATTGTCCCTGCATCCTCCTCGGTTCATATTACTCTAACCTCGGGGGTCGACCTTTCTGCCCTGCCGAGTCTTCGAATTCTTCTAGCTGCGGAAGAAGAATTGGCCGCTATTCAAGCATCCTTTCGCTAGGAATTTGTTTCCCTCGTGGCAGGGGTAGCAAGTTCTGGTGCACCTTCTTCGACCTTATCAACTACCCTTCCTTTGACACCGTCTTCTTCGGAAGTTCTGGATGAATCATCAAAGGATGTAGTTGACAGTTTTTATCGTCACCTGAGGCGAGGAGTTGAAGCTGCGGTGGAGAAGGGGACCTTTTTTCCTGGGCCCGTCAATGTGCATGGGGCCAGATTGAAATCCTTAGAACCCTCCCAGGTGGGGCAGGGATGGTTGAGCTGCTGGAGCCCAAATTGCTAGAGGTGGATCAGCTTGTGGCCCAGTTTCAAATACTGCGATAAGTTGATCTGTCTTCAGCGATAGATCAGGAGCGGGCCTTCCTCATCACTGTCCTAGAGAAGATAAGGGCTGCACGAGATGCATGTAAGCTGGTTATAACGAAGGACCTCGACGATCTGTCTCTCTAGTATGATCAGCTGAGCCGCAGGAGCGAGGATTGCATGGTTCAGGAAGCGGCCGCCTCTCACAGAATAATTGATACGAGGGAGCAGATCCTCGAGCTCCAGAGGAAGCTGGCTTTCTTTGAATCTGAGCTCGAGGCCTCCGCACGGATAAAGAGCTAATCGTTCAGGAGGCCGAAAAGGTCACCCGAGCTTTCGCTGGCCTGGACCGTGCTCTGAAGAGACTCGAAGATGACTGGCAGGCCCACGCACATCTGGGGGATGCAGAATAGCTAATTCAGGAGGCTGAGCATCGGGCTAAGCTACGATTTGAGCGATCAACCGCCGTGCAGAGGAACCGCCTCAGAGAATTATGTATAGCCGAACCATAGTCGACCTTTTTTCTTTCTTTCTTTGTCATTTTCCTTACTTTTGATACGGACGTGGTCCTCGAATATATAGTACTTTTGCTTTTTAATAAATGACTATGTTTTCATCATCCATCATATATTGTGCTTGTACTGTATCTTTGGTATTTGTGATGTTTGCCCTACTGGGGAACTATTTGTGGACCTATTACCCTTGGCATACCTTGGTTTTAGGTACGGATAATATGTTTGATTAGGGATACCTAGAACGATTCCATGGTTAGGTGGCCATGGAAGTTCTTGGTATCGAGCGAAAGAGTGCCATGGGGCAGCTGGGCCCCGGAGGCATGATGAGAAAGAAGCTGCATGTACTAGAGGACTTAGTACAAGATTTGTGGTCACAGAGGACATTTGTGGTCAACAGAGGACATTTGTGGTCATCTGAGGACATTTGTGGTCAACAGAGGACATTTATGGGCCCATTATCCTTGGCATACCCTGGTTTTGGGTACGGATAATAAGTCGAGAGAGAACCAACATACTTACTCAGAAGTAATGAGGACATGGCAAATATGAGGGTTTCTTCGATGGAATCTTCCTACTCAAAGGTAATGAGGACATGGCAGGAGTGGACACCATTAAGGGTACATAGAACAACTCAGAGGTAATGTGGACATGGAAGTTCTTCGTGAGGGGTGGTTTGTTTTTGATGGAAGTGAAACAACTCAGAGGTGACATCGACGTGGTTGTTTCGGGAAATTTGTGGATCTGTTACCCTTTTTATGTACTGAAAGTGCGGGTAGTGGATCATGAGGAAGGGGCTCTTTTTAGGAAGAAAGTTCAGAGGTATGATCATACATGACTTACTACCAAGAAGATGCGATATAGATTCATCTGAAGTGGCCAGAGTGTAAGTTTAGCGGTACCTGTGGGTACATAACTCAATAATCTGGGAGATTTGGAGTCAGAATGTAAGTTCAGCGGTAATAAAGGGTACATAACTCAACAATATGGGAAATTTGGAGGATGTCGTTTCAGACATAATACTTCTTCAGAAATTTGCCGTTGATGGACAACATGAGCAAGTCTCTGTTTTGTTTAGCGAGGCGGTAAGCACCATTGGAGAATACAACCTCGATGACAAATGGGCCTTTCTATTTTGGCTGAAAATTGCCTGCGGTTTTGTGAGTCATAACCATCGGCCTCCGAACTGCCAGAACGAGAACGCCTACTTGAAATGTTCTGATTTTAACCTTCTTGTTAAAATCTGTCGAGATACGTGCTTGGTATAGCTCGATTCGTTGTTGAGCTAACAGGCGCTTCTCCTCTAGAGCCTCCAACTCTTGTAACCGGCGATGGTGATTATCATCCGTTGTCAATCGATAGGTAAGGGCAATGCGGAGTGAGGAGATTTGAGTCTCCATTGGAAGAACTGCCTCACTCCCGTATACTAAGGAGAATGGTGTATTCCCAATGGCCGTCCGGACTATAAAACGGTATGTCCATAAGCATTCGCCAAGCTTCTTATTCCAGTCATGTTTGTTGGAAGACAAGAACTTCTTGAGCAGCTTGATTATAGTCTTGTTGAATGCTTCTGCCAGCCCATTTACTGCCGGATTGTACGACATTGCAGCAATATTCTGGATTCGGTGTTTGTCGCAGAATCGATAGAAGACGTGGCTTACGAACTGCGGACCATTGTCGTGGATGATCCTTCGGGGAAGTCCAAAGCGATAGATGACGTGATGCTTGAGGAAGCTGATCACGTTTGAAGTTTCACTTCTGCCAGCGAAATAGCCTCCATCCATTTGGAGAAGTAATCTATGATTGCGAGTACGAAACGATGTCCTCGGGGCGAAGGCGGAGTTATCGGACCAATGATGTCCATCCTCCAGGCTTCAAATGGCCAGGATGCCACCGTCGGATGTAGAAACTCGGATGGCTGGTAGATGAAATCTGCATGGACTTGGTAGGTTTTGCACATTCTTGTATAGTCTATCGCATCTGCAACCATCGTAGGCCAGTAATACACTACACCAAAATGGACAATTTGCGACACTGTGTATTGTCCAACAACGACGGAGTAAAGCTATCGCTTAATTTTTGACGGATTAAAACCGTTGTTTAATATCAGATCTCTTTCACTTAGGTAATATAATTGGTTTTGACAGAGTGAAACCGTGGTTTGACATTAAAAATTATGTTAAAAATTTGACTCCCAAAATATTTGATCTCTACTCCTTTACCAAAACTGCTAAACTTCCCTCCTAAACCCGCGCTCACGAAAAAAATTTCTTCCCTCTTCTCAGAACTTTTCTTCTCCCCTCGAAACACCCTCCCAAACCCGGCGCTGGAAATACCCTCCCAAACCCTACGGTTGAACTGCCGCCGAACTCTCCCAAATCATCAGGTAATCCTCTTGTTTATTTTCTAGCGTTTGTTTTCTAGGATTTATTTGCTAGGGTTTGTTCTAATTTATTTTCTAGGGTTTATTTGCTTTATGTAGCAAATCCTCCAATTTTAGGATTTGCTATGGTTTAATCTTGAACTGTATCTTGACCGGTTCCGAATTTGTTTGGGTGCTAGAAATAGTCGATACATCCAAACACCGATAGTGTTAACCAAGTCTTTCGTTCGACTAATGTAGTTTTGGTAACTTTTTCCTTGCTTTTTGTTCACTGCGGTGCCTATTTTTCTCATGGATCTGGAATAGGTACCTGCTATTATTGAGATGCTCGGTATGTCTGTTAATTCTGGTCGCTTTGGTCATTGATATTATTTTTATGCACGCCCTTAACTGGGGAGGTGGTTTACGAATGAGTCATCACTCGGACTATAGTTAGTTTACTCCAACACTGTTTAAATGTGTTCATACGTTGTAGTAGATACTCTGTTTCCATCTGCTTTCAGTGACTACTTAGGTTCAAGTGCTAAATTTGTGGTAGTAAACCTTAAAACCCACAACAAGCACTTGTGATATACCCTTCTCTGGTACTAGTTGTTGTGTCTCTGCACAACAGAACTAATGAGTCATTCCCTCTCTTTTGTTTCTCTTTTTGAAACTACGGGACATATACATCGCACAGTTTTTTGCAGTACCCATGCTTACTAGGGCTTTAAACAGAGGTACCAATTATTTTGTTGTAGCCTGTCATATATTTACTCCTTGGGAGGAGTACCGTATCAGTATCCATGTCTGTCACATATCCGACATGAGTCCTTTTACTTCTTTAAACAAACCAAAATTTTGGTCACTAACTTTGGGCTAGTTTTGACCATCGATCGTGTCCGATTACTCCATCATCTTTGCACACACCTCCATAACAGCCGAAAGATGCTCCAAACCTCCTCGAAGAGAAGAAGAAGATGTCAACGTGGTCGTACCCAAAGGTGTTGGGCTAACCGTCCAGAGGGGTGGCATCCTATTTGCAATTCCTATGAGGTTATCTACATTTTTCTGGAAGTGAATTCTTTCTTCTTGTATGTTCTTCTTTGATAATATTGTTTCTAAACAATTTTCCATCCCAAGTTCTTAGTTCTAGTCTTTACCTTTTTTTTTTTTTTTTTCTTTTCATCAACATGTGCATGCCCTAGGGTTGATAGGTAAAAAATAAGTAACCCATGATTAATCTCTCCTACATTCTTTCTGAAAAGAAAACACAAACAACTACTATTTTACTTTGATCTTGCGCTTAATGGTTAATATGAATTGCTAGTAAGCTAGTCTTGATTTTACTGACATCTTCTTTCACCAATTTTCTTGAGTTCCCTGCACCTACAAATGAAAATCTGATATATAGTCTTCCATACTATACTTGCCTATTGGGTATCACAACATAATCTCTTGTTGATGGATGTTCATTTTGTGTGGCATCTGAATCTTGGCAGGGGGGTATGCTTTTGCTTTTATATCATGGTTTATCTTATATCAAGGTTTGATCATATACTAGTTAAGGTAATATTATTATGACATTTTATACTCATTCTTGTGCGATGAATATACGTCGATCTTTTATATATATGCCATGGATAATATCAAAATGGTATAGTAGTCAGCCTTTGAGGTACGAAACACATCTGGCAATAGATATAGATAGTACGACATGTATCTATCATAGGTTTTTAAGCTTTGATCCACACTATGCATAAACATATACTATGCCTAGTAAGTAAGGAATGATAACAAACTAACCTATCTAGCTTGGTGCATCCATATGCAGAATTTAGTCAGCTTGAAAACATTCACATCAAATTTTCTTGAAAACATTCACATCAAGTTATCTTGCAACTACAAGAGATTCAGGTAGGCAGCCAGTCATATTATATGAACTCTTCATAATAATACTTGGCTTATCACAAACAAGAGGGGGGGGTGTTCAGTTTCATGTTTATGCTCGTGCTTCCTCCCAATGTAATTGTAATGTACCAGGAAAAAATCCTCTTTAAGCCTCCATCCACCTCAATACTCCACTTGTTAGATAGATAGCTAATCATGCATGGGCCCAATTAACTGAATTTTTTTAAAGTCGAATCGAAGTTTCAACTTGAATTAACTCCCAAAATCTAATAGAAAATAATTCGCTTAATTATATTTGTTACTTATATAATTATACAAAGGAGAAGATGAGTTTGGAGAGCTTAATAAGATTTGGGCCAATTTTTTGTAACAACTGTGAATCTTGTAAAGGGAAATTTAGGTCTAAAATATTCATAATTTACAAATTCATACAACATTTTTTAAACAGGTGACTCAGGGACGAATGTTTACTACCCTTAATCCTCTCATTGTAAAGAATTAGGCTTTTCAATTCTGGAGAATAGGAAGTCATATTTTTTTGCTAATTATATGAACATCAAAGGATAGAGAGATACCGTAGATGATATTATTTTACATATAGTAGACAACTGTTTGCAGTGCCATTTAATAATGTCAATTTTGATATTGATACACGTGCTGTATATGAAGGCAATTGGTTTGGACGAGAAACTAAGGCCTTTTTTCTGCAAGGTTCACTCGATGAGCAATTTTTTCGAGGATGCAAATATCTGCTAATGTGCCATTCAGAAATTGACAGTTGATCCTGAAGACAGCTGGTTGCTGCAGTGTATTCTTTTTTTACTTCAAATGCCCATGTGTATTTTTTTTTCTTTTTTCCTGCAATTGTGTCTTCAGTTGCAATTATTCTGAAGTTAATTGGACCACCATCTAAGATTACACTCTCTTTTCTCTGAGTAAGTATTCCTTAAGCCAACATGATTGAACTCTGCTTATAATAATTCTGCTAGAAAATTTGTGTGTTATGACAGATTGTTAATTAATTTGCAGTCGCAAGCTTTTGTTTCGAGTTTCTATGTCTATAACTCATCTATAAATGTTAATATTACAAATTTTGTGTAGGAATTGAGTCAAACGAAGCAAACTGCAAGGGCAAAACAAACGATGGCTTACACTCTTAGCCGTAAAGATTATGCAAGTTATAAGCATGAATGGGTATAATCTGTACTTGTTTTTAATTCAAATATTTTTAAAATTCTCTTGCGTGCAATAAACTTGATAGAGTTTAATCATTTTTTCTTTCAATTTTTGTTAGAAAATTGAGAATACAGGAAAAATCCACTCTATTATATTTACAAAGAAGGCTACATTCTTTCTGTTACTGTTCCGAAGTTCGATTCTACTGATAGTTAGTTTAATTTCCTGCGTTAGTCTTGGATTATTTTCTTTGTTGGATCATGAAACCACAACAAATGTCTCATGAGTATGCTTTCAGCAGTTGTGGTATTTTTTACTTAATATTGTTTCTCGGAGTCTAGCACCAGAAGTGCTCAGTAATGCTAATCTTTACCTTGTATCAGTGGATATGCCTGTTTCCTTCAATATAGATGATGCATCAGGTTCGTGCCTAAGATTTAGAGGTGAAATATTGAGTAGCCTGATAATGTTACATACTGAAGGTAGATGCCTGATAATGTTACATACTGAAGGTAGATGCTTTGACCCATTGGATGTTACATTTAAAATCAATTGTGAAGATACAGTATTCAGCCTTAATCTGTTTCCTTCACGTTTCTAACTGTTAACAAGTAGTAGTGGAATTTTTGTCAAAATTTGTGCAGAATTGGGTATTGTGTACTCTCATCTTGTTTGTTTGTTTGTTTGTTATTACTTCTATCAAGTTTATCAAGGATAGGAGTTCAAGTCGAATAAAGACCTGGGTGTTAACTATTTTGATTGATAGGATCATGGCTATGGATCATTCTTTTACTTGGAAGGATTTAAATAAGCTATTGCAACTCGAAAAATATAATTTTAGAGCATACTGACATCAAAAAGCGATTTAAATCTCCGAACTTCAACTTTTATATTCCTTGCTGATTTACTATATACTTGGTTTCCTCCACCCCTTGAGCTTGATGAATTATTACTGCCCAATGGCCTGGCCTGTCCTGAACTGGCATTTTATGCTTTTCCTTATTCTTAGTAGATAAAAGTATATGTCCAGTAATAGAGAGATTAATAACTATATACAAAAAATTTATAAGAGAACATTGCTTACCTTCAAAAATTCCATCATTTCTTTCCTTCCATATAGAAATTATAAATGCTGCCATGACTAAATCCCACTCTACTCTGGGTTGGAATCCATATTTCTCTCTAACGTCCCAACCAATTTTTTATTGAGTTGGGTGTACCAGACAAATTCCAAAATATAAGAAAATAACCCATATAAAAAATAATATCATATGAACAATCACAAGTTGTGTCATCTTTCAACTGACATATGATACACATCACAGTTGATAAGCTTTTTAAACAGATTATCCTTTGTGTTTACTTTATCCTTATATTGTAAACAAATTAAAATTTTACTAGTCTTGTATACTCTGTTTCTTACCTACAAGCTCTTTAACCAACCATTTCAGTTCACCTTCTTTTTATAGAGTTCTTTTGCTTCATTGCTTGGTTTCAACCCCATTTTGATGATTTTATTTACACATTGGTGTTCTCCAAGACTCAGTTTTGATTGATATCCAACAAGTTATAAGGAACGCAGCTAGGACATTCGGTGTATTCCAATAGTGAAGTACTTCTATCAAATTTTCTTGTGTAATATGATGTATGTGATATTATTATGGTTTATAAATTAGGTTTATTTTCTATTAAACTTTTGAAGATTTTTGGAGTGCTCTTTCTTGCGGGGGGACCGAGGACTGGCTTGTAATTTATGTTTAATGTGTGTTTTATATGATTTTTTTCCAGTTACAACGACCAATCAGGCAATTCTTGCATTGAAGATGTTGAGGGAGAACAAAGACCAGTTTGATCTGGTCATCAGCGATGTTCATATGCCTGACATGGATGGCTTCAAGCTTTTGGAACTCGTAGGACTTGAGATGGAAATCCCGGTCATTAGTAAGTTGGAAAACTTGTATTTCTTTTTTAATTATATGGTACTAGTTCTCTTGATGGGAATTTTGATCTGTTGTTACTTGTTATATAGTGTCTAGTTATTAGGATTATGGGAAATAGTTGCAAGTAATACTATTCTTCTTCAAGCTTTATATTTTTTTTGTCCTCCATTTTTCACCAAGGAAGCCTTAGCCTCTTCACGGCAATGTGTCCAAGCTTCAATTCTGCATCAGTTTGTATACGAGAATGAACTAAGGTGCTTCAATTTTTGTATCACAATCTAATTTCCTGTTAGATTTAGAATTGGGATTGGACTGAAAATCCAGCCCATGAAGATCCCTTGTACAATACATTCATATTATCATCACCATCATGTCAATTACACATTGTAAGCTCTAATTTGCTCTCAAGTATATGACATTCTGGCATATACACCATAACAACAAGGCTAGTGTTATTATTTTTGCATGAATTCTCTATTGCTATTATCTTGTATGGCATCATCCATCCTAGTGCTCTGGCATGTGTACACTATACTTGATTTGGTATTGTGTAATTTACTTTTTCCTTGACAAAAACATTCATTTCTCTGTTAATATGATGCATCTCACTAAGAGTACCTTAAATGTTTGATGATCTTTTTAGTGCATATTTCCACCTTTTTATCAAAGAGCCCTGCTTTTAATATGTATACTCTACTCATATTGTAGTTTTTCTTTTCTTTACTCCATTTCAGATGATCTTGAAGATGTCCCATATGATAAAATTAAAGAAAAATCTTCAGGAACAGTTTTGCCTTATGTCGGTGTTGCCTGTTTCGGTGCCATTTTGTTTGGATATCATCTTGGGTATCTCCTTCTTGAGACCGTCAGAGCATTCCCATTATATTACCATCGTTTATATTATTGAGGTTTCAGGTAGTAATAATCAGAAAGCTTGACATTCATATTCATGGTAAGTTAGAAGCAACTAGTTCAGCAACGGTGCTACTATTATAGTGTTACCCTTAAAAAGATAATGCATTGAAGTATCAATGTGCCATAATATTTCAAATTTCATGCATAATTACAACTACAAAGCCTTTTTTTCAGCTACATGGATCCTTCTCTTCCATCCTATTTTTTGAGGGCCATTTCCTCTCTCCCAGAGCATACATGGATCTGACAATTTTAATGAAGACCAGTTTTTACTTATATTTTGCAGAGTGGTCAATGGAGCACTGGAATATCTCTCAAGGGATCTTGGAATTACTGAAAACACAGTACTACAAGGTATACATAGGCAGCAGTTTTTCTGTAATACTAATTAGAGGGACGATTTCCTATGTTTTCAGTAAACCTTATAGTTTTCTCCCTGCTATAAGAAGGCTGGCAAGTTGATTTTTTTGTATGTGTACAGAATGCCAGAATGCCTTGACAAGCTATAGTTGGTTATCTTACCTCTCTCTCTAATTTTACGGCCATCTAGTAAAATTAGTCTATATATTGAGAAGTCATAAAAAGGTTCAGGATGATGTTATTTCTCTTGTTGCATGTAAAATATATTTGTGGTCATGTTGCATTTAAAAGCTCTTTACAGGCCGTAGAGTAATTTTTTTTCCTTTTGTGCTAGGCTAGGTTGTTAGCACACTTCTTATAGGTGCTACAGTTGGTTCTTTCACTGGAGGATCAAAGAGTAATATTTTTTGACACTGAACTAAAGTATGTTTCAATGGGTGGTAGTTTATGATGGCAGATGGTACGTTGGTTCGTGTGCTCATACATATCGATGTCACAAAGTATCTATCTTTCAAAGCTGTAGATGGGGGCTATGTATTTAATAAAGGAAAGGTATATTTTCTTCTGCTGTACAGTTTATTGGGGTTAATGCATATTATTTTAGGTAACCATCACCAAACACCTTATTGATTTGTATAATATTTTGCTGTTACTGTTCTTGTTGCTATAAGTGCACAAGGTTCCTGCAACTGATATGGAGGCTCTTCAATCTCCATTGATGGGTTTGTTTGAAAAGCGGTGAGCTAGAAAGTTCTTTATACACGTTCAAGATTAATAGTACAGATATTTCATTCATATACTTTTTGAACTTCAAATCTGAGGTCCAAATCAGCATAACAAGTTAATCCCCTTGTTTTCTAGTATCACAACTGCACCTTTATGCATATCAAGAGCATAACAAGTTAACGGGATTTTTTTTCCATTTTGTGTTGTTTCATTTATTCATTTTCCTTTCAGAAGCTTTGCCTTGTACATGTCCCGGATGAGTGATTTCATGAATTTATTACTTGTAATGACAGTCATAGCAATAGATCTTGTACCAAATTTTCTTCTTTAGCGCTCTATGGATAAGCAATGTTCTCAGAGTCAACTTTGTATCTTATAAGTTCAGAAACTTCTCTGCTATTAACTTAACAGCAAGTTCTTTTCAAATATTGATTGTACTTTTATTTAAATCTAACTCTTAATTTTTGTTTTTTTTATGTATGTGTTGATGGCCAATGCTGCATCAGGAAGAAAGCAAGCAACCTTTCATGTTATTTAGGAATACAAAACAACCTTTCAAAACTATACTGTATTGATGGCCAATAACTCCAAAACTATACTGTAGATACCATAACTATACTGTTTTAAAAAGCAACCTTTCAAAACTTTTATTTTGTTTTTTTTTATGTATGTGTTGATGGCCAATAACTCCAAAGTTCTTGATAGGAATGGCATTTGCTCACATAAAAGTAGTATTTTTAGGGTTACAAAGTTTTGTAAGGGAAAGGACAACTTTGCTACCCAATCTTCTCTGTGGTTTAATTAGATACAGTTCAACACTAATGTTAAGTACCTAGAAGTAGAAACTAGAAAGTAAATGAGGATGCCTACTGCCATTTTTAACATAGAAATTATGGCTCAAATGTAAAACATTTGGAATCTGAATAGTCAACTTGTAATGTCGATTTTTTAGTTGGAAATGATGCATCACCTTATCCCTTAGTTTTCTGATAGAACTTTGCATCACCTTATCCTTGGTTTTCTGATAGAACTTTGCATTAAAGCCATGTGTCTCCTCAGAAGTTGGAACATTACCTGTAAAGCCATGCTTTATAGAATTTGAGATAAATAATGTGGTATGAGGTACTAACCTGTCTAATTCATGCTTGTTGTTGCATGCTTGCTGTTACCTACTAAATCAGTCTTTTTCGGTCCATGTCCCGCTTCAGTTATGCACGAATCCATATAGGAGCAAAAAAATTATGTAGCACTTGTCTAATTCAGTCTTTTTGTTGTCTAATTCATGCTTGTTGTGTCCATATAGGAGCAAAAAAATTATGTAGCACATGTCTTCTTCTTCCAAGTGCATTTTGGGTCAATTTAGCAGAACCATCATTTATATATAGACGCAAGGAATGCGGGCTGGAGTGGTACCTTATAGGAGCATATAGAGTAGGAAAATAACCATTTCATAATTTATACTTTTCTTCAGAGTCTATCACGACGCAACGGCTGATGGCCCAGATGGTTCATAATGGCACGAAGGCGGTGGGGGTGGAGGCTTCTTCCGAAGGGTTGGCCGAGAGGAGGTGCGACGAGGGACTTAATGCGTGGGCCTATTTTCGATGATGCCTTAATGTGTGGGCCAAGGACTGTTTGGAGACTCCAGAATTTCTTCAAGACGAGTGCCTAGCCCTTCGCAATGCTTTTGGGTGTGCCACTGCCAGTTTGATAAGTCAGTGCCGCTTATTCAATTCAGTTTGTGTCAGTTTTCTTTCTCTTCCATGTAATGATGAATAATTTTTGACATGAATGTGCAGAATACAAAAATTTTTGCTGCAACCTCAAGGTCATATTCAAAGGGAGGGGAGGCAAGTAGACAACACAGAAGGAGCAAACAGTAAAAATGGGAGTAAAGTATTTGGGCAGATTGAAGTTGAAGGTATGATATCTAAAATTGTTTTCATTCATTACAACATTTGCAATGACTAATTTTTATTCAAGTTATATCATGAATTAACGAAATTATTACTTTCTAAGCAAGTAGCTCTCTAGGAATTATGCCTTTGTCTATGAACTAAAAGATCTCAATTATAATGGATCGAACGATTTACCACAGGAAAGGAAAAGGATAACCCCTTTCATAGTGGGAAATTAGAGATATTCTAATGTTATAAGTTGTATGTTCTTTTTCAACAAGATGACTATTGGATAGGCATTCATACTCATTCATACATCCTTCACTATATATTTTGTTAACACTTTGCATTTTGACCGTGATAGTGAGGGCAGAGTATAGACAAGTCACTTCAATCATGAAAACACAAATCCATGCATTAAAAGCAACTTCATCTCCAGCCCCTAAAGGTTATGATATTAAAATCGTGCTAGTTCCTTCTTACATCTTTATGATGTTTCTTTTACTGACATATGGTTGTATTTTCAGAAGCTCTTTCTTGCTCATTGTAATTGAAAAGTAGTACCGTATGTCCAGACAAAAGCTCAGCGGTCTACTTGAAACCAGGAACTGGGGACTCTCATATCTTGTAAGTTGAATGTTAAGAAATTGCATTCCTTTTGAATACCATTATCAGAAAGAAAAAAAAGATGTTTTATGTCTTGCAGAAGTTAGGTTTCTCTTTCGAAGTAGTTGATAATGGACGCTATCTTTCAGTTTTCCAGAGAGCACATCAGATGAAGTTTTTGTGGAAGTTCTAGATATTGATAAGACTAACCAAGGGCGTGCTACAATTCAGATCTCTTCATTGTCTAACAGTCAGGTATCTTTTTTCCTTCTCATATTCTAATAGTTTATCTTGATGAATATTACATGATTAAAATACACAATGATGATTCATTATTGGCGAAAACAAGGGGAGATAGTTAAGTGGTGGCCTTTTTTATATGGAGGGTCATGGATGTGTAGGCAAGGTTCATATCTGCATTATGTATATGGCTCTTCTTGGAAGATGAATTCAACAAAGGTTTAGAAAGTCTTTTCCCTCTTTCTTTTGATATTAATGATGGTATATGTTTGTGAGACTTTATTAGGCTAGAAAAGGTTAAGGTTTTAGTCTTGAATCATTTGAGATGTTTGAAGGAAATATAATTTGGTGATTTCTTATTTGTAGGGTGGTCCTGCAGTGGAGACCTGCATATATAATCTAGTACTTGAGGCGGCAATGCGTGCTCAGCAACATATTTTATCTGAGGGAGATTGATGATGCTGATAAGCTTGTTGCAACTATACAAGCAAAGAAGAACAGAAAAGTTGTGATTGTTGGTGGAGGATATACTGGCCTTGAACTTGGTGTTACTCTTAAAATGAATGATCTTAATGTCACAATGGTTTGAAAATTCTCTTTTTTTATACTGCACTTGAGATTGTAAGCAAGTAATAACATTATTTTCTGTTTGTTCAGCATGAGAATGAACCATTGTGAGCTAGCAACATTGGTTGCTTTTTGTTTTTTGATGGAATATTGTTATGTAAACTTGATACATTTATTAGTTAATACAATTTTGGTTTCATTGTTGATGATTGTTAATGTTTATATAAAATTGTATTTTCTGATGTATTTCGGCTTTATATAGAGGATAAACAGGTTTAAATAGATTTGATATGAATGAATTGAGTATGTAAGTGGGAGCATTTTTTTTAAATTCTGTATTTAAAAAACGACATATCTTACCGGTTGAAAAAGGAAAATTAGTGGGAAACCAAGATACATGTTATTTGACAGTTTTAGTCCGTTGTTTTTATTTGACAGATAATAACTGTCGTTTTATACATCTATGAAACGACAGTCCAAAACTGTCGTTTAAATTTTAGGACGCGCTATTAACGACGGATGTTCTGACAGTCCAAAACTGTCGTTTAATGTGATTTACGACAGTTTTGGACTGTCGAAAAATGCATATTTTGGCGTAGTGATAGCCCATTCGGCGAAGGCAATCTTGTAATTTTGGGCCAGGCTGATGGGCTCCACAGACGCCATCATGAGCTTTACGTACGGCTTCTTTGGCTTCTGTATTTGACAAACATCGAAGCAGTAATCCATCGTATGATCGACGATACAACATTTTCGTCTCTGTATCATAGAAGAATCTAAGGGAACGCCTTCGGATGGAAGTGGCTTCTTTCGGATTTTCTGGCAAAATATCGTAGACTACCAAGTCAATAAATGGTGGTCTCCAGTCTGGTGCTTCGTCAACCGTCAGAGCGGAGTAACTCTCAACACATTGAACATTGTCCTTGGGACAGTCCAATTCACGGCCTATTATGTCAACCAAGTGGTGAGCATGATTCGAAACCGCTAAGGAAGCGGCAAGGCCTGCTAGGGCATTGGCTTCAATGTTCTGGAGCCTGGGAACGTGTTCTATGAAGAACCCTTCCAAGGACGAGATGATGTCAATCGCTATTTGGTGATAGGGGATCATGTCTTCATGACGAATTCATATGAACCCCGGATCTGGTTAACGATTAGCTGCGAATCGCCGTATGCTTCAAGATACTCTACCCCCAGCTCCTTCGCAAGTCGGAGGCCAATGACCAAAGCGTTGTACTCGGCCACGTTGTTTGAACAGGGTTCCGTAAGGGAGTAAGCCCGATTGATCACCAGCCCGGAGGGAGAAATCAGCACCACTCCGACTCCAGCGACGATGTTACCCTTGGGCCCAGTTCTGGAAGCACCATCGAAGAACATTCGCCATACAGCATCATGAGAGGCCATATTTGAATTGGCGACCTCATCTGGAATCTTTTCGTCTATTCTGGTTGACTCCGAACCTGGATGAGCTGCTAAAAAATATGTCAGAGCTTGACCTTTTACAGCCTTTTGCGGGACGAAGATCTTGTGGTAGGGAGACAATAATATCGCCCAGGTAGCGAGGTGAGAGCTGAGTGCACCTGGCTTGGTCATGAGGACCCTGAGGGGGTTAACACTTGATACGACATGGATGGTTTGTCCCGTGACGTTGTGTCGCATCTTCTGAATGGCGAACACCAGAGCAAGACATTCCTTCTCCACGGTGGTGTATCTATGCTCAGGCCCCATCATCATTCGGCTGAAGTAATATATATCTTGCTCATGGCCTGTATCATTATTTTGTGCTAGTAAAGCACCGAGAGAATGCTCCATTGCTCGCACATAGTGCAGGAATGGTTTTCCAGCAACCGCGGCCACCAGGACTGGAGGGTTCGACGGGTATTCTTTGATGCTGTCGAAGGCGCGCTGGCATTCTTCATCCCATACGAATGAAACGCCCTTCTTCATGAGGTGGGTGAATGGCTGACATCGTCCGGAGAGGTTAGAGATAAACCTCCTGATGTAAGCTAGCCTCCCTTGAAGGCCTCGGAGTTCACGGAGATTTCTCGAGGGACCCATCTCCATGATTGCCTTCATTTTCTCTGGGTCTATGTGGATTCCCTGGGCAGTAATGATAAAAACCAGGAATTTTCTACTAGATACGCCCAAAAAAGATTTGGTAGGATTTATATTCAAGTTGTGCGCTCGCATCAGGTCGAATACCGTGCTCAGATCCTGCAGATGGTCTTCCTTAGAGCGGCCTTTGACAGCTATGTTATCGACGTAACACTCTACGGTCTTACGCAGATGATCTCTAAAAATGATGTTCATAGCTCGTTGGTATATGGCGCAGACATTCTTGAAACTGAAGGGCATGACGGTGTAACAATATACGCGAATCGGTGTTCGGAATGATGTATGCTTCCCGTCGTCAGGAAACATCTTGATTTAGTTGTATCCTGAGAAGCCATCCATGAATGACATGCGCTCAAAGCCACATGTATTGTCGATCATGATGTCCGTGATGGGAAGAGGGAACTCATCTTTGGGACATGCCTCGTTCAGATTGCGGAAGTCGATGCAAATTTGAATCTTTCCATTCTTCTTGAGGACTGGTACTATGTTGGCGACCCAGTTTGGATGTTGCTCCTCCCGGATGAAGCCGTTGGCTATCAGTTTGTTGACCTCAGCTTCGACAGAGTTTATGATGTCCGGACAGAAACGTCTTTGCTGTTGCTTGACCGGCTTTACGTCTGGATGAATGTTGAGCTTGTGGAGTGCAACCTCAGGGGTTGTCCTGGCATGTTTTTATAACTCCAGGTGAACACGTCGATATATTCTCTGACGAGTTGCAGTAGCGATTCCGGCTCTTCGTCTGTCAGACTTTTGCTAACGAAGATTGGTTTTAGGGAAGACTCATTGCCGAGGTCAACTTGCATGACCTCATCTTCAGTAGGGGGCTCTCTTTGTTCGAACCACTTTTCCCATTACGTATCTAGCTGTTGGGCCCATGGCTCTAACTCAAAAAGCTCAGGAATGTCTTCATCTTCTTCATAGGCATCGGCAAATGCCATATTGACAGACAAGACTTTCCTGAATATGTCTCCGATACTGACATCGGAATCAGAAGTTGGTGATCCGGTTGAATGTGAATGCCAGTCGCATTCCTCATCTGAGCTTTTACGGGTCGTTGCAGGTGTAACATAACCTAGTCCACATCTAGTCTTGTTGTAGTAATCCCATGGTTTCCCAGCCAGGACCGGCAACTGTAAGGGTAACCGTCGTCCAGTGCCGTAGTTCAAGCCTGGCGTCATTTCCATATCATACTCCTGTTTTTGCATGAGGTACTTGGATCGGGAACTATACAGATAAAGGGGCAGTCTTCCGGTGTCGGGTTCAAGATCAACTTCTTCTATCCTGAAGGGTTGTGGATCATTCTTCCGGCCGAAGATGATTGGATGATCCCCTCCCTCGACTATGAAGCACGCGTCTTCCACGGGTGTAAGTTGGTTTGTGGTGTAGACATTTGTCACTTATGTGTGTAGGTGGGTGCCTATATCGTGTTCCATAGCATACATCGTACAAAGCTTATTAAGCTCGAGGTAGTTCAAAGATAGCCCTTTATTGATGAAGTAAGGTATCTTTTCTAGTGGAATTACATTATCCGTGGATGGAACATCAGTGTGAGCAGTCACATACTTGGCCAGCTCTGACTCTTCTTCGGCTACCCCCTGTGTAAATGAAGACTGGGAGGATGACTTGGGTAACTTAATCATCAGGGGCTCCACTGACAGAGCAGAACATGGAGTCATTGGCATATCAGCGACCCCCAGTTTGGTGCTTGGTACTGGGCAGGGAGTTGTTGGCTGGCTAGCAGTCCCCGGCTTAGCGCTCGGCTGTCGATTCAGTCTGGGAAGATGAATTGTCATCGGCTTGACAGAGGGATTGGGCTCCTCTGTTTGTTGCTGACTGGTTCTAGATAGCCTGATTGTCATTGGCTCTGTCATAGGTTTTGGCGCTTGGCCAGACCTTGGCAGTCGAATTATCATCTTTTCCTCATGTGCAGAGAGGCTGATTGCATCCTTATGCAGAGTGGATGTAAAGGGTGCAGTTCTGCCAGGTTTGCGGGCTTGGAGGTAGATCGTCAGAGGTTCTTCCGATCCAGTTGTCGCCTCAGTTTGAGCTTGAGTATCTTCTTCGACAAGGTTCCTTTTTGACTTCTCGTACAAGCATAAGTCTGAGTAGTAGGATTCGACCCCTTTAAAGGGATCGATGTTGGCAAATTCTGTCCTCACGAAGCCGTGCTTGTCGACGTACTTGAAGCACTGGTATAGTGTGGAAGGCACGATCATGTAATCGTGTATCCAGGGATGCCCCAGGAGAATATTGTAGGAAGTGTCCGCATCTATGACATAACAGGTCACTTCTGACTGAAGGTCGCCGATTTGGCACTTCAGGCAAATTTTCCCGATCGAGTTGCTTCTGCCTGAATTAAAACTGCTAATGGCAGTGCTCGTCGGCGTCAGGCGATGCATTGGGATACGCAGATGGTGCAGCAGGCTCTTCGGAATGATGCTTATGGAAGACCCGGGATTAATATGCATCTGATCCACCTTGACGTCGCCTACGTATCCAATATAATACAGAGGGCGATCGTACAAGTTTATCTTGATAAGCATGTCCTGCAGAGTGAAGACAATATTGGGCATTGCACCTGTATAAGCGCTGTCTTGGAGGTCTGCAGGTGAGCTCTCCCAGTGAAGTTGGACTGAGCCAAATATACGTCAGCATTTTAGAGTGCCTCGCTCAGTGCGATGCGAACATCTTTGGAGAGTCTCAGGAGCTCGTATAGCGACAATTTGGTCGGTGTGTTGGCCAATTGTGCTAAGATGTCAAAGTTGTAGGGCCTCTCCAGCCCATGAGGCACCTCTTTTCGGAGTGGTTTGTCAAAGCGAGTCTCCTTGGGCCCAGGCTTGTCGTTCGTCAGAGGCTACGAAGGTCCTGGAGCATCAGCAATAGCCGACCGATGATCTTCAGTCGAGTTACCCGGTATTGGTTAATATTGTGTGCCCGACCGGGTGACGACAGCTGTAGCTTCTTCGATCCCTGCCAAGATTGTGTGGCATGATTTGACTTTTCCATTCTTCTTCTTACTGGTAGAGAGTGGTACGGACTGAGTCACTTCAGGTACCAGGTCCGGATGGACCCACATGCCTTCCCCTTGTGATATGGTAAGGGGTACTAGACCAGCATCCTGGTCTCGGGGAGGTGGAAGATTAGCAACCTCTATTGTTGCCCGAGGGATGGGCACTACGCCGTCTTGAGTCTTTATCGGAGGAAAGCTATCAAACTGTACTGACACCATGTTGGCTGCCACGGTCTCCTTTTCGAAATTAATGGCCAGGGCCTTGGAATCGATGAGATGCTGGATGTATCGCTTCAGTTGGAAGCAGTCTTGCATAGCATGATGGACATAGCGATGGTAGTGACAGTACTTTAGGCTCTCCATTTCTGTCGATCGAGGTTCCCGTCTTGGTGGAGGGAGCTGAACTCTACCCCCTTATATGAGATTGTCCAAGATGGGCTTGACATGGCTGTCCTCGAAGGAGTAGGTCATCAGAGGCCACTGCTTTTCTGCCGACTTTGGTTCAGGCTTCGGGGCTGTGTCGGCCACCATAGCCTGTTTGCCCTTGCTGTCTCGATTGTTGGAGGGGTTACCACCATTGTTGCTATTGGCATTAGGGCGTTTGCCCTTGTCGTCTCCCTCCGTGGTGTGCAATCCCGGTTGGCGAGCTTTCTTTAACTTGTCTTCTGCGCTAGTAGCACTGATAAGGAAAGTCTTCTAATCCTTGAATTGACTTTCGCCTACCCAGAGGCTGATTCTGGGAAGCAGCCTCTTTTGGCAGATTTCAATCAAGGAAGAATCTGGATTGCCAGAGGGCAATTTCATCACTGTTTGGCAAAACCGCTCGATGTAGTTCCTTGTCAATTCCTTCTCACCTTGAACAACGTCCATAAGGGTGGACATTGTCATATCTTGTCCTACCTCGTAGAACCTTTCAAGGAACATGTTTTTAAGCCGGCGAAGGAATGGATGCAGTTGTCTGACAGATTGCTGTACCAATCAAATGCTATCCCCTCCAATGCCCCGATGAACAACTGCGTGAGGATGGTGTCATCATGAGGCAGACGGTCGATTGTGACTTCAAAGTAGGTAATGTACCGGCTCGCAGATGTCTTCCCATCATATGGATTGATGTTAAATGGCTTATATCTTGGTGGAAAGGGGACATCTCTCCATGCAGCAGGATAAGGTTGTCGTATCCTGAGCTCCTGGCAGGTTTCTCGGGCGTGGAACATGGCCCGAAGCTCCTGGACCTCTTGTCTCGCCTCCCTGGCCTCATCTGCAGCGGTAGGAGCCGTCATCATAGAAGGATTGTTGCCCGGATTTGGCGCAGTTGAGTTTGAGTCCGCATTGACCGCGGGACCTAAGCTTGTTTGGCTAGGCGTCCTTTCTTGCAGAGTCGGTAGGGCCGCTTTGATCTCGTCCACGAATTTGACCATGGTATGAAGTATGGCCTCCAGAGTGTCGATGAGTTGGCGATCACTGGGACCGTCTTGGTCGCTGTCCGTCATGAACACCGTCCTCACATGAGGAGAGATGGAAGGAACCGTAGAGGACGTGCCCTCTGAGTCATACCCTTGTACAGAGAAGTCGTCAGGGTATGTGGGAATGTTCTCCTCTGGTTCGGACTAAGAAGGAGTGGTACCCCCAGCTTCAGAGCTTGCCGAGACGTCCTCGGGGACGTCAGAACTTGCTGCATCTGTTGGGGGAACTATTTTCCCTGGATTATCTTCTTGGAACACCGGATTGTCGTGGATGTTCGGAGGAGTGCTACCCCCCGCTCCAGCGCCTCCTAGAGATGTGGACGACGAATCTCCAAGCATGGCAGATTTCGTCTTTGAGCGGGTACCTTGGCAAACTCCTCCTGTAACGGTCGTGGACAACTGCTTAGAAGAGAGTTTCTTGGTTACGCTGGTTGAGATTTTTCGGCTGGAGGCATTGGTTTTCTTTCCTCTCCCGCCACCAAGGATCTTCTGAGAAGAATTAAAGGAGGCGACGAGAAGAGCCTCGTCCTCTAAGCTTGGTTGTCGCAGTCATTGGAAGACGGATCGTCGGTCTTCTTGTACTGTCGTGCTGTTACAGCAGCAGTTGATAATGACTTGGGTGCAGTGATGTCCATAAAAGGACTCTCTGCACATCGAGGCTTCTTCTCTTTCCTTGCGCTTGTGAAGGATCACGTCACACATGTCAGGTGTGTCTCGAGCAACATTTTTACCCGTTTTATGGGCCAGGGAATTTTGAGCATCCGAGTGTGTTGGCACCATGTTTGCTCCCTGATTGTTGGGAGACTCTTGGGAACCACTTTATCCTTTTGCCGTCGGGGGCTGGACTCGAGTGGTTCTGTACAAGTTTCCATCGGAGGCCCGCATAACAGTAAGCGGAGTGCTCGGATGGTCAGAGGTTGGGATAGATGACTGAGCTCGTCGAGCCTGTGCTGTCTTAGACTTCTTCGCTCTAGCACCTGAGGGTGCATAGTAGGAAGAGTCCAAATGGTGCCGCACAGAGTCTGGCACATTTTCTTGGAAGCATATGGAGTCAGGACCGCATGAGAGGCGGTCAAAGACTGAACCCGAGTCGCATGGAGCATTCATGCAGCTAGCATTTATGGCCGTATAGGAATTCATGCGGCTGGATTTGACTACCGCATGGGCATTCATGCGGCTGGCATTTATGGACGTATCAGCATTCATGCGGCCGAATCTGTTGGCCACATCAGCATTCACGCGGCTGGATCTGTTGACCACATCAGCATTCATGCAGCTGGACCTGTTGACCACATCAGCATTCATGCGGCTGGATCTTTTGGCCACATCAGCATTCATGCGGCTGGATTTAGTGGCCGCATGAGTCTTCATGCGGCTGGAATTGTTGGTCGCATGAGCCATCTTCATACGGCTGGCACCCTTATGCGGCTTCTTCCTGGACCGCATAGAGTACCCATTTGCTTCCTTAAGTCCAGCATCGTAGTGCTTTCCTCTGCCAGACTTAAGAACAGCAGGGTCCTCTGTGGCCTGGAGTGGGGCCGCATGCGAATCTTCGCCATCTTGGACAGCAGAGAATGCTTCGTCCAGGGCTTGGAAAGGAGCAAATGATTTTGGCCACCACTTCTTGCAGGCCTTCTTCGTGCGGGCTCGCTTTTGGACCGGGCCAGCGCCCCGTCGGAGAGCATTTCTTCAAATGCCTGTTGGTCGAAGCGGACGACCAGCATCTGTTGTTTGAAGCCAAGTTTGGCTGCATCCGATTGTATCACCAACTTCTCAGCCGTAAAAAAGTTAGTCCCCAGCAGAGTCGCCATCGTGTTTGCCATTGATTATAAAAGTGCATAATAGTTTTACGGGAGGACTGGACTTTTACTTCACAATATAAACTGGTTCGTACAAAAGAGAGCCTAGGAACAAAACCTAGGAAAAGCAATCTAAAGTACAATTGTTTATTTTTGATTCTGGGGGGTGACGGTAGAGGCTCGGGAGAGTGACGGCAACTCTGCCTTAGTCCTTGGAGGATCGAACGCAACTTTGGCTTCGGAGAAGAAATGCTCTTTGTGTGTACGGGGGTTGCTAGTCTCTCTGCTCGTGCTCTGTGCGACTGATCCTCTCTCCAGGCTTTTGCAAGGGAATTACACCTTGCTATTTATAGGGTTTGTGATAAGTAGGGTGTGCAGTAATTGCTCCTTAAAAAGTGGCCTGTTAGGGATTTGATTACAATTAGCCTTGATCTTGTTTGTTGGAAATTAATCTGGGCCGTTAATGTTGATTGTAACAAATCTGGGCAGTTAATGTTGATTGCACGAAATCTGCATGGTTTGTTGGAAAATGATCTGGGTAGTTAATATCGGTTGCAACAAATCTGCATTATGATGATTTATTGATATCAGCAGATCCGAGTGAATAAATCTTGGTCAATCGCCTGCCACGTGTCCCAACTGCCTGTTATGTCGATTTCTATAAATCTGAATTGTTGGGATTTGATCAACTCCTGCCACGTGTCCCAACTGCTGCGAGCAGAATGGAGGACTGTCATAGTTGAGCCGCATGAGTGTGGCCTCGTGTCAGAGCCGCATAAGGGTGGCCTTATCTGAACCGCATGGAAGTCTTTTAATCTGAGCCGCATAGAAGTCCTTTAATCTGGGCCACATGGACGTCCTTTAATCTAAGCCGCATGGACGTCCTTTAATCTGGGCCGCATGGATGTCCTTTAATCTGAGCCTCATGGACGTCCTTTAATCTGAACCGCGTGGACGTCCTTTAGTCTGAGCCGCATGGACGTCCTTTAATCTGAGCCGCATAGACGTCCTTACAACTGGGCTGCATGGGGGCCCTTACAACTGAGCTACATAAAGAACTTTGGAAATGGGTGGATCGTGCCAGCTGTAAAGATTTTCCTCGTCTCTCTGGGAGCACGTCAAGAGTCATCATTTCACCTTTACGTCAGAGCTGTCAGTCCGTTGTGTCAGGGCTGCTGCATTGCGTCAGAGCTTTTAATGAGCTAGCTACACAAAGTAATGATGGCCAGATGTAGATGCCACGTGGCTTGTTCCGAGCCGCATGGAGCTATCGTGTATTTTCCAGCCGCATGAAGCCTTAAGAGACTTTTGAGCCGTATGAAGCTCTAAAGGACTTTTGAGCCGCATGAAGCTCTAAAGAACTTTTGAGCCGCATGGACTTTCCTGTTTTTTTCCATGCTTCTATACTTACCAGTGGGCGAGTGCTATCTTTCGAGATCATATGCGAAAGACCGTCGAATGCTATGTTGAGGATATTACTGTCAAAAATCATCTAAAGGAAGTTCACATCCAAGATTTAAGAACTATCTTCAATCTAATGCGCCAGCATCAACTCAAAATAAACCCTACCAAGTCTTTCTTGGGAGTCTCTAGTGGCAAGTTTCTCGGATTTGTCATTACCTCTAAAGGTATACACGTTGATCCCGAGAAGATCAAAGCCATTCAAGAGATGCGTCCTCCATGCAACCTAAAAGAGCTACGAGGATTCCAAGGTCGATTTGCTTGCATCAGGAGTTTCATTTCGAATTTATCTGGATGTTACAGACCATTTACTCAGTTAATAAAGAAAGGTGTATCTTTCATTTGGACGAAAGAATGTCAACGTGCATTTGATGACATAAAGCGGTATTTAATGAATCCGCCAGTCCTTGTGCCACCGATCTCAGGAATACCCTTTTTGATTTATGTCTGGGCGATGGATCATTCACCGGGAGCTTTGAGGGCTTAAGATAACAAAGAAGGTCATGAACAAGCCATCTACTACCTTAGTCGGACAATGATTGGAGCTGAACATCGTTACAGTGCGATAGAGAAAGAATGCTTAGCCTTAATGTTTGCTGTTCAAAAGACAAGATATTACATCATCGGGCAAACTATTCAGGTTATTTCCAGAGTCAATCCTCTTCGGGTCTTAATGAAGAAGCCCATTACACTCAATTCTAGGCTTGCTACATAGGCCATATTATTAGCACAATATGGTATGGTGTATATTCTCCAAAAGTATGTGAAAGGCAAAGCATTAGCTGATTTCTTAGCAGCTCATCCTGTCCCTGAAACATCTAAGCTCTATGACGAAATTCCAGACTAGACGTTGGAATTAAATATGGTTTCAGAAGAATTTCCTACTTGGCGTTTATTCTTCGACGGAGCGTCTAGAATTGGACCTGGAGGCACCATTGTCGCTGGAGTGGGAATTATTCTCATTTCACCAGATGGATTAGCTATCCAAAGAGCCTTTTCTTTAGATGAATCATGCTCCAACAATGTAGCAGAATACAATGCTTTGCTCATTGGACTCCAATTAGCCAAACAACTGGATATTGAATATCTCGAAGTATATGGTGATTCTAAGCTTATTGTTAATCAAGTTAGAGGAACATACGAAGTTCGACATCAAGATCTGGTACCGTACCACGAAGCAGCAATCAGAATAGCTTCTTCGTTCAAAGGGTTCTTCATCGAACATGTACGTCGAGCATGCAATACAAAAGCTGATGCCTTAGCTAACCTGGCTGCGATATTGGCAATTCCGGTCAAAAGACAACAAATGGTTGTTATCTCTAATAGAGAACTATTTTGTATTAAAAACAACCATAACATTGAATTCAGTAATTCAACCGAAGTCAATGTCATTAACAAAGACTGGAGAGCACCTTTCATCGACTTTGTAGTACATGACATACTACCTGAAGATCCTAAAGAAGCTACAAGTATTCGTCAACAATCGCTTCGATTCTATTATAATCATATCACCAAAACTCTCTTTCGATGAACTTTTGATGGTTTACCCTTAAGATGTCTTGCTGGTGATGAAGCAAAGCAGATATTATATGAAGTTCATAATGGCGTTTGTGGAGCACATCAGCCCGGTCCTAAATTACAGGATCGTATCCGGCGTATGGGCTACTACTGGCCCTCTATGGTATCATATGCCATTGACTATGCAAGGAAATATCGAGCATGTCAGATTCATACAGATTTTATTCACCAACCGTCGGAATTTCTTCATCTGACTGCTGCCTCAGGGCCTTTCGAAGCTTTGGACATGGATGTAATTGGTCCAATCAATCCCCCTTCGTCTAAAGGACATCGGTTTATCTTCGCTATAACCGATTATTTTTCTAAATGGGCTGAAGCCATACCTTTAGCTGAAGTGAAGACTAGCAGTGTCATTAACTTCATCAAACATCATATGATATATAGATTTGGTGTACCTCGTCGAATCATCCATGATAATGGGCCACAATTTGTCAGCCAGAAGTTTACTAGGTTCTGTGATGACAACAAAATCAATAATGTTGCTTCTACGGCCTATAATCCTGCAGCTAATGGGTTAACTGAAGCATTCAACAAGACTATCATCAAACTCCTTAAAAAGTTTGTTTCTGTTAACAAACGTAATTGGAGCGAAAAGCTTGGAGAATGTCTATGGGTTTATCGTACTACAGTTCGCAATCCCACAGGTTGTACACCTTTTTCTCTGGTATATGGATGTGAAGCGGTCTTACCGCTAGAAATTCAATTTCCATCCTTGAGAATTGCCATCGCTAATGAACTTAACACAGAAAACAATGATCGTCTTCGACTTCAAGAATTGGAGGCTCTCGATGAGAAAAGGCTACTAGCTTAACAACATATCGAACTTTATCAAGCCCGAATTTCAAAAGCTTTCAATCGCAAAGTCAAAGTGCGAACATTTCAAGAAGGTGAACTAGTTCTTACAGTCAGACGTCTTATGACTACGACTCACATGAGCAAAGGCAAGTTCGAGGCAAAATGGGAAGGTCCGTATGTTGTAAATATGGTTTTCTCAAACGGAGCCTACCAATTAACAAATATGGATGACAGAGTTGCTATGATGCCTATCAATGGCAAATTTCTCAAGAAATATTATGTATAAAAGCAAAATGTTCTTCATTCAAAGAAATAATGTAAATAAAATTCATTTTATTCAAAAGCAGAAGAAGAGTTACATAATATCAAGGAAGGGGACGAGGACCCGATCCTTCATTATTAAATACATGATTTACCAGCAACTCAAACATCTCATTGTCTGAACACACTAGCAACTCACAGGCGGCCATCCTTACAGCTTCTTCTTCAGCAGTCTTTCCGGACTCCACCAACTTGGCAATCAAGTCCTGCTTTGGTGCAGGAACGATCGAGCTTTCACCCACTTCTTTCTGCGAAGGCACCGGAGGCTCAGCAGGAGGCATCTCAGTCATATCTTCGATCTTCGGAGTAAGCAAATCTTCGGAAGACATTTTGTACAGAAAGAAAAGAAGTTGACGATATCTACAGATGTTTTGTTCTATTTATAGACAGAATGACTAAAGATGATCAGCTTCGAGAACCGATGTGACTTTTTCCACTTCAAAATAAGTCCAACTGTTCATTCATTCATTCTCTTCCTCGAGAATCGAGATGATTGTTCATTCATTTAGTGTCTCCTCCTCGAAAATCGAAGTGACTGTTCATTCTCCCTAAAAAAAGTCTGACTGTTCATCCGTACATTCATTTGTCTTGGCATTTATTATCTTTTATTTACTTTCTAATAAATAAAAAGAATTCACGTCCTTCACACCTCTGAATTCTGATTATCTACACCAGCAACTTGTCACGTCCCTATTACCTCTGATAAAGTTATCTATTGAAATAACATTATTTCTAAACATTATATTCTTCTACGTCCATATTACCTCTGAGTAGATATAAGAAAATTATTATTTTCTAAATCAAGAAATATATCATGTACAATTCCTCTGAATATATTTTATATTCTATTACTTATATCTATAACAAGATATGCAACAAGTAATGGAACAAGTTTTGCTTATTCTATTCTGAAGGATAAGTAATAAGTTCTACAATACGCTTCTTCAAAACTTGACCTCTTTCATTACAAGATTCTAGCACCTGCTGCCTGGCTTCAACCTTTCCTGACTCAGGATCGATTGGGTGCAGAGCAGCAGTTTGACGTGCTAGTTCTTCATTCTGTAGACAATCAAATTCCTTCTTCTGATGTTTTAAAGCAACTATTTGATTAATAGCAGCTTGATGTAACTGATTTTTTTGTTCTAAGTTCTGCTTGACAGTTTTGAGTTCTGCTTGAAGCCAGGCAATTTTAGCCTCCAGATCAGCAGCCTTCTTCTCTTCATCTACAGCCTTAGTCTTATGACTCTCAGCAATAACAGCTGCATCAGAGATTTGGATGTCTAGTTCAGAGGATAGTCTAGTGAAAGCCAACAAAAATGCTTCAAAATTAGCTTTACTAGTCTTTGCTTCTAGAGCCATAGCCTCGTATTCTATGTTTACTAGCTGCTCGATATCCCCTCTTTTTAGCCCCTTGTAAGCTTTAATAGAGCCCTCCAGCTCATCCAAAATGTGTTCCAAGAAGGTAGCCTGAGCCTCGTCTTCTTGGCTACGGATGCCTTCGATCAAGAATGAAGAGGGAGTTCAGATTGTAATAAAAGGAACATCCTCCCTCTCCATCACTCGATGAACTAAAGGCTCCAGGGACGTGAAAAAACTTTCGTGAAGGCGGCCACCATGAATTTGTTAGTTGCTACAGCTCCTGGGGTGGCCACCACTTTAGCTGGAGTCTTTACAGTTTTAATATGTGGTGGCATTTCATCTTGAGCGATGATATGGGAAGAGCTTCCCGCCCCTGCTATAGTCCCTGTGGGTTCTTCTGCAATTTACATATGTCATTTGTATTAGCAGTATACAATGCTGAAGGAACTACGACAAATATATCATGTTTAGAAATTTACCTGAGCTGGGTATAGCATGAGGAGTCTCAAGAGGTTTGACTGTCTCTGGCTGAAGCTTTGACAGAGTCTCTGCAGACATAGTAGCCTGACTACTTCCTGCTCTGAATTCAGTCTGAAGTGGCAGAGTCATTGGAGTTTGATCTGCTAATTCTGCTGCCACTCCAGACATCTTAGATTTCTCAGAGATTATGGGTTCATCGATCTTGGGATTGGTATGTTCTTCATCGATAACCATATTTTCCTCATCTTCAGCAGTTGAGTGATCTTCATCAAGCGGAAGTTCCTGAGGTGATGGTGCATCCCCTAAAGTTTGTTTTTCTTTATGATGTTATTCCAATCATCATCATATGATTCATCACCAAAGTCGCAATCAGCTAAGGCTTCAATCATTTCTTCTTCAGAATAAGTAGGCTCTTGAGCTTTCGGAGAATCTTATGGAAGCAAATCCTTCTCGGAAGAGGTGGCTTCCGGAGTAATAGGAGTTGGGGATGGAACCGTTATTTTCGTCGGAGCAAGTACATTGGCAGGAATACGTACCATCACAGCTTCTGATCTCGAAGGTTCTACGGTGGTAGTAGACGGTCGAGCCTCCGCTGAAGTAGCCACTGCAAAGAAAGAAATCAATTTAATATACATCTTTGAGAGAAAAATATATATTAGGATATGTCACAATCTTGGTATTACCTTCCTGAGATGGTATCTCTTCAGCAATTACCAACTTTCTCCTGACCTCTCTGTGTGGTGATGCAACCGGCCCTTCAGTAGCTCCGGTGCGATCATCCTCTAGATCGATCAAAGTGGTAACGTTCCTCCTTCTGTGACTCTTTCCAGCTTCTGAATAGTAGAAGGAGTGATTTCATTCTCTCCGGAGGAAGAACTGAGGAGCATCTGTTTTGACTGAGAACGAGTCGTTCTTGTAGTCGTTGGTTCATTTATAACCAATGATGTCCTTCTTTTCTTCTCCGGAGCCCTTGGAGAGGCAGGTCTACTATCCAGCTGAGGTGGGGCCGTCGCCTCCTTTGTCTTTTTTTTCTTCAACCCCTTGGCAGGATATTTCTCTTTTCGCACCTTTAAGGATACATCTAGAGGATCTTGAACTTCATCGGGACAGTTCTTTTGAATTGAAGCTTCTAGTGGAGGATCTGCAGGATCTCTGTCCTCTGTATCCCGAAAAGAGTGAGCAATGTGTTTTCCCAATTTGGATCTGTCACGCCCCAAAACCAGAATACTGGACAGCAGGGGCGTACATAGCCAGCTACGTATATTGAAATGGAATCCACCTCGCTATACGGTCACGGCTGTCTAGATATGAGTGTTTACTACAAGCCAACGGTCTCTTAAGGTCAAGCCTATATTCTTAATCTCAAGCATGTAATATAGTTACAAGATGTTAGACCACCAAATATACAATAAAAGGCGTCCCAAATATTACATATTCAGTTGATCATGAAGCTAGTCATACAAAATGCGAGGACTAGCAAGAGTTTAGTCATACATGATCAACCCTAGGATTTGTTAATCATGTTTACAGCCCATAGGCAGACTGTAAGTAAATGTGCATCGAGCTAACAGGTGCTCGTTGGCTAAACGCCTCAAAAGAATAATTTTACAATGTAGTGAGCGAATCAAAATGGAAAACCCACTCGTAGCCCGGGTTCCTAGTCGCCACCATTGGGCTGGAGGTTCGGTAGATCCTCGGGTGCTGCTCCGAAATCTGGCCACACAAAACCAGCTGGATCAAACCCTAGAAAGAGCAAGTGCCACAAGGAGGCCACGAAATAAGAACAAAAGCCAGTATATCAGAACGTAAGAAATAGAAGAAAATTATAAGTAATAAAGAGTACAACAAGACAATAAACGACTAGGGACGTGGAACCATTCCGGGAGCCAGTTTACAACCTGTAAACCAAATAAGGACCGGGGTTGTAACCCTTCGCCTGAATAGCACTTTGTCTCTACCCATTTATTGTTCAAGACAAGTAAAACAATCATGTTCAGGGGTACTAGGTACTGGGACTAGACGAGACTTAAACAAGGCTGGACACCATCCATTCACAAGCGGCCAAGCAAATACTACGGCTTACTACTTAACTACTAGGGTTACCACAAGCCTAATTACTAACAAGATGCAAATTGAGAAATTCCCAGTCCCAAGCCCTGCAGACTATCCAGTTATCCTTCCGCGGGTTGAGAGTATTGTTAGGTACATTGCCCGGGAGACAATGTACCCTTAGGTGACTTAGAGGGTGCAATACATGACAGTGTGCTGGAAATATGCCCTACTCGTCGGCAGGCTACAAGTCCATTTAAAGTGCCTAGATAACGAGATCGCCTGTGACTGGAAATTCTCCATGAACTATAGTTTGATCTAGTCATTAGCCTAATCCATATTCAGTGTGAATCCCTGACCGTGGTAACCAGGGAGTCACGTCCTATACATGATGCAAGATAAGACAAGACAAGTGGATTGCACAAAGCAGCAAGAATGAACACCTACGGAGTCAGAGTTGATTATATGAGTCAAGTTAGCCATCGCAACAGCATCAAGTCAAGTCAAGTTACAAGTCAGGAGTACGCCGCCACAGGCCACTATCAAGTTATCTAGTACCAAGATTAATTATGAATCACAGGTTACAAGTTAAGAGCGCGCCCCATCGGGTCACTACTAAGAAGAACAGAAAGTACTAGGATCATAAATCACAGAAATCACGAAAACCGTACTAGTCGTAAGCAAAACACCGAAAACCGTGCCAGGTCGTGTTGGGTCAAGACAGTCGTGTTGTGTGGAACAAGATCTCAAAACTCCAATCCAAAAAAGAGTAGCCAAGTCCAAGGAAATAAAACCAAATCACCATGGGCAACAGGTTGCGCTGGGGATCAGATTGCGCTGGGGGAATGGACTACGCTGAGGTTGGGTTGCGCTAGAGTCTGCTTGCGCTGTGTCGGGTTCGCTGGGAGCGAGCTGCGCAGGGTTGAGCTGCGCTATAATTGGGTTGCGCTGAAGCCAAGCCGCGTAGGGAGTGAGCTGCGCAGGATGTGAGCTGTGCAGGAATTGGGTTACGCTGGAAATGAGGCGCTGGGGAGCGAGCTGCGCAGCGGTTAAGTACGCCAATGGAAGGAAGGCACTGGAGCTAAAGAGTGCCAGCGCGGGTCAGCCCAGCAAAAAGTGCTGGGCGAGGAGTTAGCACAATTCGGCCATGCGCTAAAGAGCGCTGGCCGAGGATCATCTTCTCCAGCAAGGCTGAGAAGAAAACCCAAGAACTCCATAATCTCCAATCTTCATAACTTAGCCAAAACAAAATCAAATTTGGATTTTCAAAGTTCTAACTTGTGCAAAATTGAATTCTCTTCCACATGGAAGCCTCAAAACAAGGAAAAATCTAAGTTTAATAGATCAAAACCAAGAAAATTCAAAAATGGTTAAAACTTAGATCTAGAAAAATGGAAGCTCCAAATCACAAAATGCCAAGTTCTAATGTTGTTCACCATGGCCAAATCTAGTTAATGGACAAATAAAATAGGGTGCTTATTTGGTGGCAAGGTGCACTTGCCTATGGAGGTTGGGTGTTATGTGGAGGAAGGAAGAAGAAGATGAAGAAAATTAATGGAAGTTATAAGGAGAGAGAAAGTTAGGTAGGGTTTTAATGAGGGAGGGTATGTTGTGTTTAGGGTAGAGGTTAGCTAAGTGTGGTCCAATGCATACTAAACCAAACCAAACCAATTCCTTTTTCACAAAATAAAACCACGCCACGTCCAAAACCCATTTTACGAGAAACCAAAATCCGCAAGTTAAACCAAAACACAATTACAGGCCAGAATTTGAGAAAATAAAATACAGGTCCGAAATACATATACGTCTAATTGAAATACTTATTCCGAAATACGGGCATTACAACTCTATCCACCTTAAAAGAATTTCGTCCTCAGAATTTAAATCAAGATGCTTAGAGATGTAAGAGCCAGCTATACTACCCACAAATAAGCTACACTAAGCAAACAATCATACATGCAAGCAAGGGATGGAAAGTATAAGGCATAAGGAAGACATTATACCTTACAAGTCAAACAAGTCGGGATATCGCAATCGGATGTCGTCCTCACGCTCCCATGTTGACTCACCTAGAGAGTGATGACCCCAAGCAACACGGACTAAGCTAATAGTCTTGTTCTTTAGTATCTTTTCTCTCCGGTCCAATATAGACACGGGCCTCTCCTCATACGAAAGGTTGTTACCAACAACCAATTCTGAATGGTCCAGGATATGGCTCGGGTTCGGGATGTACCGTCGTAATTGGAACACATGGAATACATCATGTACCTCACTTAGCGCCGGCGGAAGAGCGAGACGATAGGATACATCTCCTACTCACTCCAGGATATCGAACGGCCCTATATACCTAGGGCTAAGCTTTCCCCGTACGCTAAAGCGAATGACGCCGCGGTTAGACAAGATCCTAAGGAATACATGGTCGCCGATAGCAAACTCTAAGGGACGTCAATGAGTATCGGTCCAATGGCGCTGGCGATCTTGGGCCACTCGAAGACGATCTCTGATCCTTCTGACCACTTCAACTGTCTGGGCAATCATTTCTGGACCAACCATATGCCTCTCTCCGATATTATCCCAGGCTAACGGGGATCTGCACTTCCTACCATACAGGGCCTCGAATAGAGACATCTGAATACTGGCTTGGAAACTATTGTTGTACGAGAATTCTACCAGGTGCAGGTGATTCTCCCATGAACCACCGAAGTCAAGGGTACAAGATCTCAACATATCTTCAAGTGTCTGGATTGTGCATTCCGACTGGCCATCTGTCGGCAGGTAATAAGCTGAGCTAAACTGAAGGTGAGTTTCCAAACTCTCTTGCAGGCTACGCCAAAAGTGTGATATGAATCTCGAATCCCTGTCCGAGGTAATACTGACGGGTACACCGTGAAGCCTGACAATCTGCCTGAGGTATATTTCTGCTAGCTGAGCTGTCGACTGACCAACTCTGAATGGAAGAAAGTGGGCCACTTTCGTGAGCCTGTCAACTATAACCCAAATAGCATCTCGACCAGCTAGGGATCTAGGCAATCCAGTCACAAAATTTATGGTCATATGCTTCCACTTCCATTCTTGAATCGACAAGGGCTGAAGAAGTCCAGGGGGTCTCTAATGTTCAGCTTTAACCTGCTGGCAAACCAAACATCGAGAGACAAACTGGGCTATCTCCCTCTTCATGCCATTCTACCAGAAGTGCTGACGAATGTCACGGTACATCATCGTAGCACTGGGATGAATAGAATACTGTGAATTGTGAGCTTCTGCCATGACCTCCTGTCTGATATCTCCACTGGGTACACAAAGACGAGTGTCGTGCTGAAGTGTACCATCTCCTTGAATGCACAACTCTGGCCTTCTTCCTGCCTCACACTCTGCTCTGAGTCGCTGAATCTTGGAATCTGTAGACTGTGCCAACCGGATCCTCTCAACTATGCTGGACTGAATCTGTAGACTGGCCATCAATTCCACATTGGTAGGAAGAACCACTTCAATTCCCATCTTCCGAAGATCTGCCAATAACTCTGGTTGCGCCGTTAGGAAATAAACTCCGGTTCTCCTGCTCAATGCATCTGCTACAACGTTGGCCTTCCCTGGGTGATACTGCAAGTCCACATCGTAGTCCACCAGTAGCTCGAGCCATCTTCTCTGCCGCATGTTGAGGTCCTTTTGAGTGAAAACATACTTCAGGCTCTTGTGGTCAGTAAATATCTCCACTCTATCTCCGTATAAGTAGTGCCGCCAAAGCTTAAGTACAAACACTACCGCCTCCAGTTCCAAGTCGTGGGTTGGGTAATTCTTCTCATGATCATAAAGTTGACGTGATGTATAAGATATTACCTTTCCAAGCTGCATCAATACATACCCCAATCCTCTGTCTGAAGCGTCGCAATAAATTATGAATCCTCCGGTCCCATCTGGAAGTGTGAGAATGGGAGCCGTTATCAAACCTCGCTTCAACTTCTCAAATGATTCCTGACACTCTGCTGTCCAAGCAAACTGCACATCCTTGCGGGTCAACTGGGTCATCGGTACCGAAATCCTTGCAAAATCTGAAACGAATCGCCGGTAGTAGCCGGCCAATCCAAGGAAGCTGCGAACCTCTGCCACTGTACTAGGTACTGGCCATGCCTCGATAGCCACAATCTTCTGGGGATCTACTTCCACTCCTCCTCGGGTAATGATGTGACCCAAGTACGAAATGCGATCGAGCCAGAACTTGTATTTACTGAACATGGCGTACAACTGGTGCTCTCTAAGCGTCTGAAGGACGATTCTGAGATACTGCTCATGCTCTGCTTCGCTCTTACTGTAGACCAGGATATCATCTAGGAAAACGATCACGAACTGATCCAAGTAAGGCATGAAAATGTGATTCATGAGGTCCATGAATACGGCTGGCGCATTGGTCGCTCCAACGGGCATAACAAGGAACTCCCAATGTCCATACTAGATCGAAAAGCTGTCTTCAGGATGTCCTGCTCTCTGACTCTGATCTGGTGGTATCCTGACCGCAAGTCTATCTTCGAGAACACCGAAGCCCCTTTGAGTTGATCAAATAAGTCATCTATCCTCGGGAGAGGGTATCTGTTCTTGATTGTTACTGAGTTCAAGGTACGATAATCTACACATAATCTGGACGTACCATCCTTCTTCTTAATAAGAAGCATCGGGGCTCCCCAAGATGATCCACTTGCACGAATGAATCCCTTGGTCTTGAGTTCCTCAATCATCTTGTACAAAATCTCCAACTCTAAAGGCGCCATCCTGTAGACTCGCTCTAATACTGGTGCTGTCCCGAGGATCAAGTCTATAGTGAACTCGATCTCCCTCTCTGGCCGCATTCCTGGAAGTTCTTCTGGGAAGACATCTGGAAACTCTTCAACTATCCGGGGTAACTGTACCGCTGCTACTGCCATCCGCAATACTGGGGAAGATGACTCCACTGCACCTCTGAAAAATGAAAACTCTGGCTCGCCTGGAATACTAAAGACAACTCTACCAATGTGGCAGTCTATCCTAGCATACTGGTTCCTCAACCATTCTATGCCTAAGCCTACATCATAGTCTGCCATGGGAAACTCTATAAATCTAACGGAGAACTCTCGACCGCTAACTACGATCCGACACGAGGAAAACACTCGATCTACTCCCACAAGACCATTACCAGTAAGTATATTGAGCCTCACTGATAATGACTCGGGCTCTAATCCTATTCGTATCGCGAATCTTGCAGACATGAATAAATACGATGCACCAGAATCAAATAATACCGATGCCGAAGAGGAGTTGACGAGAATAGTACCTGCCACTTCCTCACCTGGTGCAACCTCTTCTTCCATAGTCATTATAATTGCCTGACCTTGTCCTCTGGCTGCGGGTCCCCTCTGCTGGAAACCTCTCTGCCTGCTCTGCATTTGGGCTTAGGTGTACTGCTGCTGGTTTTGCTGCTAAAATGCCTGGGCCTGAGGCAACAATGGCATCGGGTACTGCTGCTGCTACATAGGTGCTGGTCCCCTAACCGACGGACTGGTTAGGTTAGAAGAGGACGAACTACCCCTATTCGGGCAGGCTCCTATCTTGTGATCTGCCGCTCTACAAGCCAGGCACAATCCCTGCGCCTTGCAATAATCTGCCACCACGTGCCCTGGCTTCCCGCAATAAGAATATCCCATCGCGGAAGTCTGCTTCTGCTTCTGCTGCTGCGGATGCGTCGGAGTTGAATACTGAACCGACGTTACTGAGGTCGCCCACCTCGGAGTTCCAATGGTCAAACCCCTAGCTGTCGGGGCTGGAGCTGATGATTGGTGCATCTGATTCTGGGACCGCTTCCTACCTCCGATCCTATCCATGATCCTCTGGGAGGTGTACTCGTGCCTCCTAGATGCCCTTAATACTGCATCGAATGTCTGGTGCTCGAACTTCTCAACTGCCAACAAGATCTCCAAATGCAGCCCCTGCTGGAACCGCTGGGCCCTATCAAACTCGGTTGCCACCAAGGTGGTGGCAAACCTACTGAGTTTAGAAAACTCAGATGCATAACCGTCGACCATCCTGTCTCCTTGCTTCAAGTTGGTAAACCTCGTCTGCAGGTCGTACCGAGCCACAGCATCAAAATACTTTGTCTGGAATCTTTCTCTAAATACCGTCCAAGTAACTGGTGCCACTAATCCCACGGCCTGCGTCGCCCACCAACTGCGAGCTAAGTCTAGCAACTGTAGGCGTACTACCGCCACCTTCTCATTCTCAGGTGTCTTAGCTGCTTCCAAAACTACCTCGGTATCCTAAAGCCAAGCGTCCGCGGTAATCGCATCTTCGCTGCCATCGAAGAAGGGAGGGTTCAGGCGCTTGAAGCTGTTAGCCATGCTGTTCCTTGGATGACCGCCTCTGGTCAAAGCATCTGCTACTGCCTGGTGTAGTGCGTCGTTCCGACGATCCTGGGAAGCTATCAAGGTCCTGATGAGACCTACCAAGGTGCCATCATCAGGCTCGGCAGGTCGAACGGGCTGAACTGGGGGCTCTCCTTCAGTTGGTACTGTTTGCCATTGATTGTAAAAGAACAGAACAATTATCGGAGGACTGAACTTAGACTCACAATACAAACTCGCTCGTACAAAGAAAGCCTAGGGACGAAAACCTAGGTACAGCAGACTAAGTACGATTGTTTATTTTTGATTCTGGGGGGTGACGATAGAGGCTCGGGAAAGCGACGGCCGCTCTGCCTTACTCCTTGGACGATCAGTATGCAGCCTTGGCTCGGGGAAGATCTGCTCGACGTTGATGAAGAAATGCTCTTCTTGCTCTCCTCGGATTGCTCTCCTGGCTTCTCTCTCTGTGATTATCAAGAAAAAAGGGGAAAGCTCTCTCTGTGTAGATCTCTCTCTTCTTATTTTTTATTTTTTTGTTGCCGACCTCTCTTTTTTTTTATAAGGGAATGATGTTGGCTATTTATAAGAGTGGGGGGTGATCATTAGGGTTTGTTAATGATTATCTGTTTGGAATGTCGGCGCTCCTTCATTCTATCTGAACCCTTGATCCTGATTATAGTGAATCTCGGCCATTAATGCGGATAGCATCGTATCTCATGAGCAATTAATGCTAGCTGCTTTAAATCCTCGTGATTGATTATGCCAATGTCTGATTGCTCGCCACGTGTCCCATTAGCTTGATAATAAATGATATGCCCTGATCTCAGTAATTATGACGATGATGTCAAATATATTTGTTGAGATTCGGTTAAATCTCTTATTGATCCCATGCCACGTGTCTTAATTGTGAGTCCTGTCAGAGCCGCTTAGGATTGACGATCCTCGAACCGCAGAGAGATACTCTTTGTAAGCCGCATAGGACGATGCTTCATCGAGCCGCATATGCGTAATCTTTGTGAGCCGCATGAGCTGGCATTGTATTGGGCCGTAGGGAATGTGTTCCCAAGGAGCCGCATGAGCTAGCATTGTATCGAACCGCATGGAACGGGTTCTCAGGGAGCCGCATATGACTGATTGCCACGTGGCAATCTGGGACTTCTGACGGATTTGGTTAGAGATTTTCTTCTTTTCCCGAGGAGTCAGTCATTATGGCAAGGCCATTATGAAACTTTATGTCAGGGCCGCCACAGTGAATCGTGCTGGAGCAATAAATGAGGCCACTACTCAAACGACCAGCTGTAGGGAAGGATCACACATGGCGTCCATCGAGTCGCATATGCCTTGCTGAACCTCATACGCTCCCGAGCCGCATGCGATTGAGAGTCTTCTTTGAACTGCATAGGGCCGCTCCTGTGTGAGCCGCATAAGCTTCTTACTCAGAGCCGCATGGATCATTATTCTAATATTTTCCATGCTTCTACAGGACCCCCTTTAAAGTTTTCAATTTGTAAAAATTGGAATACTTTGAACAAGAAGCATGGCCCCGTTCATGCCGCAGAGGATTTTTTTGTCTGCCTGAGATTCCTAGCCGCATAAGTGCCTTAGCCGCATAAATTCATCTGGCCGCATAAACTTGTTGCCACGTGTCCTGAACACGTGTGCAAATCTTCATTAAGTGCCTTTGATTTGATTTAACGCCGCCTTTTGGGGGAGGATCCCAAGAGTCGGTTTTGTCTTGACCGAAGCATTTTGCCTTTATTCTTTGGGAGCGGCGCATAATCCTAGGCGTACTCCGAGACGTCCGTTCGTTTCGTGGGTCTCTTTTGCCTATAAATAGGAGTCTTTTAGCCTCTTGGGGCTTTTTTACCTTCTCTTTTTGCTTTGATTCTCTATTTGCCGTCTTTGCTCTTCGTCTTCTTCCTTTAGCAACCGACAATGGCTCCCAAGAAAGCTGCAGCATCGAAGGCCGCTAAGGGTAAGGCAGTTGCTTCTACGGCGACTGCGACGGCGAACGTGGTCGCCCCTCCGCCGGTTATTGCGCACTCTATCCATCCCGATGTCCACCCGTCTATCACTGGTAAGAGATCGTTTGAAAACCCTAACTGTCGCCATGGCTCTGCTGCATACTTTATGCACAAGCCACATATACGGGGCTTTATCGATGGGACTGCATGAGCCCTTCGTCTTATGGGGCCGCATGAACTTGTTATACTCGATCTGAGTTTGCATACGTGTTTTTGATTTGGGCCGCATATGCATTGCTCACTTTTTTGAATCGCAGAAATTCGTCTGCTCACATCAGCTCGCATGAATCTGACTCTGTAGGCGTGCTTAACTTGAACCGCATGGATCTATAAGTTCGTCTGGACTTGAGTTGTATGAACTCGGCTAACTCGGAGCCGCATGAGGCTATGATGCACTGAACCGCATATACGTATCTAATACTGAGCCGCATGAAGCTGTAACGAGCCGAGCTGCATAGGCTCAGACGACCTTTCCAATGCTTCTGTTTTTTGACTACCTTCTAACCTCGTTTCTTTCGTATTTTTTCAGTGAACTTGCCCGTAAATCCTGCTGGGGAGCTTATAGTGGGTTCGAATCAATTCACCCTGGGCGTGCATCTTGACGACTTAATTAGGCATGTATCAAATCAGTTCCCTACTGATGAGCCTTCGGAGAGGTTAAAGGCTATTGAGAATCAAACCCTTCATTACCTCCGTTCCATGATGAATACTGGGAAGCTGGATGGAAAATACCTGAAGCCTTTGTTCCTTTTTGGTGATGCTTTAACCATCAAAAATCCTCGGGTCTTAGAGATTTCTGAGAACTGGGATTTTTCTTTGGATGGGGTGGCAATCCATATTCCTCTCATGGAACGTCATTATCCTTTGTCATGGTTCAATATGGTGTTGCTGGACCAGAAGATGGTGTGTAACCTAACTCCCACTCAATCAGGGATGTTGATGGGCAACATCCATTATAATCCGAATATGAAGTCAGCGTATGCAGGTAAGGATTCCATCCTCCGGTATATGATGGGTCTGGCCCCGGGCTCTTTTATAAATGTATACGGTCCCAATTTCACACTTACTCAAGCTGATACTTTCCTGAATTGGCTTGTTCGTAAGAAGTCTTATCCTGTTGGTAGGCTGGCACTGCCGAACTGGATAAACCCTCCTCTACGTGGGCCCAGTTGACTGCTTGGGTTCTACAGACTTACGGAGCATTCTTGCGGGAGGTGGGGCTTTACCATGCCATTCGGGGCACTTGTCACGGGCTTCCCATTAATAAACCACTGTTCGTAGCGCTCTTGGAGATGTACAGCCCGCGAACGGGGACATTCTTTACACCAGTAGGGGAACTGGGGCTTGCTCTTCACGAGATGTATACTGTCTCTAAACTTCCATGGGGGAATGAGCCTTTCGAGGTGTATACCCCGTCGAATGAGGAGTTCGAGGCCTTGGACAGGCAACTCCCAGGTTTTGTTGCGGTGTATCGGGAGTTGTTGTGCCACCATAGTGCTTGTCATCAAATGGCTATAAAAACGACGGATAGCTCTGAGGGGACCGCTCCCCATACCACATCCTGGATTAATTATCTCTTTAGGGTTGATCCTTCTGGTGAAGTTACTTCCCGAGCCCCTCGAACGCATGCAGAGGTAAGGGATCTGATGTCCAATGTCAAAAAATCGTAATCCAAGAGTGATATATTCGGGAGTCAAGCTATCTTAGTTATTTTCACTACGGGACCATACAACTGTCGGAGAAGGCGCTTCTGGCTGGATTTTTGATGATATGGCTACGGAACTGCGTAGTCTCAGGCGGAGCGGGCTCTATCGAGAGGATTGGTCGTCATTTCATCCTCCCTGCCGTTAAGCTAGTATTCGGAGTTAGGCTGGCCCTCCTTCCTGCTATGGTATGCAGCATACATCATGGTCTACGGACATTCTCGTCCAAGGTTATTGCTCGCAAGAAGACTTTGGATTTTGAGCGCATAGAACTGCCCTTTCACTACCTGATGGGGTGGTTGGCGATGCACTATAAGTCTTTGCTGGGACCTGGGATAGCGGAAGATGCTACGGCCGAGGATGCTTTCCTTTTCAAATGCCATCACCGGTCTTGGGAATGCAACACTATGCCAGCTTGTCGGAGGACGTTGACGAGAGTGGATGGGTGTGATCTCTTTGTGTCTGTTCCTCCTTTTTCTGATGAGGAAGTGAGGAAGGTACACCTTGATGGTACTGGACCTTCTCATTTTCTGTCTCCGGATATGTTTGCTTGGTTGCGCAATATCCGCCCCGCGCATCTGGTTTATCGCAACCGGGATAATGTGTACTTGGAGCCTTACCTACCCAGTAGGTTTTCCCGTCAATTTGGTTATAGCCAGTTGTTCCTTGATTATCCCAACCCTTGTTTGGGTTTTGAAGGTAGCGTTCTTGACGGCGTTCGAGCGTGGAATTATTATGACGCTTATCATACTCGGGCCAGCTTCTCGGTTCCCGATGCCAAGGCACCGAGGGAAATTTTGTACGTGGCCGCTTTGTATCACGTTATGGCGAACAAGCCTCCTGTTAACTTCGATCCGAGTACCAGCTTCATCGTAGGTACTGGTTTAGAGGAGAAGCCTAAGGGGGCTAAGGCTAGAAAGCAACTGGCGCTCCAGATTCCTCTCCCTGAATCAGAACCTTCCGAGTCGGCTGAGGAGGAGGATGATAGCGAAGACTTCCTTTCTGGTGGGGATGAAGAAGTGGCAGATCAACCGCTTCGCCCACTTGATGAACCGGCGGAAGATCCGCCGCTTACTACACAAGAGGGAGCAGTGAGAGAAGAACACCCTTCAGCTGTATCTGGTCCCTCGCGTAAACGGGTCAGATACGAATCTCCTGACAGTAGAGCGACCTTTTCCGTGAAGAGAGCTGCTGTTAGGTCTCGTGGGACACCTATCACCGAGAAGGGTGAAGGTGTAGACGATGTTCCGGAGGTAAGTCCAAGTCAGAGTTCTATCTTTGTTGTAGCTTTCTTTCCTCTCGGGGATATGACTTGATCATTTTTTTTCGTAGGCGTCTGACGAACCAGGATCTCCTGAACCATCTGCTGCCTCAGTGGTTGATCCGGCCCTTGCCGCATTGATTAGCGACATGTGTGTCGCGGTCCTCTCTGCGGGGGCTCTCTCAGCGGCGGCTAAGGACTCCCAAGCTGCTGAGGCCCCAGCCCGGGGTGACGAAAGTTTCCTTGGGCCCGTCTCCGAGATTTCTGAACTTCAGCGAGATGACGCCATCCTCGGTGCATCCCCTCCCGAGGATGCAAGGGCGGATGAGTCTTTTATTCCTGACTCGGAGGCTGTTGGTGAAGAGGTTGTGATGGCTGTAGGCGAACCTCAGCCTCCACATTCCTCTACTGGTAAGCTGAGCCATATATTGACCACCGAGGGGGCTTATTTGCTCTATCAGCATATCCTTCGGGTCAAGTCGATTCATGGTTGCCTTGGCCGTGCAGGTCCTGACCCTTTATCTCCTGCCGCTGATGTTCTTGGGGAAGGCCCGGTCTACCGTGATCAGGGGGAAAGGAGCGTTTCCTCCCCTTCGTCATCGCATGTTGAGGGACATCCTGCCAGCTCTGGGCATATGGGGATGGAGTTGGTGGTGGCCCCGGCCTCGTCTTCGGCTGCTTATACGGCTCGGGAGATTGACTTCTCGACCCTGCCGAGCATCCAAATTCTGCGGGCCGCTGAAGAGGAATTGACCGATGTTCAAGCGTCCTTCCGTGCAGAGTTGGTTTCTCTTGTGGCAGGAGCGGCAGATTCCGTCGCGTCTTCTTCCGTGCTACCAGCCACACTCCCGTTGACACCGGTTTCCTCGGAGGCTCTGAACGAGGTGACACAGGATGTGGTTGACAGCTTCTATCGCCACTTAGGGAGGGGTGTAAACGCTGCTGTGGAACGGGGGGTCCCTTTTTCTCTGTCTCTACGGGGAGCTCGGGGCCAAATTGACACTCTGAAGGGTCTTCCTGGCGGGCGGGGGTTAGCAGCGCTCCTGGAGCCTAAGTTGACAGAGGCTGACCACTTGTGACCCAACTGCTGGCAGTGCGGCAGGCTGGCTTGCCCGCCGCGACTGAACGGGAGCGGAGCTTCCTGGTCGCTGCTAGGGACAGGATTAAGCTCGCTCGAGAAACTGCCGGACCGGCTGTGCAGGGGGACCTTGACAAGTTCTCCGTCTCTTATGACCGACTGGATCGTCGGAGTCAGGCTTGTAGAGCCGGGAAGAATCTGCCTCTCGTGGAGTAGCTGATACGAAGGAGCGGATTCTCGCACTCCAGAAGGAGTTAGTCTTCTTAGAGTCAGAGCGGGAGGCTGCTCGTGCAGAACAAGAGTTGATTGCTCGAGAGGCCGAGAGGATTTCCCGATCCTCTGTCAACCTGGACCTGGCCTTCAAGAAGTTTGAGGACAACTGGCGAGCCCATGCTCATCTGGAGGATGCGGCGGTGTTGAATCAGGAAGCGGAGCGCCGAGCCAGACAGAAGCTTGAGCGGTCGGTTGCCTTGACAAAGGACCGTCTTACGGCGTTATGTGTTCCAGAGAAGTGATCGGCTTTCTGTCTTCTTCTTCTTCTCTCTTTCTCTCTTTTTTTCTTTCTTTTTAATTTTTGCAAGGGGGTGTGATCCCTGCTGATGCAGCCCTTTGATTTTTGAATAAATGAGCATGTTTCAACTCATCTTTTCTTTCTTGCACTTGCGGTGTTTATGGAATTTGGACTTGCTGGGGGATTTATTTGTGGACCTGTTATCCTAGGCGTACCTTGGTTTTAGGTACGGATAACAGTTTAGATAGGATGTCCGGGACAGCCACGGCAAAGTGGTCATGGATGTTCTCGGTACTGGGGGAAGGAATGCCGTAGCGCAGCTGGGCTCCCGGGGCATGGTAAGATGGTGGATTTATGCTAAGAAGCTTAGCGAATGAATATTTTGTGGACCTATTACCCTTGGCGTACCCTAGTTCAGGATACGGATAATGGGGTGAAAGGGAACCGATCACATTTGTTCAGAGGTTATGATGACATGGCAAACATGAAGGTTTTATCGTAAAATCTTCCTGCTCAGCGGTAATGAGAACATAGCAGGAGAGACTTTACGAAAGCTATTTGTGGTCAACAGAGGACATTTGTGGTCAACAGAGGACAGTTGTGGTCAACAGAGGACATTTGTGGTCAACAGGGGACATTTGTGGACCTATTATCCTTGTCGTACTCCGATTGTGGGTACAGATAATAGGTTAAAAGAGGACCGACATACTTGTTCAGAGGTAATGTGGACATGGCAAATATGACGATTTTTTCGACGGAGCCTTCCCACTTAGAGGTAATGAGGACATGGCAGGAGTGGGCTCAATGAAGATTGGGTACATAGAACGACTCAGAGGTAGGAGAACATGGAAGTTCTATGCGAGGGGGCGGTTTGTTTTTGGTGGAAGTGAAGACGACTCAGAGGTAATGAGGACATGGTCGTTTCGGAAATTGGTGGATCGACTACCCTTTTTGTGCACTGGAAGTGCGGGTAGTGAATCCTGAGGGAGGATCTCTGCCAGGAAGAAAGTTCAGAGGTATAATCATACTTGACTTACTATCTGAAAGAGTGACCGGAATGTAAGTTCAGAGGCACCAGCTGGTACATAACTTGGTAATTTGGACTATTGAGGGAGTGAGAGTTCAGCGGCACCAGCGGGTGCATGGCTCGATAATCTGAAATAGGGTGGATGAGAGTTCAGTGGTACTAAAGGGGTACATGACTCGATAATCTGGAGAATGATGGATGAGAGTTCAGTGGTACTAAAGGAGTACATGACTCGATAATCTGGAGAATGATGGATGAGAGTTCAGTGGTACTAAAGGAGTACATGACTCGATAATCTGGAAAATGATGTTTAAACATAGTATTTCTTCAGGAACTTGCCGTTGATGGGCAACATGAGCAATTCTGGTTCTTCTTCGGCCACCCCCTGTATAAATGAAGACTGAGAGGACGACCTAGTCAGCTTGATCTTCAGAGGCTCAACTGGCGGAGCAGATCGTGGAGTTGTTGGTAAACTAGCAACCCCCAGTTTGGTACTTGATGTGAGGCGAGGGGTGGCTGGTTCGCTAAAAGTGTCAGACCTCGCATCGGGGTGAAGAACCTTCTTAGGAAGGCGTATTGTGAGCGGTCTGTCGGAGGGATTGGGCTTCTCCGTTTGGAGCTGACCGACTCTCGGTAGTCTGATGGTAAGTGGTCCTGTTATGGGTCTCGACGCTTGGCCGGACCTTGGCAGCCGGATTCTCATCTGTTCTTCTTGTGCGGAGAGACTGATTGCGTCCTTACGCAGAGTGGCCGTAAGGGGTGCAAAATTGCCCGGTTTGCGAGCCTGAAGGTGGATCGTTAGAGGTTCTTCTGATCCTGTAGCCGTCTTGTTGTGAGCTTGCACATCTTCTTCGACCAGATGCTTCTTTAATTTTTCGTACAGATAGGAGTCCGAGTAATAAGATTCGACCCCCTTGAAGGGATCGATATCGGCAAACTCTGTCCTCACGAAGCCGTGCTTATCGACATATTTGAAGCACTGGTGTAGCGCGGAAGGCACGATCATGTAATCGTGTATCCAAGGCCGCCCCAGAAGGATATTGTAAGAAGTGTCGGCATCTATGACATAACAGGTGACTTCTGATTGGAGATCGCCGATCTGACACTTCAAACGGATCTTCCATATTGGGTAGCTCCTGCCCGAATTGAAACCGCTAATGGCGGTGCTTGTAGGTGTCAGGCGATGCATCGGAATGCGAAGATGATGTAGCAGACCCTTCGGAATGATGCTTATAGAGGACCCAGGATCAATGTGCATTCGGTCCACCTTTACGTCGCCGATGTATCCAGTGTAGTATAGCGGGCGATCATGCAGGTTAGTTTTGATGAGCATATCTTGCGGAGAGAAGACGATATTGGGCAATGCTCCCGTACACGCACTATCTTGGAGCTCTGCAGGTTGGTTATCTCCCGTGAGGTTGACCTGAGCCAAGTATACGTCTGCATTTTGGAGCGCCTCACTTAAAGCCGTGCGGACATGCTTTGAGAGCCTGAGGAGTTCATATAAAGACAATTTGGCCGGGGTATTAGCTAATTGCGCTAAGATGTCGAAGTTGTAGGGCCTCTCCAGCCCCTGAGGTGTCTCCTTCCGGAGGGACTTGTCGAAGCGAGTCTCCTTCGGCCTAGGCTTGTCGGTCGTCGAAGGCTGAGCCGGTCCCGGAGCATCATTGGTAGTGGGCGGATGATCATCAGTCGCATTTTCGGTCACCGGTTGGGCTTGTGTTCCAGATCGAGTAGTGACGGCCGAGACTTCCTCTTCTTCCGCCGAGGCAGTGCGGCAGGATCTGACTTTTTCACTTTTCCTTTTAGAAGGTGGAGAGGGTTGAGTTACCTTGTGGACTAGGTCCGGATGGACCCACATGACTTCCCCTCGTAATATGGTGAGGGGTACTAGACCAGCGGCTTGATCGCGAGCAGGCGGCAGATTAGCAATCTCCATTGTTGCCAGAGGGATGGGTATAACCCCGTCCTGAGTCTCTGTTGGAGGGAAGTTGCCGAATTGTACGGATACCATGTTGGCTGCCACGGTTACCTCTTCGAAATCGATGGCCAGGGCGTTCGAATCGATGAGGTTTTGAATATACCATTTCAGTTTGTAGCAGTCGTGTGTAGCATGGTGGACGTAGCGATGGTAATGGCAGAACTTTGGGTTCTCCAGATCAGCCGGCCGAGGCTTCTGTCTTGGTGGAGGAAGCTGAATCCTATCTCCTTGTATAAGCATGTCCAAGATAGGCTTGACGTGACCGTCTTCAAAGGAATAAGTGATTTGAGGCCATTGTTTGTCTGCCGGCTGTGGCTCGGGCTTCTGGGCTGTATCGGTCACCATAGCCTGCTTGCCTTTGTTGTCCCGGTTATTGGAGGGGCTACCCTCATTGTCGTTGCTGGTGTTGGGACGCTTGCTCTTGTTCTCTCCCTCTGAGATATGCAACCCCAGTTGGCGAGCTTTCTTCAATCGTTCTTCAGCACTTGTAGCATTGATGATAAAAGCCTTCCAGTCCTTGAACTGACTTTCGCCCATCCAGAGACTAATTGTTGGAAGTAGTCTCTTTTGGCAAATTTCAATCAAAGAAGAGTCCGGGTTGCCAGATGGTAACTTCATTGCGGTTTGACGAAACCGCTCAATGTAATTTCTCGTCAGTTCTTTCTCTCCTTGAACGACGTCCATGAGGGTAGACATCGTAACGTCCTGCCCTACCTCATAGAACCTCTCCAAGAACAAGCGTTTGAAGCCAGTGAAGGAGTGGATACAATTGTCTGGCAGGTTGCGGTACCAATCGAAGGCGACTCCTTCCAATGCCCCAATGAATAATCGCGTGAGGATAGCGTCATCATGGGGCAGATGGTCGGTAGTGACCTCAAAGTAAGTGATGTATCGACTTGCTGAAGTCTTGCCATCATATGGGTTGATATTGAACGGCTTATATCTTGGCGGAAAGGGAACATCCCTCCATTCAGCAGGATATGGTTGCCGTATTCTGAGGTCTTGAGAGTTTTCTCAGGCGTAGAACATTGCTCGGAGCTTCTGAACCTCTCTTCTTACTTCTCGGGCCTCATCTGTCGCGGTAGGGGCCGTTATCTCGGAAGAATTATTACCCTGGTTTGGTGCCGCTGAATTTGAATCTACGTTGATTGCGGGACCCGTGCTTGTCTGGCCAGGTGTCACTCCCTGCAGAGTAGGAAGTGCCGCTTTGATCTCGTCTACAGACTTGACCAAGGCATGCAATATGGCCTCCAAAGTGTCGATGCGCTGGCGATCGCTGGAACCGCCTTGATTGCTGTCTGTCATGAATACCGTCTTCACATGAGGAGTGACGGAGGGAGTGGTGGAGGATGTACCCTCCGAGTCGTACCCATGCGTCGAGAAATCATCTGGATATGTGGGGCTGTTCTCTTCAGGTTCGGACTCGGAAGGGACAGTACCCCCAGCTTCGGAGCTTGCTTCATCTCGAGAATCATGGATGTCCTCGGGGACATCAGCATCTGTTGTACCCGATGTGGGGGTTATTTCTCGGGGTTCGTCTCCTTGAAACGTTGGATTATTGTGGACGTTCGGAGGAGTACTACCCCCAGCTCCTACGACCCCCAGGGTCGGGGACGATGAGTCTCTTGTTGCAGCAGATTTTGTCTTCAAACGGGTGTGTTGGTATACTCCGGTGGAGGGCAACCGTTTAGCCGACAATTTCTTAGCTGTAGTGGCTGATATCTTTGGACTGGAGATGCTTGTCTTCTTCCCTCTCTCCTTGGCGGGGACCTTCTGAGCGGAATTGCAGGAGACAACAGGAGGTGCCTCATCTTCTGAGTTCGGGTGCTGTAGTCTGTGGAAGACGGACGGACGATCTTCCGTCACTGCCGCGTTGTTGCAGCAGCAGTTGACGATGATCTGGGTGCAGTGACGTCCATGTGAGGATTCTTTGCACGCCGAGGCCCCTTCTCTTTCCTTGCGTTTGTGGAGGATTGCCTCACGTAGGTCAGAGAAACCACTCTGTCCGTTCGCCGCCGGGGATTGGACTTGAGCGGTTCTGTACAACTTCCCATCAGAGGCCCGTGTGATAATCTGCGAGACGTTCTGATAGTCAGAGGTTGGGGCAGCTGTCTGGGCTTGATGAGCCCGCGCTGTCCTAGACTTCTTCTTTCTAGCACTTGTGGGTGCATAATAGGAAGATTCCAAGTTGAACATCACAGAGTCTGGCTTATCATCCAGAGAGTCATCAGGGTTCGGACCGTACGAGAGACGGTTGAAAACTGATCGAGAGGAGCATGGAGCAGATGCTATGCGGCTGGAAGCGGAAACCGTGCAGGCTGTCTGCATGCGGTTGTCTCCTGTCGTCGGACGAGTTCTTATGCGGCTAAGGGTCACGACCGTACAGGCTGGCCGCATGCGGTTGGCATCTGTGGCCGCATGGGTTTTCTGCAAACGATTGACTTTACTGGCCGCATGAGTCTCATCCATGCTGTCGGGAACTGTAGTCGCATAAGTTATGCGGCTGACAGAAGTAGCCGCATGAGTTTTCTTCATGCGGTTGGCGGATGTAGCCGCATGGGCTTTCTCCTTGCGGCTAATACTCTTCTGCGGTTCAGTCCGCGTAGAGTCCCTCTTTGTCCCTGCAAGTCCAGCATCATAATGTTTTCTTCTGCCGGACTTGGGGACAGCAGAGTTGTCTACGATCTGAAGTGGGACCGCAGAAGAATTCTTCTCGCCGTCTTGAGCAACAGAGGGCGTCCCATCGAGGGCTTGAGGAGGAGCAAATGACTTTGGTCTCCATTCTTTGCGAGCCTTCGTGGTGCGGGTGCGCTTCTGGGCCGGGCCAGCGCTGCCTTCAGAGAGCATCTCTTCGAACGCCTGTTGGTCGAAGCGGACGACCATCTTCTTTTGTGTGGAGCCAAGTTTGGCTGCATCTGATTGCGTCACCAACTCCTCAGCCGTGGAGAAGTTAGTCCCCAGCAGAGTCGCCATCGTATTTGCCATTGATTGTAAAAGAACAGAACAATTATCGAAGGACTGAACTTAGACTCACAATACAAACTCGCTCGTACAAAAAAAGCCTAGGGACGAAAACCAAGGTACAGCAGACTAAGTACGATTGTTTATTTTTGATTCTGGGGGGTGACGATAGAGGCTCGAGAAAGCGACGGCCGCTCTGCCTTACTCCTTGGATGATAAGTATGCAGCCTTGGCTCGGGGAAGATCTGCTCGACGTTGATGAAGAAATGCTCTTCTTGCTCTCCTCGGATTGCTCTCCTGGCTTCTCTCTCTCTGTGATTATCAAGAAAAAAGGGGGGAGCTCTCTCTGTGTAGATCTCTCTCTTCTTATTTTTTTATTCTTTTGTTGCCGACCTCTCTTTTTTTTACAAGAGAATGATGCTGGCTATTTATAAGAGTGGGGGGTGATCATTAGGGTTTGCTAATGATTATTTGTTTGGAATGTCGGCGCTCCTTCATTCTCTCTGAACCCTTGATCCTGATTATAGTGAATCTCGGCCATTAATGCGGATAGCATCGTATCTCATGAGCAATTAATGATAGCTGCTTTAAATCCTCGTGATTGATTATGCCAATGTCTGATTGCTCGCCACGTGTCCCATTAGCTTGATGATAAATGATATGCCCTGATCTCAGTAATTATGACGATGATGTCAAATATATTTGTTGAGATTCGGTTAAATCTCTTATTGATCCCATGCCACGTGTCTTAATTGTGAGTCCTGTCAGAGCCGCTTAGGATTGACGATCCTCGAACCGCAGAGAGATACTCTTTGTAAGCCGTATAGGACGATGCTTCATCGAGCCGCATATGCGTAATCTTTGTGAATCGCATGAGCTGGCGTTGTATTGGGCCGAAGGGAATGTGTTCCCAAGGAGCCGCATGAGCTAGCGTTGTATCGAACCGCATGGAACGGGTTCTCAGGGAGCCGCATATGACTGATTGCCACGTGGCAATCTGGGACTTCTGACGGATTTGGTCAGAGATTTTCTTCTTTTCCCGAGGAGTCAGTCATTATGGCAAGGCCGTTATGAAACTTTATGTCAGGGCCGCCACAGTGAATCGTGCTGGAGCAATAAATGAGGCCACTACTCAAACGACCAGCTGTAGGGAAGGATCACACTTGGCGTCCATCGAGCCGCATATGCCTTGTTGAACCGCATACGCTCCCGAGCCGCATGCGATTGAGAGTCTTCTTTGAACCGCATAGGGCCGCTCCTGTGTGAGCCGCATAAGCTTCTTACTCAGAGCCGCATGGATCATTATTCTAATATTTTCCATGCTTCTACAGGTACAACTCTGGAGGCTACTCCGGAATGCTGGGCTTGATCTCCGGGTTACGGCTGGTCCACGGGAGTTGCTCCACCTTGCTGATCGGCAGGTCCAGGAATAATGCCGCTGAAGAAGACGACATAAAAAACAATAAGGAAGGACCATGACAGATCAACGATACAAGCATGTGATCAGGTCAAGATTCTCAGGGATTTGAAGATACGAGCAGAGATCAAGGGCGAATACTGATTGAGACATCTATTAGGTAAACCCTCACATTCTTGAATGCCAAGACCTGCATGGGCCACCACTTAAACCATGTCACGCCCCAGAACCAGAATACTGGAGAGCGGAGGCGTACATAGCCAACTACGTATATTGAAATGGAATCCACCTCGCTATACGGTCACGGCTATCTAGATATGAGGGTTTACTACAAGCCAACGGTCTCTTAAGGTCAAGCCTATAGTCTCAATCTCAAGCAAGTAATATAGTTACAAGATGTTAGACCACCAAATATACAATAAAAGGCATCCCAAATATTACATATTCAGCTGATCATGAAGCTAGTCATACAAAATGTGAGGACTAGCAAGAGTTTAGTCATACATGATCAATCCTAGGATTTATTAATCAGGTTTACAGCCCATAGACAAACAGTAAGTAAATGTGCATCGAGCTAACAGGTGCTCGTCGACTAAATGCCTCAAAAGAATAATTTTACAATGTAGTGAGCGAATCAAAATAGAAAACCCACTCGTAGCCCGGGTTCCTTCTAGTCGTCGGCATTGGGCTGGAGGTTCGGTAGATCCTCGGGTGCTGCTCCGAAATCTGGCCACACAAAACCAGCTGGGTCAAACCCCAGGAAGAGCAAGTGCCACAAGGAGGCCATGAAATAAGAATAAAAGCCAGCATATCAGAACGTAAGTAATAGAAAAAAAGCACAAGTAATAAAGAGTACAACAGGACAATAAACGACTAGGGACGTAGAACCATTTCGGGAGCCAGGTTACAACCCGTAAACCAAACAAGGACCGGGGTTGTAACCCTTCGCCTGAATAGCACTTTGTCTCTACCCATTTATTGTTCAAGACAAGTAAAACAATCATGTTCAGGTGTACTAGGTACTGGGACTAGACGAGACTTAAACAAGGTTGGACACCATCCATTCACAAGCGGCCAAGCAAATACTACGGTTTACTACTTAACTAACTAGGGTTATCACAAGCCTAATTACTAACAAGATGCAAATTGAGAAATTCCTAGTCCCAAGTCCTGCAGACTATCCAGTTATCCTTCCGCGGGTTGAGAGTATTGTTGGGTACATTGCCCGGGAGACAATGTACCCTTAGGTGACTTAGAGGGTGCAACACATGATAGTGTGCTGGAAATGTGCCCTACTCGTCGACAGGCTACAAGTCTATTTAAAGTGCCCAGATAACGAGATCGCCTGTGACTAAAAATTCTCTATGAACTATAGATTGATCTAGTCATTAGCCTAATCCATATTCAGTGTGAATCCCTGACCGTGGTAACCAGGGAGTCACGTCCTAGACGTGATGCAAGACAAGACAAGACAAGACAAGACAAGAGGATTGCACAAATCAGCAAGAATGAACACCCACGGAGTCAGAGTTGATTATATGAGTCAAGTTAGCCATCGCAACAGCATCCAGTCAAGTCAAGTTACAAGTCAGGAGTGCGCCGCCACGGGCCACTATCAAGTTATCCAGTACCAAGATTAATTATGAATCACAGGTTGCAAGTTAAGAGCGCATCCCATCGGACCACTACTAAGAAGATCGGAAAGTTCTAGGATCATAAATCACAGAAATCACGAAAACTGTACTAGTCGTAAGCAAAACACCGAAAACCGTGCCAGGTCGTGTTGGGTCAAGACAGTCGTGTCGTGTGGAACAAGATCTCAAAACTCCAATCCACAAAAGAGTAGCCAAGTCCAAGGAAATAAAACCAAATCACCATGGGCAACAGGTTGCGCTGGGGATCAGATTGCGCTGGGGAATGGACTGCGCTGAGGTTGGGTTGCGCTAGAGTCGGCTTGCGCTGGGTCGGGTTGCGCTGGGAGCGAGCCGCACAGGGTTGAGATGTACTATAATTGGGTTGCGGTGGAGCCAATCCGCGTAGGGAGTGAGCTGCACAGGACGTGATCTGTGTAGGAATTGGGTTGCGCTGGAAAAGAGGTGCTGGGGAGCGAGCTGCGCAGCGGTCAAGTGCGCCAATGGAAGGAAGGAGCTGGAGCTAAAGAGCGCCAGTGCGGGTCAGCCCAGCACAAAGCGCCGGCCGAGGAGTTAGCGCAGTTCGGCTATGCGCTAAAGAGCGCTGGCCGAAGATCATCTTCTCCAGCAAGGCTGAGAAGAAAACCCAAGAACTCCAAAATCTCCAATCTTCATAACTTAGCCAAAACAAAACCAAATTTGAATTTTCAAAGTTCTAACTTGTGTAAAATTGAATTCTCTTCCACATAGAAGCCTCAAAACAAGGAAAAATCTAAGTTTATAGATCAAAACCAAGAAAATCCGAAAATGGTTAAAACTTAGATCTAGAAAAATGAAAGCTCCAAATCACAAAATACCAAGTTCTAATGTTGTTCACCAGGGCCTAATCTAGTTAATGGACAAATAAAATGGGGTACTTATTTGGTGGCAAGGTGCACTTGCCTATGGAGGTTGGGTGTTGTGTGGAGGAAGGAAGAAGAAGATGAAGAAAATTAATGGAAGTTATAAGGAGAGAAAGTTAGGTGGGGTTTTAATGAGGTAGGGTATGTTGTGTTGAGGGTGGAGGTTAGCTAAGTATGGTCCAATGCATACTAAACCAAACCAAACCAATTCCTTTTTCACAAAATAAAACCACGCCAGGTCCAAAACCCATTTTACGAGAAACTAAAATTCGCAAGTTAAACCAAAACACAATTACAGGCCAGAATCTGAGAAAATAAAATACAGGTCCGAAATACATATACGCCTAATTGAAATACGTATTTCGAAATACGGGCATGACAGGATCTCTTCTCACTTGCAAAGCCGTGTGCAGGATGGAAGCTTTTAGTGAATGTGTTCGCTGAAGTGTAGAAGTTTACGTATGTATATAACATACGCGGGCCTTGAGGAAGATTATAGGGCATAGAAAACATAGCTTTTGTACCCCGAGCGTTATAATATCTTCAAGCCCTAGCCTCATCGATCAGATAACCCTTGGCCTGTAGGCAAGTGGTGGCGTTACCCACATAAAGCTGATCATATCCGAACTGCCGTGCAAATCGACTTGACAAATATGGTTCTAAATAGCACTCTTACTCGAATCTGTAGACCAAGTGAGAGGGACAGATTGTCTGCAGCCACGAAAAGATGGGTGGACTTAAGCGAAGTGATTCTGCACTCAAATCTATCAGCTGTGGAGGCATATTCTCATATCCGTGAGGGGCCTGAACGTACTGAAAGTTCTATCCCGATCCATGATTCAAGGCAAATCTGTACTCTGAAAGAGCAGTATATTGCCAATGAACGCTAGAGTAGTGTCTGATGAAATCTTTGCCGACACTTCCTATATTAGGGTTCATCAGACAGGGATGGTGAAGCAATAGCCATCCAAATAAATACGTGTACGGTATCTCGGTACGAGGAAAGTCTTGCCTCGTCGCCTTATCATTTAGCATGGTCTGTACAAAAGAATGCAATCCTGCGTTCAAGCGACAGCTCATGGCCGATAAAAGATCCATCTTGTATCCAAAGACAAGACATGCTGTAGCAAATAGGACACCCCGATGGGATCTGTCGACTGTACTGGCTCCTGGAACTATGAAGCACCGCAGCCCTAAACAAAGAAAGCCCGCTAATTGGGCCTCTGTTTATAAGTTTCATATTTATACATATGTCTTGCTGCTTGTAGACACGCTCATCACACGAAAATTAGTATCATGGATCTCTACTTACTATATTTCGTGATTATTATGTTTTTGTGTTTGGTGACTTGTTCGAGTCCATGAGTACTAGTCGGGAGTAGAAATATCTTAGTCGATATGTGGACTACCAAGAACTTTCCTCCGTGTCTTTCCTAGAGAATAGCAGCTGCACTTGACACGTGTAGGGTGCCTGATTTACCCCCTAGCCGTTCACATGTTGAAACTGATATTTTAAAACACATAGATAGTTGTCTTTTATTTGTTTCCTCGTTTTCTTCACCACTTGCCATGACATCAATTATTTTCTAGTTTTTATCTCACATATGTTATTTTCATGTTATGTGAATTCTATTGTGTTGTCGCATTGCCGTCAGTTTGTGTGCTTGTTCCGTTCCTGAGTAGAAACCAACATTTTTTAGGTTTAGCTATGGCTTCACTTAGCATAGGAAGATACGGGTGTACTTATAGGCAGAAACCAAGAAATTAGATAGAAGTGGTATGATTTTCATTAATTGTAAGAACCTTGTATTTTCTTTAATTATAAATATTGTAAATGTTGTAATCAATTTAGAAATGTGAATGAGCAATAAATATTATTTATGTGATTATAAGCATCATAGCCGTGACAACGTTCTACCGCCGACTCTGCGGCGTAGGCTGGCTTGGACACGTCTCATATCCGAAAAGCGGGTGCGGGTCGTGAGGCTCGTCCAAATCTTTCATTATAGCCCCGATTTTAGACGTAGCCCCCAAAAAAATGTCGTAGGAGGGACTAGCTTTCTGGTCGCCACCATAATCCGGTCATTCGCCCTGATCATCCTTTGATTCAGCCTCCATGACAGGGGAAGGTTGAACGTCGTCTGCTGCTCAAGGACGAGGAGGGAAAACTGTTGTCAGGTCCACTTCCTCAGATGATGAGGCACCTGCCTCAACTGCAACTTCGGTGTCCTGTACAAAGGACAAACGCAATGGCGAGAAAGCTCCGAATGGTTTGACCAAAATGGTTATGTAGTCTAGGAAGGGATCTACCTCCCGAATGGTAACGGCCCGCAATGCCGTTCCACCTCTCCCGGTCTCTCGGAATGATCTTCTGGGAGGAATTGAGCCAACACCCGCTTCTTTGGCTCGCCTTGGGGCGACGGTCTTCTTTTTTCTCTTAAAAGTTGGCTCCTAGGCCGGTTCCGTTGAAGCTTTCCTCTTTTGAGAAGGATCGGGGGGAGCAGAATCATCTTCGGTACCTTTCCTTGGAGGCACTATCGACTTCCTCAGACCAGCTCCCTGTCGTGGCACTGCGGCCGTCTTAACGGCTGGAGCGGCGCTTTCATTTTCGCTACCCTTAGGCGTCTTTCAGGCTCGCTTCATAGGAGTCGGGCCAAACCTGGTCCCCAATATCAAACTTTGCTCACAATCATACCGGGGATGAAAGGTATTGATCCGAGTATAGAATTTGGCAGCAGCATAAAGTAGGTGGGTCTCAGGATTATCTTCAGGCAGGATAAAAATTGCTTCCGTGCACCAGAAATTATAATAAACCCATGCACGTGCCCCATCGATTAAGCTCCCTATCGACTCCAGATGTGGGTTGGGATTGCCCAAAAAAAGCTGACTATATCCAAATTGTCGTGCGAAACGGCTTGGTAAATAAGGCTCCAGATAGGTGTGATTCCTATTCCGGAGAACTAAATATGAAGGCCTAATAGACTGAAGCCAATGGAATGCCCCAGCAGTCAGGCTAGTTGTATGGGCTCCCTCGTCCACTAAAGTATCCCCCGCATTACCACTGCCGTACGGAGGGGATACCCTGAAGAACTCATAATTCTGAAGAAAACCTAAATCCCATCTATAAGCGGGTACACCAGTGATGGCCTAATCTGTGTCACAGAACCTACGAAGAAAGGCGTCTACCACAAAAGAGTCCGCTACCGGCCCAGCATTAATCAACTTGGGACAGTACAGCAGCAGCTATCCCATTAAGAAATGATAGGTTAGTTCTGTCCGGGCGAAGTCTACTCTACCGTCAGGGGTCACCGCGTTCCCAACAAAATCCCGCAGGTCCCGTTGAATGGCACAAACCATTGCAGATAGCAGGGCGAGCTGGTATCCAAAATCCAGCTTTACAGCCGAAAGTATCATGCTCTGGATCATCCTTTTAATTGACCCTGAACCACCAGGGACTACAGAATTGCGGATCCAGATCATCAGAAAAGCCGCCAGCACGGCTTTCTCCGACAGCTTAAACTCATCTTGCCGAAAGTAGTGGCCGATCGGGAACTTCCCCTTAGGATCATCACTATTCTCAACATCTACTGTGTCATAATCTATCATCAAGTCCTCTATCCCAGACTTTGTTAGGGGCTTACAAATCGTAAATGAGGTCGGATCCTCTCACTCTCCTTGAACGAAGATATAGCTTGTCTAGGCTCTTGTATGAGGATTGGCCCCCTCAGTCCTTCCCTTCTTATTGATCCTGTGACAGATGAGGAAGTGGCAGAATAACTCCTTGTATATGTCCATCATCTCGGAGTTTTCATAATCCAGATCTAGGAGTTCCTCCTCACAAGGCACATATTCTTCATACGGCTCTGTGCCCCAAGGAAGCTTCGATATTTCCTCCATCTCATGAAGAGCCAAGCCCATCTCCCTGCCCGGAGTGAAGAAAGTACTGGTTTGATGGTTGTATAACTCCGCCAGAGAAATGAACATGGGCTAATTCGCCTTTAAGCTATATTGAGTGGCTCTGACGGTATGAAAAAGGCCGACAGCCTTTAGAGTGGCTCCATAAGTTGAAAGCACCCATTCAGCAAGGTTACCCCAAAATGAAATAGGGTACCTCCAACCTTCCATCCGCATCTTCCCTGTGGAATATGACACACTCTTCGACATCATCGGATTACAAAGTGTGTCGGCAGCATCAGGATGAAGGTTAGTCGGGATGTCATTTATTATGGCATCGAGCTGCAGTCCCCTCGTGGAGTAGGACGTAGAGCCCTTGACACACTTAAAAGTGTCCCACTTTCGATCACCAGAGCTGAACTGTATCATTCCAGAGACAACCCCAGGAAGTTCTGGGGTTAGGTCCTATTTCATCTGTCGCCGCACGACTAGATTACTGAAGGCCGACAGAGGATATTGGCGATCCACCGACGGCAACCATATCCTTTGATTGTTAAGCCTGACTACCAAAGGGTTTTTCATGCGTATCGTCTCACCGTCTTCAAATCCCAAGCTGTCACCAAACAAAAAGGTCTTCTTAAAGCTCTGTGCCCCTCCAAGCAAGAGCTTCTCATAGTTTATCATCTACTTCAGGAAAGTCTTATTATGTTCGAGCATAGCGATCGTTCGTACCAAAGGCTGGTCATGGCTGATCTTGGCATGAACATTTATAATCATGTTAGTTATGAGGCTTGTGCCGAGAACTTGGCGAGCAGAGCCGAAAAGGATTCCACCAAGCTCCGGAACGACCATGTCAACTGCAAAGACAGAAGAAAAAGCTAGACTTAGAATCTGCAGAGAAAAAAACTAAGTGCTGATGAAATCCTATGCGCCCAAAGGGTTATGCGCCCAAACTGTCTATGGGCACATAAAGGCCTCAAACACATGTGCTATAAGTGGGTGCATGACATTTAACAAGCATGTAGGCGCATAACAGTTTAGGCTCATAACAGCGCTCAGGCATGGAAGTGTTCTACGTAGGTGGATAACAAACGACAGTGTGTGGGCACATGCTTCTATGGGCGTATTTGAATACCCACAGATGCATGTTGCTTCGGGCACATATCAAATGGTTATGTGCCCGAGCAGAGAAGAGTCTGAGCGTCGCAAATTAACGCTCGAGACTTTGTATTTGAAGCATAGCCTCACCCAGAATCGGGTCTTGAAATAGCGGAGACGCTGTCGAAGGAGGAGAACCACTCGGTGTATCCTCCTTGCCCTTCGCAGATCTCTTGGCAGCCTTGGAAGACATGATTCGTGCAGAGAGGACATGAAGGGTCTCTTGAAATTTTTTAAAAAAAAAGAAAAATGAATTTTCTCTCTCCTCAAGGCCTATTTATAGGCATGAAGGCAAGGCTATGCACCCACATAGACTATGCGCCCATTATAGCCTATGCGCCCACACGGAGACTTAGTCTTTTACGCATTATGCGACTACTACTGGGTAATGTGGACAATGCACGAAGGATGGACCTGTTCAAATTTCGATTCGATGAATCTGTTAGTACAGATTTTTGAGGAAGATCTTAACAGCAATCTTTATGACAACATGGAAAAATTTTATGAGCCTAAAGAAGGAGTTTTTGCTATGTGCCTAGACAGTCTCCCATGCTTATTTCAAAGTATTTTAAACTCGTTCAAGTATCAACAACTTTAAAGAGTGTCTTGTAATAGCATGAAAATTTCAGCATCCCAAGTCAGGAAGTATCCATGCGCCTAAATCAAGAAGCATCTATGCGCCCAAGCCAGAAATGAGCTATGCGCCCAAGTCAGGGATTGCTATGCGCCTAAGCTAGAGAGTGGCTGATACTCACAGAGCAAAGCCTATGCACCCATATAGATCCTCCAGAGGGGGGGCATATCCCCATTCCAACCTATGCACCCAAGTTAGGATAGCTCCATGACTCAGTCAACATCCACGATAAGTCGTGCACCGAAGCATGCGGCTACATCAGCCTCCACGAGCAATCGTGTACTGAAGCATGCGGCCACGTCAATCCTACGATCAACCGACGATCATGCAGCCTTCATACGCCTACACCTTATGCTCCTAAAGGAAGTCTATGTGCCCACATGGAAAATCAGCGTATTTTCCCCTATGGGCGCATAATAGTCGTTTCAGTGCAAAAAGACTATAAATAGGGGTCTCATACCTCTTTAAAAGGATAGAACGGAGAGCATTTGAAGAGCCAGATTGCTGTCCTTCTTGCCAGTGAGTCGAGAGTTAGCAATTTTCTTATATTTTCTTCCACTTTTATAAATCGGAGTATCAACGGAGTAAAGGAGCAACTGCCACTCGATCTCCATCGTCCCATTTCCCAAAATTCTTTTTGTACTCGGGGATCCTCAGTGCAGGATCTCACAGGCGTACTCGATTTGTGGTGCCTTGCAGCAATAAGAAAAGATAGCATTTCTTTTTCTTTTTTGTGTGTGTCCACAGTTACACCAATTGAAAGCGTTACCAGAGTAAGGGAAGGGATACATGTGGGCTTTAAAAATGAAGGTGTTGAAGTCATTCATGCCTGGCTGTGGAGGAGGGTGTCCCCCAGATTTCTCCTCTCTACATGTTATCAAGTTGAAATCTCCAAGGCAGAGCCAAGGCAGGTTGCTGAGGTGGAGGTGGGTGTTCAACAGGGTGTCCCAGAGCATCTTCAGATCGAAGAAGTCATAGCTGCCATAGAAAGCAAAGAGAAGGGATATGGATGGGAGAGTAGAGTGCTCCACCAAGCAGGAGAGAGCCTATTTTGAGTCCTGAACGATACCGAATTTGCATTCGGATGAGAAGAGGATCCAGATGTCATGGCACCCGACGACGGCTTCGTGGAAGCCAAGTTGAAGCTGGATGGATTTGAGTTTTTTGGGAGATTTTGGGTTCTATAATCACTAGAATGTCGATCCTGTGGGTTTTTTTGAGGCTCAGTATTCTCCTCAAGGTCGGTTTATTGGCCAGCCCTCTAATGTTCTACGAGAGGATGTTAAGCATTGGGGTGGTTGCGGAGGGGTTGCTGAGCTTGGTGGCTGACCAAATGGTCATGGTTATGGGCTCTTGGGAGTGTTTTTTCTTCTTGTTGTAGGAGTTTTTGGGAGTTCTCGAGGTCGTAGCAGAGCTCGACACCTCGGAAGGGTCGATGGCTGGGAGTCCAGGATCATTCAGAGGGGGGGAGGTAGCATCTATTTTAATTTATGCCAGAGAGGGTTGTTGGGGTCCAAGAAGCTGGCCTTCGTGGCTTGCCAGAGTCTGTCTTTGAGAACGATGGTTGAGGGGGCCAGGTCGTTCACAAAATCCCTTCGGAGGGAAAAGAGGGCACGGTACAGCTAGGGTGGGGAGAAGGGTCAACGCCAACTGATTGTCTGCCACTGAGATAACGCGAGTCGGTTGTTCGTCGGCGACCTAATTTCCATCGGTGCCTGCTTGAATGATGTCTGTAGGGGAGGAGGTGAGAATATCAAAATTGTTGTAGAGGATGATGGCCGAGGATACGCTCGGAGCGATGGTTTTAGCCGGCGGGGGAAGTGAGCGGGGGCTGGGGGAGCCATCGCTGTCCTCGAAGTAGGAGTGGGAGTGGGAGTTGGAGAGGGAGAGAATATGGGCTGAAGGAGTGGGGTGGGTCACCTTAGTGGTTCGTGACTTAGGTGAGGCTTTCTTCTTAAGCTCCGGGTGAGCCTTGAAGCAGTGCTTTGTGAGGTGGCCTCGGATCTGGCAGTGCTTGCAAAAAATAATGTTGTTGTCGAACACTAGCGTCTAAAAATGAGTCTCATCTCCAAGATCGATCTTCATGTGAGTGGACGTTCATATGTGTGGTTGAGCTCGACGCAAATCTTTACGTAGTTTCCTTTAGAGAGGTTACGGGTCTCTTTGACGATGACTACGAGAGTCCTGAAGGAGCTGGCGATTCTCTTGAGAGCGGAGGGGGCGAAGCAGACTAGGAGGTAGTTTAGGAAGGTGATCCACGTAGTAATGATTGTCGAGTCGACCTTGGGGTTCAATCCTGGAGACGATTTGCAATTATGACGCTTTGGGAGCCGATGCTGGTGGTGCTTTTAGCCCATACTAAGGAGCAGTCGGAGTCAAAGGAGAGAAGGAGGAGTTAGTATTTGGGGTCTAGCGGGGCAGTTTTATTGGCAAAAGTGAGACCCCAGCAGGAAAATGGAACGCGAATGGTTCGACCGTCGGAGGGCCTTGGGAGGTCGATGATCGACAGCGCGATGTCCTCTGTCTGATAGGAAGCTGCGTCTTGTGGTCTGGCCGCAAAATCTCTGCAAAAGAGGGTACGATGGGCGGGGTAG
>JANAVB010016400.1:13947873-14147873 GCA_029216955.1 Iris pallida
TATAGTGGGTTGGAAACCTAATCTGATCGACCATGCGACCCATAAGGCACCGGTAAACAGCTTTTGCAAGACTTGTACAAAATAATAGATCGTAAGCGCGGGTCAAAGAAAGATGGTAGCACATGTAGTAAACCCTCTACGGGATACTACACTCAAATAACCATCAACTGTTATTGTTCTCAAACAACATCATCTACAAATAAAGTCGTTTGCCTTCCAGTGGCTGCAACCGACAATAAAAGATGTATTATTTCATGCTTCCTGCTACTCTGCCCGAAGGGATACTCCCGTCCTGAAGGGCTCAAAGGTACCTTCTTCCTCAGACAACACGATGAAGCTCCAGGCGCAAAGATTAGTCCACTGGACCATCCCGACCTGTTACTGCTGTTGATTCTTTTATTTATTTTCTTCTATTTCTCTACCTGCCTACACAACCCAGCCCATACTCGGGCCCAAGACCGCACTCTTTAACAATATTCTGAATTCTTTCTCACAATTCACTCCCTCTTTCTTCCTCACATTCTTATTTACACAGCAAGAAAGCAAGAACAAAAAGAAGAGGTGGAAGAAGATAAGCAAGAAGAAAAATGCGAGAAAGAAGAAGGAGATCGAGACAAGGGCTCACCCAGCGTTCGTCAGTGGATGGCGATGATCCAGATCCAGTCGGTGGTGGTGAACCTCTTCATCGACGGTTGACGTGGTCGATCTGGTGCCATAATGACGGTGGTGCTTGAAGAACGAGCCGACGAGATCGAGGGACGCGACGGTGGTAAGGTACGACTAGGGTACGGAGGTTTCTGCCTGTAACCCCAGTTCCCAAAATTTTTTAAAATTTTATTTATTTTATTTTAAATATTTTGTGTTTGAAAATTTTTATTTGAATTTCTATAAAAGGTAACTATAAATATTTTTGAATAACAAAATATTTACCAAATTATTTTAAGATTTGAGTTTATAAAATATATTTTAAATATTATATAATTATTTTAATCAAATATTATATTTAGATTTGATTAATTTATTTTTAAATTAATGATTATTATCTGTGACCAATAAAAAGAGTGGCTAAATTATTGTTATAAGATTTATATTTATGCAAATAGACTTTAAATTTTATTTGATAATATTGGAAATTATTTTAAATTATTATTATAACCAGTTAATAGATTGAGATTTGATCAATCTATGATTGATTTGATTTAAACTTATGGAAAGATTTATCCATAGGATTTCTAATCCTTCTCTATTTAGGATACCTACCACATATATAGGAAAGGCTTTTTCGTATTTTCTTCCAACACCAAAATTCTTCCAACATATTTCTCTAATCCTGATTAGGTGATTGCTACCCATTATATATAACTTATAAACATCTTTCATCTTTTTTCTTTCCCAAAATTCTGCCTTTTCGTCCAAAATAGCCCAAAATTCGTCATAAATTCAGTCTCATTTTTTTGAAGCTATAGCAACTTCGCGAGGCCGTTGCAATCAACTCCAGACTCCATTTTGCCTCCATTTTTTTGTTAGAACTGTATTGAGGTTAGCTTTCCAAATCTATAATTTATCTTCTTAAATTATTAATGTAAATTTTTGGAATATTATTTGAGTGCCAATTGTCCAAAAAATTTACATGTTGTACTATTTTATAGATTCTGGGAGATTCTGAACTCCGTTTAAACACATAGATTTAAAACATAATAATTGTTATAAAATAGTTTAATATTTTGTTTAATTTGTAGAACCCATATATGGTCGAAGATTCACCGAATTAGTAGCGGTTAGCCACAATTATAACAACATTCAACCAAAACTAAATTGTTTCGCTATACGCCTCTTCGGCCTCCCTCCTCGCTTCTCTCTCAGCCCGTCCCTTTTCAACCCATGATAACTATCACGAAATATTGAATCCTCATTCTAATCTAGGTATTCATCAACTTTGATTCGAATAGTACGTTAATCCATACCCCAGACTATGGTATGTGCATATGAACTCCCGTAACTCCCTATTGAAGACAGGATCGTTTGGTATCTCAACCTGGATGGAAATTAAAACTCTAAAACTGCCTGGAACCTCATTAGGAAGATCTATCCTAAGGTCGACTATGCAGGCATCGTTTGGAACAAATTTCATATCCCCAAGCACAGTATTATCGCCTGGATGGCCCTCAACTCTGGGCTTCAGCAGGAGTGAGGGATTGTCCTCCGGGACAAGAAGGATAGCGGCTATTATCAAGAGCTGGAAGAAGGTGACCATAGGGAGGCGCTATCTTGCCCTTTTCCCCTGCAGGGGCTTCCAACAGTGATAGCTAAACTAACCAGTCGCCCAAAACCTGGACATTTCAATTGAAAATCAATACACAAGTCAACTAAAACTTAACCTGAGACAAGTATACTATTATTTTATGTGCTTATTACATTATAATGATACATTTCATTGTGTTTCATTGAGTACCATATTGAGACACGATTGTGACATGATAGACTTATTATATTATTGTTTGTTTATTGATTGTTTAGTGAGTCGGAAGAAAAAATGCTCGGTAGGTATGTGAACAAAACCCAATGATTGTTATTGTGGATAGATAAGTCATACACCTCACGTATGGGTTAGCCGTACCTTTTTACGGTGGATAACCATCTATGATGTGTCGTATTAGCCCAAGCCGTTTATATTACAAAAAGTATTTCAAATGCACACGGTCTGTTAATCTTCAATGTTCATGATTCAGTTGTCTTGTTCATACATATTCTTGCTAATCGTTTCTTGTACATGTTTATTGGTTCTAGTTCATATATTTTTTCTTATTCTCTATTTATCTCTATTGTCTAGCTTGTTTTGTATTAAATTACATTATTAAAATAGAGTTGTACTTTGCTCCCTTCCTGACTTGATCATTGTAGATGACTTGGCATGCTTTCTACTTTTGCTCCATACGGGGGAGATAGATATCTTGGAGGCCAATCGTAGATTCTAGATAGAATGTGAATTTACATATGTAGCGGGTTCGTTCTGAATATTATTACCATGTATTATTGGATTTGTATTTGAACAATTATTGCGATGAGCAATTAGATATGATTTATTATATTTGAGTTGACATTGAGATCGAGACAGCGTACTACCGCTGATGGATGTAGTGTAAGATAGACTTGGCTACGTACTCGTATCCTGAAAAGTGAGTGCGAGTCGTCACAAGTTTTTTGGTGGCCCATGCAGGTCTATTTTTGCAAACTGTGCAACTTCGTGATACTACTTAAGTTAATCGTACTATTACGAGCCTGTAACTAGAAAATGCTTATTCATAATTAGGATTGATTTAATTTTAGGAGAACGGCTAAGTCTAGGTATACCATAAGAAAGTCCTTATTCAATTTGACGGTGGATAGTTAAGGTTGCTACATAGTCCATATAATTTAGGTAGGAATTTATTGAATTCTAAACCCTATTAGATATTTGAAGAATTTCGATAGAAGGATATGATATTGTACTTTGATACGATGGTAGATCAAACGTGGGTAGACTACTTGGTAAATTAGGACTTCCTAGGATTCAAGCCCTAATCTTGATAATCCGTTCAAATTTTATTTGTTGTCCTCTCTAAAGATTATCATATCGTAAGTCCGTATTCCTTATTTATTTTTTATTGGCCATAAATAAATATTTTTTCCAAGAGTCAATATATTTCCATCTATTGAGTTTGAGCCTGACATGATCTAATTATCCATATATCTATTCCGAGTCAGTTTTTGTTGAAATTTAAGATATATTTTCCTCTCGATCTTTGAATATTGGAGAAAGAGAAATTAAAATTTATATTTCTCTTGTCTTCATCATTTTCTTCCTAATAAATCGTCTGATTTTCAAAATTGATACTCTTATTCAAGGACAGTACTTATACTTTTCTAATCATGAAAACTTGTTGAATTTCTAGAAGCTCCTTTACAAATTCTTATGGACAAAGTTTGAAAGAATATTCAGTAACCTATAATGGCAAAACAAATGTGAACTTTAACCATTTATTTGAATTATGGAGACTGGGGATTCACTACAGCAAGCAACGCACTAGTAAGACGTGACCCCTAAATTGAAGTAATTTCAAGTAAGTGTAGGTTATCGAATATTATTAAAACTATGTCCTAGTTGTCTTATTTTGATCCTTGAGTTGTTACTTCAATATTGGACAGAGTTTAGGGTATTTGATACCATATCCTTATTTGAATCATGAAACCAAGGGTTTACTGTAGCCAGATGTACAATAACGAGGCATAGATTCTCGGTAAAATGACTTCAGATATACATACGGTTTTCGGATATTAAAGAGACTACATCCGTTTTGGCATATGAATATTGATTTTCATAGATTTCAATTTTATGCACCCCCACTTAAAAATTTTATTTAGTTATCCTTTCATTCCTTGAACCATTCTTTCTTATTTTTATTTTCGTATCATTATTAGGTTTCCTAGAAATCATTCAAACCTATTTTGATTCCATTCCACTGGATTCATAATCGTACCTAGATTATGATTCTATGATCGTGCCAATCACATCTTATCTTATATTTCTATGTGCGATTATGCTTATCTAATTTTGATTATTAATCGTATCATTTTCTTGATTATATTCTTAGTCGTGCCTAGTTATATCCTTTAAATTTTTTAGGACAAAATTTTTTAAGGTGGGTAGATTTAGGGGTGGGTACGGGTAGGGTCGGACCCAAATTTTATGGACCCGGACCGGACCTGTTAATTAGCAGGGTGGGACGGAACGGGTCCAAAAAATTGGAACCGGAAGGGGCTCAACCCGTTCGAAATGGGTCCGAACCGGGCCAACCCGCAGGTCCAAACGGGTCCAAAAAAAGTTAAAAAATTCTAGAATAGTAAGCATTTACATATGTTCTATTATCTATAAGAACAAAACAAGTCTTAAGTCTTCCTAAATTTCTAGAATTTGTTTACTAAGCATTAACTGTTCTATTATCTATAAACTATAATAGGAAAAAATGCCAAAATTGATATAAAAAAATACATACCCCTAGAAACAGGTCGGTCCGAAGCCCCATTTATTTTGAAAATAGGACTCGTCCGCCCCGTTAGTGTCACACGACCCGCCCAGCCCTATCCCGTTTAAATTCTAAATTTTAGGAACCGGCTTGTTTGGACATTTTACGGTTCGGGCCGAATTGGAACCACGGGTCTTGGAACCGTATGCCCACCCCTAAGTAGATTTGTAACCCATGTTCCCAAATTTTTTCGAAATTTTATTTATTTTATTTTAAATATTTTGTGTTTGAAAAATTTTATTTGAATTTCTATAAAAGGTAACTATAAATATTTTTGAATGACAAATGATTTGCCAAATTATTTTAAGATTTGAGTTTATAAAATATATTTTAAATATTATTTGATAATATTAAATATTATTTGAATTATTATTATCATCAAATATTATATTTAGATTGGATTAATTTAGTTTTTAAATTAATGATTATTATCTTTGACCAATAAAAAGATTTTCTAAATTATTTTTATAGGATTTAGATTTATGCAAATTGACTTTAACTTTTATTTGATAACATTAGATATTATTTTAAATTATTATTATGACCAATTAATAGATTGAGATTTGATCAATATATGATTGATTTGATTTGAACTTATGGAAATATTATCCATAGGATTTATAATCCTTCCCTATTTAGGATACCTCCCACCTATATATATGAAAGATTTTTTCTTATTTTTCTTCCAACACCAAAATCCTTCCAACTAGCTAATTCTCTAATCCTAATTAAGTGATTGCTATCCATTATATATACCCTTATGAACATCTTTCATCTTTTCCTTTCTCAAAATTCTCTCTTTTCCCTCCAAAATAACTCAAAATTCGTCATAAATCCAGTCTCTCTTTTTTTAGGCAATAACAACTTCGCGAGACCATTACGACCAACTCCGGACTCCGTTTCACCTTCAATTTTTTTTAGAACCGTAATGAGGTTAGATTTCGAAATCTATAATTTATTTTATGTAATTATGAATGTAAATTTCTAAAAAAATTATTTGAGTGCCAGTTGTCAAAAAAATTAACATATTGTACTATTTTGAGATTTTGGGAGATCCTGAACTCCGTTTTGTGAACCATTTAATATTTTAGAAAGCTGACAAATAGATCTAAATTATAGTAATTTTTTTGAAATTAATAAAATATTTTAATGTGTTGTTTAATTTGTAGAACCCATAGATGGTCGATGATTCACCGAATTAGCGGTTAGCCATAATTACACCAAAATTTCAACCAAATCGTGATTGTGTCGCACAAATCAACTGCAACTTAACTTGTGGCAAGTATACTATTATTTTATACGTTGATTATATGATAATGATATCTTTTATTGTGTTTCATTGAGTATGTTGAGACACGATTGTGACACGATAGGCTTGTTGTATCATTGCTCGTTTATTAATTGTTTAGTGAGTCAAAAGAAAAAATACTCAGTAGGTATGTGAACAAAGTCCAATGATTGTTATTGTGAATTGCTAAGTCATACACCTCACGTATGGGTTAGCCGTAGCTTTTTATTGTGGATAGCCATCTATGATGTGTCGTATTAGCCCAAGCCGTTTACATGTTAAAAAGTATTTCAAATTCACTCTATCTGTTAATCTTTAATTTTCATGATTCACTTGTCTTGTTCATATATGTTCTTGCTAGTATTTTTTGTCCATGTTTATTATTTTTAGTTCATACATGTTTCCTTATTCTGTGTTTATCTATATTGTCTAGCTTGTTTTGTATTAAGTTACATTATTGCAATAGCGTTTCACTTTGCTCCTTTTCTAATCGAGTCGTTGCAGGTGACTTGGCATGCTTCCTAATTTTGTGTTATGGACCATACGGGAGAGGTAGATATCTTGGAGGCCAACCGTAGATTCTAGATAGAATGTGAATTTACATATTTAGCATGTTCTGAATATTATTACCATGTATTATTGGATTTGTATTTGAACAATTATTGTGAATGAGTAAGTAGATATGATTTATCGTATTTGAGTTGACATTGAGATCGAGATAGCGTACTATCGCTGATGCTGCGGTATAGGTTGGACTTGGCTACATACTCGTATCCTGAAAAGCGGGTGTGAGTCGTGACACGGCCAGTGGTGGACTCAATATCTCGTCGAGTAGCGGCCAGACACGATAAATCTGAGGCAGTTGGCTCATCCATATGGCGACGATGCAATCGACTCGAGTGACGACATCTCGTGGCAAACTCCGACAATCGGCGGTGTTGGAGACGCGATCAAGAATGGGCATGGAGGAGAAGATTCGGTCAGCTAGGGTTCAGATCCGATAGAGCAGAGCAGACAGTGGCCACACGGTGGTCAAGATGGCGACGACGCGGCGAGATCTTCGACTAATCCGTGTCTTGTTTGCTCCAAGACACAGTGACGCAGACTCTCCGACGAGATGGCTAGACACAGTAGGACGGCAATAACGACTCCCATAGAATTAGGGCTAGGAATTAGGGTTAGCTGGGATTCTTGATGGCGTGGCAAGTTTGTACAGTATCCATGTCGGGGTGACATGAGACATAGGGGAAGCTTTGGGTGTAATCATGTCTCGGGGGACACATGGTACGATGGGGGTTGAGTGATATGAGAGTGTCCGTATTGGAATAGATACAGGAATGTAAATGTAAAATGAGTTAATAAAATAGACACGAATACAATTGGGACACTGTCATTAGGACAAATAATGATCTAGGAATAAATAATCAACAATTAATGGGCTATTTATAGCATCATTAGGAAAGTCCTATAATCTCTAGGCACATGGGCTGAAAGAATATGTTTGGAATATTCCAGACTAATCTTGATTAGTCTAATGATTCCAGAATATTCCTACTAACTTATGTGACTAGGCACTCCACAATGGATTCCTAGATAACCAATTCAGTTAGAGGAAATTACAAATCTGCCATTAGCATATAAGGAAAGATATAATTAATTAAATTTAAAATAATCTTCTAGCTAATAATAATCAAATAAACCATGGATAGTATTTTAATTAATCAAAAGTAATTAATCTTAACCAGTACAATTATAATTTGCTATTGAACAAATTATATTCAGATAAACTCAATTAGAAAAAATAATTATAGTTTAGTTAAAACCATTTAATAAATTAGAATAAAATATTCTAAAAAATTATTAGTTCCTACAATGTTAATAGTTTGCCATAGATCATGATTTTGCATCTTATAGTTTTCAAGGATTCTCCCGTCCGGTCGATGGTGGTGGGACCGTAACACCGATGGTAGCCCGGGTAATCAAAAGTTGATTTATAAACCCCTACATCTAGTGGATTGTTATCTCTACTTCTTCCATGTGTCAATCCGAGCTATTTTAATTATTGCCACGCCATCCTTGTGAGAAGGAAGCACATAGCTTCCAATAGAGTGTTACGTATAAAAAGATGCATATACGAAGTCTTTGAGACCCATGTCCAATATATAACTTCATTTTTATTTTTCCTAATTGAAGGTATACCCATACCCTTTAAAATAATAATAATTATGTATATATATATATATATATATATATATATATATATATATTGGAACTTTGTTTTTTATATAAGGTAAAAGAGGGATGATTACATCTGACAGTACATGTTAAGGCACACCACAAATGCTGAACACAGTTAAAATAAGAACCTAAAGGAAGACCGAAGGTTCATTATCTGCTGGGGAATCATTCGATGGGGATTCTTAACCTTCCGATAGTTCTCAGTCTTACTAGCTGGCTCCATTAACCATCAGACACATACGGCTTGATGGTAGGGCGTTTGGGAACATCAGCCGAAATAAGGACATCTTGCTGGCCCAGACCAGAGCCTACCTCAAAAGGATCCTCGCTTCTTGGGGCCGTCGTCACATCGGACGCCACCAAATCAGTAGGCCTAGGTCCAACAACACATCCGGAACAAATCGTCTAGAGGATGCAGGAGCAGTCTCAGAATCCCCAGTGGAAGCATGACTAGTGGGACCAGACCCAGGGCAGGGAACCAACTCAGATGCGACAGAAGGAGTGGTAAGCCTATGCAAGGAAGAAGGGAAAGCAGGGCCGGACTGATGAACCGGAGGGACATGGGAGTCTAGGGGATTGGACTAATGAGACGACCGCATCAGAGGGAAAGGCCCACTGCCAGAGAGGGGAGGGGCAAGGACGACCAAAGAGCCCGCAGCAGGGTCGCTACCAAGGACACCAAGAGGAAGGAGAATTAGTCGGCAGAATGACCGGAGGGACGAGGGGGGACATGAGGAGGGGTACAGTGGATGACCGGTATAGTGTATGTGTGTGTGAAATATACACACACACACACATAAGTGAGTGTGTGTGTGTGTGTGTGTGTGTGTGTGACAGAGAGAGAGAGAGAGATTAATTTTGGAAATAAAGAATTTGTTATATTAAAAACATATATGTATATTATCAAAACCATACTTAATATATCTATATCTTTTTTATACTTAAGATATCTATATCTATACATGTACATACATAAAAAAAAACATCTCAAGCTTATATAAATGATATAGAACTGCCAATTATAAATATTATATAGAGAAGGAATGAAGATAACCAAAATCTATATAACAAATATGTATACGATACTGTCATATATTTCAACTTATTTAAACAAATATAGAATGAATAATAAATCTATAAATGGATATTGATAACTTCTAATAAGAATTAATAAATTTAATATTGGAGTTATATAATATTGATATTGATAAGTGAGTAATTAAGTAATAAACGGGGAACATATATAATAGATAAAAAAATTCCATATATTTAAACATATACCTTATAAAATCAAGTTCTAAATACGTTAGCCTATTCTTATCAGTTTATTATACCTCAACCTTATTGATTCAAAATATTCAGCTTCTCCTTGATTCAGATATTAGCTTAACTAACTATTGAAATCAAGCTTCATATCTATATCCTAATTACCCAACAATGAATATCTAGGTATATACATAAATATATTTATAAATCCATTATAATCATTAAAATAGAATTAATCTAAGGTACCATCCAAATAACCATAAAATGAATACACTAATCATATGAAACAAATCCTTTAACATTATTCCCATGCTTATCCAATTGATACAAATCCTAAATTAATTACTATTATAATCTTAATGGAGTATCTCCCCCATTTGCTCATATATAATATATTCATGAATCAAACAAGTATAAAAAGGCCAAAATGTATATCTCAATATAAAGTTATGCTAAACCCGAAAACTTTGCCTCGCTCTCTTCAGGATGGCGACTCTCATCTTCCTCCTAAGGATACTCCATCTCTTCTTCAAATTCTATCCTTGATAGAAACCTCCATTGTCACACCTTACTCCTCCCTATTCCAACTTTCCCCTCTCTTTTATCCCTTTACCTATATTTCCACCTGCTAAGAATCATGGATTTAAGCCTTGCAAACACATACTCTGAGGTGTTAGAGAAACTTGGCTCTTTATTTCTTCGTCAACAACAAATTTTCTTGAGCCTTCATCAAATTCCCCCAGCAATCCCCAAGCAAAATGGCAAAAATTTATCTTCTTCAAGATCTTATCCAGGAAGCAATATCCCACCCATATCATATCCTCAACAGTTGCTAAGATGTGGAAACGCAAAGGCAATGTCAAGATCTCCGAATACTTTGAAGGTTCATTCTCGGCCAAATTTGACAGCGCTGAGGACATAGATTCTATTTTGGATAATGGATCGTGGAAGTTTAATACACATCATATTCTGATCGAGAGATACCTCCCCAATAAACTTCTAGGTGAATACTCTTTCAACAAAACCGAGTTCTGGGTGCAATTCCATGGACTTCCAGTTAATTTGCTTACTATCGATTTCATATCAACTTTGGCGGCAAGGATTGGAACTATAAAGCCATTATCAGTAGCTGATGCTGTAAGATGGAGCTTATTTGCTCGAGCGAAGATCAAAATTGATATATCTCATCATCTGATCAGAAGGCTCCGAGTATCAATGGGGAATAATACCTTCTACAATGTTGATCTCAGGTATAAAAGACTTACCAAATTCTGTACATTCTGTGGCAGATTGGGCCATGGTGTCAAAACTTGTGCTACACATAAGGAGTGTTCGTCGTTGATTGATGAGTCATGGACGGATGAACAAAAATGTCAGATCTTTCAACTTTTAAATAAGAGGTTAAACCACTCTATCTGTGTGAATCATGCCTCAAAGTTTAGAGATCGAACCAAAGCTTATGATACTACCACTGAGAATACCCCTCCATTAAATTCAATTGATCCTTCAAATGTTCCTCATAATTCTTCATTAAATGCTATAAATAATTACCCTACCAGTGATCAACCAAAGAACTTACCAGAATCTTTCTCTCCGGTGACAGTTAAAAATCTTGTCTCTCTCCCAATCACAGAGTCACCTGTAACTACCCCTCCTCCAAAACCGCAAAACTACCCCACCACTCCTCCTTTAACTGCTCTATCTCATTCCATTCCTTCTCATAATACTGATCCCCTAACTGACATCTCAAATATAGTGTCTAGCGAACCCAGCCACAAAATTCAGACTTCTTCTAATCAAAATTTGTAATCCTCACCATACAAATTTCGATCAGATCTGATACCCAAGGGTTAGATACCCAACTGTCTTTCATCCACCCCTAACACCCCTTTCAAATCTTTCTCGTGTCCTCACACTACTACTGACTCACTTGTAACTACACCTCCACCACACAACCAAATCCCTTCTTCAATTAAACCACAATCATCAATTCCTTCACCACACAACCAGAGCATTTCATCAACTGAATCCTACATGCCCATATCAAAACCACACAAAGAATGTCCTACTCATGTACATACTTACACCCAAACTCACATACCTCATCCTAAGCTGATAGAACATGTTAATCTACAAACTCTCTCAACTATCACTGCTACTGATACCTTGGCTTCCTCTGAACATAACTTTAACACCCAGATCCACAATGCTACTATGAAGAAACAGATAAATATTCCTCTTCCCACTATTAATCACGCTTTTATCTCCCTTATAGCATCTCTAGACCCACGAATTACCTCTACGGCATCATCCCTTTCTGTTAACCAAGGAAAATCTGAACATGACATATGCTCCCCACCCAAAATCAATAAAAGATCAAGACCCTTAACTACTGTGGATGAGGCAGATAGTGAATTTGCAAGACCAAGCAAAAGAATGAATCCTCTGAAAGATGCAGGAATTGGCGCGGTTGGCCTTCAACAGCCTCATATATCATAATATTATCATTGAATTGTCGGGGTTTGAGGCATGACCCCGCAATTTGCAGTCTTAAATCATTTCTCCAGGCTTCTAATCCTAGTATTGTTTTTATATCTGAAACAATATGCTCGTTAAATGTAGCTTTGAATATTGCAAGAGTTCTCAAATTTTCTTATCATACTTTCGTATCTTCTGTTGGACAATCTAGTGGATTATTACTCTGTTGGAACTCTGAAGTTAATATGCAAGTTATATCATCAACTGAAAATTACATTCATACTTATGTTCATCATGTCAGCAGCAATAAAAAATGGCACTCTATATTTTTATATGGTCCTCCTATGCTATCTGATAGGAGAAACTTCTGGTTACACATGGGAATAATCATTGACTCTATTAATGAACCATGGATGTGCATTGGGGATTGTAACTCAATATTATGTGTTGAGGAGAAGAGAGGAGGCAGCTTATTCAATCATCATCACCACAAATACTTTATCAAATGGTTCAATGAGGTAGCTGCTATGGATATTGGTTATTCAGGTCCTGCATTCACTTCGAATAATAGAAGAACTCCTAAAAACAATGTAGTAGAAAGACTTGATAGAGCTATGGTCGATTTCAAATGGCGATCTCTTCATCCCAAGGCTGGTGTTTTACACTTACCAAGCATCAACAGTGATCATAACCCCATTCTTCTGATGTTGGATATGAATTACAAAAGAAGACGATCCCTACCTCAGTTTGAAGCAACTTGGACTCAAGAAGCATATTTTCATCATATTCTATCTGAGATGTGGGACCAATGTAGAGGTAATAATCTTCTTCCTAAACTAGGGAATCTTCTTCCTAAGCTCTATTCTTGGGGGAGAGCTCGGCTTAAAAACATTGATAATGATATCAAGTTTTATGAAAAGGAACTTTTGCACATCCAAAGCAAACCTTTGTCTAAGTCTATCTTTGAAGAAGAGAGGAAAACACAAATCTGGCTAAACAAACTTCACCACCAAAAAGATCTATATTAGAAACAGAGGTCTAACATAGCTTCTTTGGGTGAGGGGGATAGAAATACCCGATTCTTTCATCTATCTGCTACTACCAAGAAGCAAAGGAATACTATCTACAGAATCAAAAAAGATAATGGAGTGATCGCATCTACTCATGAGGATACTGCAAAAACTTTTGAAGATCCTTTCAGAAATCGATTTCAGGTATTTGATACACAACCGGTTCCTGACCATATCATTGCTGAGCTTCAAAATATAACTGTATCAGATAATGAAGATATTAGTGCCATACCTGATAAAGAGGAAATTAGATCTACTATCAAAAGTATGAGCCCCTACAAATCTCCTGGACCCGATGGCTTTCCAACTGCTTTTTATCAAAAGTACTGGGACATTATTGGATTGGAGGTAACCCAACTTATCCAAAGCTTTTTCTCTATAGGTCTTATGCCTAATTTGTTAAACCACACACATATCACTCTTATTCCCAAAACTCACTCGCCTACCAATCCAGCTAAATTCAGACCCATAGCCTTTTGTAGCGTTCTTTACAAAGCAATCACCAAAATCATTGCAAATAGATTGGGTCTTCACCTTCAAAAACTTATTAACCCTTTACAGAATGATTTCATACCTGGAAGACATATTAGAGATAATGTTATAATAGCTCAAGAACTTATACACTCCATATCCAAACTTGTCACGACCCGCACCCAGTATAGGGGCACGAGAAGTGGGTATGTCCAGCCTACACCGCAGTGTCGGCGGTATAGATATAATGAAATCTCAACTCCGAACGGAGGAAAAGTATAGATATAATGAAATCTCAATCACAGTCTAAGCACGTTAAGATAACACAGAAGTTTATAACGAAAGACTAAACAACAACAATTATCAACTACTAAATAATAATATCTCAAACAAACTCAAATACAAACTCATATCTCAAGTTATTACAATTCAAGTTCTAAAACATGAAAACTAAACCAAGTCTACTAGCTAGTCTCCTGATCACTCCAGAGTGTCGGGGCCAAAGGTAGCTAAGCCAACTCCTGGTTCATAGTAAGTAGGGCAAGTGTCCTCGGGGCAAACATCTATAATATTTTCAACAGGTCCAGTCAGGACAGGAACGAGCACAACTCATTAAGAAATTCCAAGTAAATGACAAAGAACTATAAGCAGTTATAGACAGTTATATTGATGAACATAGCAGTTTATACGAGTAATGATGTAGAGAAACAGTTAAGGTACAAGGAAAATAAGGTAACTAAACAAGAGGAGAAGCATGGCAATAAAAACTGTAAAATATGATCTAGCTGAACTAGAGTAACGTGATGTAAGTCCAGACAGTATAATATGAGTCAAGTATAATCCCAATGTGAGTCCAAACAATATAAATCTAATACCAAATGAATCCAGCACAAGATGAGTCCAGTATAAGGTGAGTCCAGTCAGTGATCAATGATTCCAGGGTGAGTCCAGACTATATTCTAACAGTATATTTTAAAATACCGAGATCAACATGTAAACGGCTGTAGGTAATACGGCATATCGCACACTCGGCCAAGTATGGGATGGCTATCATTCTAGTATAATTCTAAGGGACTAATTCCAGTATTTGGGAATGTTCACATGTCTACTCCAATATTTCCCCGCCCAACAAGTACAAGTGAATCCATAACCCGACACCAAAATAAGTACAAGTCCACCTAGAACATGAATGATACCAGTAAGTGATTCCAGGGTGATTCCAGTAGGTAATGCCAGTAGTGGTTCCAGAAATGGAGGCCATACATGAATAAATAAGTGTCGCAAGAAATAGATCCAGCAATATCAAATCGTGTTGTAACAGAGAATCAAATAGAACTAACTAGAACTGAAGTACAGTATTCGATAAGTAAATGAAAGAACTATTAGAGAATGTACTCGTCTGACACTCTGAAAAGAGTAGTATAATATCAGTTGTCTGCACCGGAGTCACAATGTCCTAAATAGAGCAATATGGGTTATAATGTGTTTAAAATAAGATAAATGAAGTTTACGATACAATCTACATGATTTCTAAGCCAATCTAGGTCAAATTCAAACTTGGTCAACTCTGGGTCAAACCAAGTCAACATCTAGTCAAACTAGGCTAGCAAGGGTCAATTGGTACCATTTAGACTCAATGTTGACTTTTGGTCAACTCTAGTCAATCTTGAACTATTGGGTCAAACCTTGGTCAATTCTAGGGTGATTAACTGTCAAGTCAACTCTATAGTAAAGATAACTCAAATCTAAACCATAGACTTACATATCGTAGGATACCATATTTATCTATATCATATTACATATCAATGTATATATACCCAATGTCTATAGCCCTAGACATACATAAGCCTATCAACCAAACCTCATACATATACCTATCTATTACATATATCCATCAACTATATATTCATGAATATATAAATAGGAATCATATATGTATATATCTACATATATATAGGTATCACAAGTAATGTGAGCTCTCAAAACCCACACATGTCTAATGTATACTCTACATGTAGCTATAGGATATATATATATATATATATTGTTATCCTCAACTGTCCAAAACCGAACAACCATATACTAAAGTATCCTAAACTCGAACCTCCCTCTACTCAAATCTAAGACTGAACTAAAACCTATAGGATACATTTTCTAACCCTCAACCTTATAGCCCACATCATATCATTTAGTACCCAAAAGCTAAACTATACAAGGACATGATATATATATATATATATATATATATATATATATATATATATATATATATATATATATAAGATGGAATGAATATAGGAAATGGTTGATCAATAGGTGGACACAATACATGCTAAGGTTCAAAGTTATCTGGTTCATAAAGAATTGGATTTGAAGTTTGACCCTTATATTAAGACTGAATCATAAATGATAGTAGGGACTGAAATTAAATAAAGGGGAATAGAACATGAAGTGGAGGCTGCACATTAGGAAGTTAAGACTACACCACTAAAGGGCAGGACTGAGCAAATGAATGCATACTATGAAGCTAAAAGGCTAAACCCTTATCCTATACTTACCAGTATATATGTATACTTACATATTCATATATTACAGTGTATACCTATAAGCAGACTCTTAGTTATATGCATAAACACAGTTATTACATTTGCAACTGAGGTTAACAGTTAATTGTAATCTCAGTTATCAGTTTTCAACAGTAACTGTTTTTCAGTTTCAACATTAAGGGATGAAACAAGGTATCATTATCTATATTTCAGCTTATAAAATATTTCAAATTCCTAATCAAACTGTGAACACAATCCCCATTATTCTCAGGTTTTCACTCCTTCAATCCTCCAACCCAGTTTACTGTTTGGCAACAACTTAGGTTAAACACACCTATATCAGTTCCCTGGTTTAAAACTAACCACAGTTAAACTCACCCTATTGCAACATGGTTATGAACATGTACTGCATTTTATGAATTCTCAAAAAATAGATTCCCATTTTAACTCTCATTTCATTTTAAACTCGAATTGGAAAATGATGACTGATACTTGAAAAATCCAAATTTGAAAACAAAAAACCCAATGAAAACCCATATGTCATATGCAGAGGTGTCACCCACGTGTGTCTACATATATGTGTCCACAATGTGTCCAATACGTGCCCCAACAGTGTCGAATCCCAAGGTGTCAATGTGTGTCTGAACTGTGCATAGGCACTATCCCGTACGTGCGTGTCGAGTCCTGTAAGACACATCGTGTCCAACCACGTATCTCATGGTCATGTCAGTAGGTAGCCTAGGTGTCAGGGTATTTGTGTGTCTAGGTAGATTGTGTCTAAGTGGTGTCCAGTTTCGTGTCCAAGCCCGTGTCAGTAGGGGTTTTTCTCACGTGTGCATGCGTGTGTGCGACCACTATGGAACCAATAACTTTGCGAATACTCAACCATGTCAGCCCAAACTTCGTGTGTCATGTCAAACATTAGGCCCACGTGTCCACCAAGTTTCATCTGTTCTAGTGTCCTGTAATGTCCTGTGTCGACCTCGAGCAGCAGAGGATGTGCACAGTATGCACGAGACAGTACAATATCAGTGCACGGTCGATTTCATCGTGCACACTGAACGAGGACCCATGAAATTTTATGGACATGATGTCAGTGGGTGCCCCCACGTGTCCATGAAGTTTCATGGCACATAGTGCCATGTTATGTCTGCTAGGACACTCGAACAGCAGGGGAGCCGCACGAGCCCCGTACGTGTCTCGTGCATGAGGTACGTATCCATTTTGGACACGAATACAACCCCAAATCTTGCTCAGTCTTAAACATAATTAATTTACACATTAAGAGCTTCAAAAACATGTAATTAGTTTTGGAAATTACTAAAATAAATTCCTATGTGGCATTTCACTAAACGCCTATTCAAAAAACTGATACGTATCCGATACGGACACGAAATGGACACGAATTCCAACCAAACTTAGGCTACACCTAGGGGAACCCTAAATGAATGCATCTATGGGAAGAAATCAGGAATTTATTAGGGTTTGTAGGGTTTTACCTATTGAGAGTTCAAACTTAATGTAAAGAGCCTCGACTTGACGTCTTCCTCAATTTGCTACGGTTCAAACGTCCTCCAACCTTGCTAGCAAGCACCCACAAGTCTCCTCTACTATTGGGGATGATGATGCAATTGATTTGACTCAATTTTGACTCAGTTTGGATTAACTGGGAGAAGTTTAGGAAAGAACAATTTAGGGTTCTTTCTAGGTATTAAAAGGAGGCAAGGGCTACTAGATGATACTTTATAGGAGGGGGGCTTGTATGGCAGGCCACTAGATGAATTAGGGTTAGGTTTAGATGTAGATAAGTGGCTAGGGCTTGTCCAACCAATTCCAAGCCTTTCTATTGGTTCAATTAGTCCTAAAGCCTTCTTTTTCACAAATATCCTAAGGGGTAAATATTCTACTTAGGAATATCTAGATATTACTAACCTTGGCACTTAGTAGGAATGTTCTAACCATGATTCTAACCTCAAGACTAATCTAGCTTAGGTTAAGCTTCTAGGTTAGTCTCTAACCTCGAGAATAACCTAGAAGCTTAACCTAATCTAGATTAGTCTTGAGATTAGAATCATGGTTAGAACATTCCTACTAAGTGCCAAGGTTAGTAATATCTAGATATTCCAAAGTAGGATATTTACCCCTTAGGATATTTGTGAAAAAGAAGGCCTTAGGACTAATTGAACCAATAGGAAGGCTTAGAATTGGGTGGACAAGCCCTAGCCACTCATCTACATCTAAACCTAACCCTAATTTATCTAGTGGCCAGCCATACAAGCCCCCCTCCTATAAAGTATCATCTAGTAGCCCTTGCCTCCTTTTAATACCTAGAAAGAACCCTAAATTGTTCTTCCCTAAACTTCTCCCAATTAATCCAAATTGAGTCCAAATTGAGTCAAATCAATTACATCATCATCCCCAACAGTAGAGGAGACTTGTGGGTGCTTGCTAGCAAGGTTGGAGGACGTTTGAACCTAGCAAATCGAGGAAGAGGTCAAGTTGAGGCTCTTTACATTAAGTTTGAACACTCAATAGGTAAAACCCTACAAACCCTAATAAATTCCTGATTTCTTTCCATAGATGCATTCATTTAGGATTCTCCTAGGTGTAGCCTAAGTTTGGTAGGAATTCGTGTCCATTTTGTGTCCGTATCGGACACGTATCGGTGTTTTTGAATAGGTGTTTGGTGAAATGCCACATAGGAATTTATTTTAGTAATTTCCAAAACTAATTACATGTTTTCGAAGCTCTTAATGTGTAGATTAATTATGTTTAAGACTGAGCACGATTTGGGGTTGTATTCGTGTCCAAAATGGATACGTACCTCATGTACGAGACACGCACGGGGCTCGTGCGGCTCTCCTGCTGTTAAAGTGTCCTAGCAGACACGACACGACACCATGTTCCATAAAACTTCATGGACACGTGGGGACACCCACTGAAATCATGTCTATGAAATTTCATGGGTCCTCGTTCAGTGTGCGCGATAAAATCGACCGTGCACTGACATTGCACTGTCTCGTGCATACTGTGCACATCTTCTGCTGCTCGGGGTCGACACAGGACACGACACAACACTAGAACGGACAAAACTTGGTGGACACGTGGGCCTAATGTCTAACAGGACACACACGAAGTTCGGACTAACACGGTTGAGTATTCGCAAAGTTATTAGTTCCACAGTGGTCGCACACACGTACACACACGCGAGAAAAACTCCTACTGACACGGGCTTGGACACGAAAATGGACACCACTTAGACACAATCTACCTAGACACACAGATACCCTGACTATAACACCCAGTTTCTAAAATAAGGATAATTTTGAAATTTTATATTTTAATTTATTTAATTAAGATATTTAAATGATAATATGATTTTTGGTAATTTTTAATTATTTTAAAACTATTTTTAGATCATGACTTATGATTTTGGTGTTTGACTTGTGTAACCTTAGAGCCTAGCCATGTGACTAGGATGTCTGACTAGTACATTATAGCTTAGAAGGTATTTTGGGCATTTTAGGATTTATTTGAATTTAATATATTTTATTAGGAATTTTTGAATAATTTAATTGAATTGTGTGATTTAAATATTAATATAATTATTGCCTTGTGTTTATGGTTAGCCTAACCTAGATTGGACCTAACCTAGATGAGTCATGACTAACTTAGTGAGCCACTTTGAGAATTAGATGAGTTGGTTAAGGGGTTAATCAAGTTTAGTCATGGTTAAGTGATTTGCTAAGGGCTAAGATAGAACCCTTGTTCTAGGCCATCTATTTCCCTTGATACAATCCTAGCCATAGGATGAAACCCAAAAAACCCTAATCCTAACTTTATGACCAGCCAAGAGACCCCCCCCCCTTGCCTATATAATGCCTCTTTGGGGATTTGAGCCTCTTTCTTTAATAGTTCATCATTCTCTTAAGGAAGTAGGTAAGCCTCCTTTATTTCTTTCCTAGTTTAATCAATAGGACTCCTTTTTGAATGAAATTTCTTCCATTAGGACCTAATCATTGCTCTCTTACTGTTGGTGGAGTCCAATCACAGATTTTGAATCGATTTGATTGATTGGTGGCTTGTGGAGATTCCCTCTTTGAAGAGCTTTTTGAGAGTTTTGATACTTTGAGGTAACTTCTTGTTCTCACCATAGAATCCTAAAATTATTGCATGTATAGGGAGCCCTAGACCTAACCTAACTATAGGAATAGGAATCCCTAAGTTTCTGTGTCGATTCGTGTCCTAACAGGACACGTATCTGAGTCCTTTGTTAAGTGTTTATGTAAATGTCTCAATGAAACTTTTTGTGCTAATTTTGAATTGTAATTGAATGGAAATTTAGTTTTTAATGTCTCTTATCCAATTTTGTAACTCTGAGATGATATCATGTTGGTGTCGTATCGTTTGGTCGCCCGCACACACGCACTTGGACACGCACGCGCGTGGGAACAGTGATCCCCTGCATCTCGGGGTCTCTGTTGGACACGAAACGAATTGGCTCAACACGAAACTTGGGGGGATAGTTGGGGCACCCACTGACATCACGCTCCCCAAGTTTCGTGGGACTTCGTGTACTGGTCGATGAGAAATCGACCGTACACGGGTTTTTCCCTGACTGTGTGCACAGTTTAATCACTCACTGATACGGCCTTGGTTCACGGACACGGCGACACAAGGACACGTTTCAGGCACATAAACACGAGCACCTATACCTAGACTAAGTAGGGACACGAGCACGAGGCTTGGGAAGGCTTGTGTCGGGTGCACGACACGCGTGCACACCCGCACGAGGCTATCCCAGTGTGTGTGTCCAGTTTTTATGATTTAGGTTTTAATTGGATTGGACACGTTTGTGTCCACTTTTGTGGACACAAACACATCATATATCATGTACACACTGTGTTTTCACTTTACCAACCAATGAATTGGCAATTTAGTTTGATTTATGAATCAATTCCCATTTTTCCCTAAATCCCTGATACATGTTATTCTCAGTTTTCTTCTCAGTTTTTGATTTGATTTTTAGCATTCATTTTGATTAGTTTAAGTACTGTTAATTGTTGTTTATATCATAATTATGTTCTCCTGTTAGTAATCTACTTGTGTGCAAATTTGGGAGGATTTTGGTTATGTTTTGATTTCAAAATTAGGATTTAAGTGTTAGACTGTTTTTTTCAAAAGTCTGAAATTAAAAACCTGAGATTTAAACCTGGGATTATGTGGGGGGGCTGTCCAGGTTGGTTTGAAGAGTTTTTGGGTTAAAACTGAGTCATGAAATCTGTTTTACCTTGTTTTGTTTCCCTTGTTTACTGTCATGAGCCCAGGGATGTTTTTCCCTTCTTTTCCAATTGATTTAGCAAACCATTATAGTATATGTTTAATCCTTAAATGAAAACCTGGGATTTCACTTGAGAGTGTAACCCAATTCTGAATTTGCATGGGACTGTTGAGTTGTTTCTTTTTTTGTGTTCATGAGCCATTGAACTTGAGTTTTTGAATATGTTTTTTTAACTGTATGTTTTAATACTAGAATCTGAGTTGGGGTGTGGTGTTTCACTGTTTATTCCATATATCACCTGAGATTAGTTTAGGACTATCACATTGGTGACCCACTTCACACACACACAGACATATGAAGACACTGTCACTTAGTTTAGGGCTTAACAGTTATTGATGTATTGGACTATTTTTGAGAAAATCTGAGAACACTCTTGGTGTGGACTGTGTGTTCTTGTGTGTTGAGAATTGGGGTCATTCAAGATTGAATCTGGCCTATATTTATATAGGGCATGTCATTGATCTTATTTGAAATCTGAAATTGTTTGCATGATAGTATAGGGCCTGTGCTTGATTTCATAAGTTAAAATCTGAACTTGTTTTCATGCCAAGTATAGGCTGTCACTTAGTTACTGTCATATTGCACACACACACCCACACACCATCCACTCTCATTTTCCTTCACTGTTTTTCCTCTAATACACACACACCACCTTCTTTAAAACCCCAGTCACATGTGACTAATTGACACACACACACAATCCTACTTCCTGTCATACTACACAAGCCTAAACACAATCAACACCCTCACAACACTACATGTACACACACTCTTATATATGCACCCACATTGCCATGTTATGTCATCCCCTCTCTATTTCTCTATGTATTAATACATGTAAATATATATGTATGTGTGCTATATGAATGTAGGTAAATATGTGTATATATATAATATTGATATTTGATATTGATATATGGTTTGGCATAGGCTTGGTATAGGCTAGACTTGGTTGAGTCTAGATTGGACTAGATAGACTAGTTTAGATTTGATGAGCCTAGATTAACTTGTTTAGACCTAGTTTGACTGTTAGGGTTGACTGGAGTTGACCAAAGGTTCACTTTAGCCTAGATTGACCCCAAACTTCATGTAGATGCATTGTAGCAGTCTATTTTCTTATTTTAGACTTGTTGTGACTTGTGACACATGTACTCTCATGTTCACAGAGCCATCATGAATCACCTTCACGTATCACTCATTTTATGAGCCATGTGAAGTTTCACGAATCTTAACATAACTTGAACAGATCCTTGTGTATTGATTAGGGATGGGGGAGTGAAAATAGACATGTGAATATTATCCCAGTAGCTATAGTCATGAATCACTCTCTTAGCTGTAGTCATAAATCTCCTATGCCATTCACATGTTTATATTTTACTCTGACTCACTAGTCACTATTAGCTATCTATGTATAGTAGATATTTCTATTACAGTTTCTCTCCCTGTTTATATACTATTTTTCTTCAGTTCATGTATCTTACTTTACTGCATGATTATATTTTCTAACCTGCTATGATCTGTTGAGATGTACTGTACTCGCTCCTGTCCTGACTGGACCTGTTGAAAATATTACAGAGGATGAGGAGGAGGCCCAATGTACCACCTATTACGGAGCAGGATTAGACGACACCTGCGACCTGGTTCCTCTGGAGGACCCAGCTGCAGCACAGGATGCTATTCCCAGAGTCTAGACTAGATAGCTAGGCTTTAGTTTTCTTTCAGTATTGTGTTACTTGATTTTCAGTTGTTCTTCTGAGATGTTGTTATATTTAGAGACTTGTATTGAGTTGGATGTTCTTTAGTTGTTATCTTAGATTTTCTCTCTCTTAATAGTATTACATTGTGCTTCTGATCTCTCTATCTACCTTTTCTATTCTATATCTGTTTTAGATGTGATTGAGACTGTTCTGCTATGTCACCTCCATTCGGAGTGTATATACTGTACAGGTACCTTTTTATTGTTAGATGATTGACCTAGGACAGCGTTCTACCGCCGACACTGCGGCGTAGGCTGGGCGTCGTTACGTTCTCGTACCCTCACAGTGGGTGCGGGTCGTGACACATTTTTAGTGGTGGCCCATGCAGGTCTAGTTTATGTAGTGGTATTCTAACTAGAGTTATCACTACAGCCTGCAGTAGGATTAGGATATTTTTGAAGGTACTCAATCACAAATAGGAAAAACTCTTATTCAGATTCTGTATATCTACATTTGCCGCTTATTGTCTTCCTTGAATTTAAACTGTCCTCCTTTGGTATTTCGTCTCATTCTCAGCAATTGTTTCCTTTTGATCTGTGTCTCCAGGATGGTTGAGACACGATCGCATCGCCAGGGCCAGGGGGACGTCGATGAGAGGTCTGCCACCTCTCATGCTCAGTAGTCAGCCCCTGGTGCCACAGCCCCAGTCATGCCAGCTGGGGTAGGCGTTTCAGCAGCTTTTGGAGGAGCACCACCAGCGGTGAGGCATGAGCCGAGTCCGATGATTCCGGATGTACTTCTTCAGCAGCAGCAGCCACCTGCAGGGACGATTGACGCCGTTCAGCTGTTAGCCTTCTTCCGGCAGTACATGGAGGGTCAGCAGACCCAGCAGCATCGGCAGACAGCAGAGCTCGCACGAGGCATTGAGCGGGCGATGACTGCAGTAGAGAGAGTCATAGCTCAGCCAGCGGCAGCCCCGTAGCCGTACCAGCCACGGGAGAAAGGCATCCAGGACTTCCAGAAGATGCACCCGAGGGACTTTCGCGGGACAGAGGGGATCCTGTATGCCGATGAGTGGATCGAGCATATGGAGGAGATCTTCAGGCTAGCTGAGATTCCGACGAGGCTCCAGAGAGAGGCAGCAGCCAGCATGATGCAGGATCTGGCTCGGACATGGTACCAGACTGACCCGAGGGTCGGTACAGCAGGACAGACTTGGGCAGCATTCAAGAAGCTGTTCAAGGAGAAGTTCTTTCCAGACGCAGCGCTGGGAGCCCTCGAGATCCAGTTCGAGGCCCTAGTCCAAGGGAACCAGTCTGTGGAAGAGTACGCAGGAGAGTTCTGCCGCCTGAGCAGATTTATGGATGACTTGTCAGAGACAACGAAGGCCCGGAGGTTCCGGAAGGGCTTGGTAAAGGAGGTCAAGTCCTACACCAAGAATGCCCGCAGCACTATATTTGAGGAGATCCTGGTGGACGCTTTAGCTGCAGAGGATGATCTTGAGCTTAGGCTCAAGAGGGGGCAAGACTCTCAGGGAGGCAGCAGTAGCGGAGGACCGGCCAAGAGGCCGCACGTTCAGCAGCACGTTCAGCAGCAGTTCCAGGGTCACGGCCATCAGCAGGGACAGCAGCAGCCCAGACAGCATCAGGCACCGAGACAGCAGGTAGTCAGTTGCCCCTACTGCAAGAAGCCGGGGCATGGATAGGGTGAGTGCAGGAAGAGGCTGGGCAGGTGCCTACTATGTGGAGCAGCGGACCACCAGCTGAGGGAGTGTTCCCAGTACATAGGCACAGCACCAGGAGGAGGAGCCAAGGCTCTGGTAGGTCAGCAGCAGGGACCGTTACCGACGCAGCAGCAGAGGTTTGTGCAATATCAGCATCAGGCTGGAGGAGGCCAGCTGGGGCGAGCTTACGCCATGACAGTCGAGGATGCTCAGGCAGTGGGAGAGGTGCTTGCAGGTTCTGTTCTTTTCGATTCCATTCCCATCTTGCCTCATTATATCAATCTTAAAATTCAATTCCATCTGTTCTTATCTGCTTCCTTATCTGTTGATAAGCTTTGATCTGGCACTCTTTTCGATTTGGTTTTCTTTCGAGATAAGTCGTATGGGCTAGGTCGCCTAAGTTATGGAATCTAGAGTCTTCTATAGTCATGATAGCTGGCATTGTGAGGACATATAGTCAGATTTTGGGTGTATTTCTCGGGTGTGGAAATTTAAGGTTTTCGCTGCCAAGCATGCGGCAATGCGAAAATTTAAAATACCATAATTCTAGAGGTATGTACCTTAGTCGAGGACTCTGTGATTATCGTAGCCTTGCTCACTAGCATGACGAAGATTCTGAGTATCATGATTTTGGACAGACACATGATTATCTGACGGTATGTTTGAGACTTTTGATTGTGGGGTGTTTGACCTAGAAGACTACTACCATTTTAATTTCGAGGACAAAATTTTTCTAAGGAGGGTAGACTTGTAACACCCAGTTTCTAAAATAAGGATAATTTTGAAATTTTATATTTTAATTTATTTAATTAAGATATTTAAATGATAATATAATTTTTGGTAATTTTTAATTATTTTAAAACTATTTTTAGATCATGACTTATGATTTTGGTGTTTGACTAGTGTAACCTTAGAGCCTAGCCATGTGACTAGGATGTCTGACTAGTACATTATAGCCTAGAAGGTATTTTGGGCATTTTAGGATTTATTTGAATTTAATATATTTTATTAGGAATTTTTGAATAATTTAATTGAATGGTGTGATTTAAATATTAATATAATTATTGCCTTGTGTTTATGGTTAGCCTAACCTAGATTGGACCTAACCTAGATGAGTCATGACTAACTTAGTGAGCCACTTTGAGAATTAGATGAGTTGGTTAAGGGGTTAATCAAGTTTAGTCATGGTTAAGTGATTTGCTAAGGGCTAAGATAGAACCCTTGTTCTAGGCCATCTATTTCCCTTGATAAAATCCTAGCCATAGGATGAAACCCAAAAAACCCTAACCCTAACTTTATGACCAGCCAAGAGACCCTCCCCCCCCCTTGCCTATATAATGCCTCTTTGGGGATTTGAGCCTCTTTCTTTAATAGTTCATCATTCTCTTAAGGAAGTAGGTAAGCCTCCTTTATTTCTTTCCTAGTTTAATCAATAGGACTCCTTTTTGAATGAAATTTCTTCCATTAGGACCTAATCATTGCTCTCTTATTGTTGGTGGAGTCCAATCACAGATTTTGAATCAATTTGATTGATTGGTGGCTTGTGGAGATTCCCTCTTTGAAGAGCTTTTTGAGAGTTTTGATACTTTGAGGTAACTTCTTGTTCTCACCATAGAATCCTGAAATTATTGCATGTATAGGGAGCCCTAGACCTAACCTAACTATAGGAATAGGAATCCCTAAGTTTCTGTGTCGATTCGTGTCCTAACAGGACACGTATCTGAGTCCTTTGTTAAGTGTTTGTGTAAATGTCTCAATGAAACTTTTTGTGCTAATTTTGAATTGTAATTGAATGGAAATTTAGTTTTTAATGTCGCTTATCCAATTTTGTAACTCTGAGATGATATCGTGTTGGTGTCGTGTCGTTTGGTCGCCCGCACACACGCACTTGGATACGCGCGCGCGTGGGAACAGTGATCCCCTGCATCTCGGGGTCTCTGTTGGACACGACACGAATTGGCTCGACACGAAACTTGGGGGGATAGTTAGGGCACCCACTGACATCATGCTCCCCAAGTTTCGTGGGACTTCGTGTACTGGTCGATAAAAAATCGACCGTGCACGGGTTTTTCCCTGACTGTGTGCACAGTTTAATCACTCACTGATACGGCCTTGGTTCACGGACACGGCGACATGAGGACACGTTTCAGGCACATGAACACGAGCACCTATACCTAGACTAAGTAGGGACACGAGCACGAGGCTTGGGAAGGCTTGTGTCAGGTGCACGACACACGTGCACACCCGCACGAGGCTTTTCCAGTGTGTGTGTCCAGTTTTTATGATTTAGGTTTTAATTGGATTGGACATGTTTGTGTCCACTTTTGTGGAAACAAACACATCATATATCATGTACACACTGTGTTTTCACTTTACCAACCAATGAATTGGCAATTTAGTTTGATTTATGAATCAATTCCCATTTTTCCCTAAATCCCTGATACATGTTATTCTCAGTTTTCTTCTCAGTTTTTGATTTGATTTTTAGCATTCATTTTGATTAGTTTAAGTACTGTTAATTGTTGTTTATATCCTAATTATGTTCTCCTGTTAGTAATCTACCTGTGTGCAAATTTGGGAGGATTTTGGTTATGTTTTGATTTCAAAATTAGGATTTAAGTGTTAGACTATTTTTTTCAAAAGTCTGAAATTAAAAACCTGAGATTTAAACCTGGGATTATGTCGGGGGGCTGTCCAGGTTGGTTTGAAGAGTTTTTGGGTTAAAACTGAGTCATGAAATCTGTTTTACCTTGTTTTGTTTCCCTTGTTTACTGTCATGAGCCCAGGGATGTTTTTCCCTTCTTTTCCAATTGATTTAGCAAACCATTATAGTATATGTTTAATCCTTAAATGAAAACCTGGGATTTCACTTGAGAGTGTAACCCAATTCTGAATTTGCATGGGACTGTTGAGTTGTTTCTTTTTTTGTGTTCATGAGCCATTGAACTTGAGTTTTTGAATATGTTTTTTTAACTGTATGTTTTAATACTAAAATCTGAGTTGGGGTGTGGTGTTTCACTGTTTATTCCATATATCACCTGAGATTAGTTTAGGACTGTCACATTGGTGACCCACTTCACACACACACACACATATGAAGACACTGTCACTTAGTTTAGGGCTTAACAGTTATTGATGTATTGGACTGTTTTTGAGAAAATCTGAGAACACTCTTGGTGTGGACTGTGTGTTCTTGTGTGTTGAGAATTGGGGTCATTCAAGATTGAATCTGGCCTATATTTATATAGGGCCTGTCATTGATCTTATTTCAAATCTGAAATTGTTTGCATGATAGTATAGGGCCTGTCCTTGATTTCATAAGTTAAAATCTGAACTTGTTTTCATGCCAAGTATAGGCTGTCACTTAGTTACTGTCATATTGCACACACACACCCACACACCATCCACTCTCATTTTCTTTCACTGTTTTCCCTCTAATACACACACACCACCTTCTTTAAAACCCCAGTCACATGTGACTAATTGACACACACACACAATCCTACTTCCTGTCATACTACACAAGCCTAAACACAATCAACACCCTCACAACACTACACATGTACACACACTCTTATATATGCACCCACATTGCCATGTTATGTCACCCCCTCTCTATTTCTCTATGTATTAATACATGTAAATATATATGTATGTGTGCTATATGAATGTAGGTAAATATGTATATATATATAATATTGATATTTGATATTGATATATGGTTTGGCATAGGCTTGGTATAGGCTAGACTTGGTTGAGTCTAGATTGGACTAGATAGACTAGTTTAGATTTGATGAGCCTAGATTAACTTGTTTAGACCTAGTTTGACTGTTAGGGTTGACTGGAGTTGACCAAAGGTTGACTTTAGCCTAGATTGACCCCAAACTTCATGTAGATGCATTGTAGCAGTCTATTTTCTTATTTTAGACTTGTTGTGACTTGTACTGTTCTATAGGAGACAGACACCACTCCTCGGACAGTCTATATTCTCTCCGATTCACCAGTTACAGGCGAGTACATTCTCTGATCATTTTATATCTTGCTTAGAATTATTTTCCTGCTTTAAATTACTTTACTTGATACTGTCACGTTGGTCACACGGATTGGTACTATATGGATCTTTTCATGAGATGTTATCCCCCTCGGGAGCATCGGATACTACATGTTTTGTGCGTTTCACGAATCATCACGTATCTCTATGCTTCCTCTGATTCACGAATCGCTTGTGACACATGTACTCTCATGTTCACAGAGCCATCATGAATCGCCTTCACGTATCACTCATTTTATGAGCCATGTGAAGTTTCACGAATCTTAACATAACTTGAACAGATCCTTGTGTATTGATTGGGGATGGGGGAGTGAAAATAGACATGTGAATATTATCCCAGTAGCTATAGTCATGAATCACTCTCTTAGCTGTAGTCATGAATCTCCTATGCCATTCACATGTTTATATTTTACTCTGACTCACTAGTCACTATTAGCTATCTATGTATAGTAGATATTTCTATTACAGTTTCTCTCCCTGTTTACATACTATTTTTCTTCAGTTCATGTATCTTACTTTACTGCATGATTATATTTTCTAACCTGCTATGATCTGTTGAGATGTACTGTACTCGCTCCTGTCCTGACTGGACCTGTTGAAAATATTACAGAGGATGAGGAGGAGGCCCAATGTACCACCTATTATGGAGCATGATTAGACGACACCTGCGACCTGGTTCCTCTTGAGGACCCAGCTGCAGCACAAGATGCTATTCCCAGAGTCTAGACTAGATAGCTAGGCTTTAGTTTTCTTTCAGTATTGTGTTATTTGATTTTCAGTTGTTCTTCTGAGATGTTGTTATATTTAGAGACTTGTATTGAGCTGGATGTTCTTTAGTTGTTATCTTAGATTTTCTCTCTCTTAATAGTATTACATTGTGCTTCTGATCTCTCTATCTACCTTTTCTATTCTATATCTGTTTTAGATGTGATTGAGATTGTTCTGCTATGTCACCTCCATTCGGAGTGTATATACTGTACATGTACCTTTTTATTGTTAGATGATTGACCTAGGACAGCGTTCTACCGCCGACACTGCGGCGTAGGCTGGGCGTCGTTACGTTCTCGTACCCTCACAGTGGGTGCGGGTCGTGACACTGACACCTAGGCTAACAACTGACATGACCACAAGATACATGGTTGGACACGATGTGTCCTACAGGACTCGACACATGCGCACGGGATAGTGCCTATGCACAGTTCAGACACACATTGACACCTTAGGATTCGACACTGTTAGGGCACGTATTGGACACATTGTGGACACATATGTGTTGACACACGTGGGTGACACCTTTGCACACGTGATATGGGTTTTTATTGGGTTTTTGGTTTTCGAATTTGGGTTTTCAAGTATCAGTCATCATTTTCCAATTCGGGTTTAAAATAAAATAAGAGTTAAAATGGGAATATATTTTCTGAGAATTCATAAAAAGCAGCGCATGTTCATAACCATGTTGCAATGGGGTGAGTTTAACTGTGGTTAGTTTTAAACCAGTGAACTGATATGGGTGTTTTTAACCTGAGTTGTTGCCAAACAGTAAACTGGGTTGGGGGATTGAAGGAGTGAAAACCTGAGAATAATGGGGATTGTGTTCACAGTTTGATTAGGAATTTGAAATATTTTGTAAGCTGAAATATAGATAATGATACCTTGTTTCATCCCTTAATGTTGAAACTGAAAAACAGTTACTGTTGAAACCTGATAACTGAGATTACAATTAACTGTTAACCTGACTTGCAAATGTAATAACTGAGTTTATGCATATAACTGAGAGTGTGCTTATAGGTATACAGCGTATTATATTAATATATAAGTATACATATATACTGGTAAGTAGAGGATAAGGGTTTAGCCTTTTAGCTTCATGGCATGCATTCATTTGCTCATTCCTGCCCTTTAGTAGTGCAGTCTTAACTTCCTAGTGTGCAGCCTCCACTTCATGTTCTATTCCCCTTCATTTAATTTCAGTCCCTATTATCATTTATGATTCAGTCTTGATATAAGGTTCAAACTTCAAATCCAATTCTTCATGAACCAGATAACCTTGAACCTTAGCATGTATTGTGTCCACCTATTGATCAACCATTTCCTATATTCATTCCATCTTATATATATATATATATATATATATATATATATATATAAATATATATAAATATATATATATATATATATATATATATATACATATATATATATATATATATATATATATATATATCATGTCCTTGTATAGTTTAGCTTTTGGGAAATAAATGATATGATGTGGGCTATAAGGTTGAGGGTTAGGAAATGTATCCTATAGGTTTTAGTTCAGTCTTGGATTTAAGTCGAAGGAGGTTCGAGTTTAGGATACTTTAGTATATGGTTGTTCAGTTTTGGACAATTGAGGATATCAATATATATATCCTATAGCTACATGTAGAGTATACATTAGACATGTGTGGGTTTTGAGAGCTCATATTACTTGTGATACCAATATATATGTAGATATATACATATATGATTCCTATGTAGGTATTCATGAATATATAGTTGATGGATATATGTAATAGATACGTATATGTATGTGGTTTGTTTGATAGGCATATGTATGTCTAGGGCTATAGACATTGGGTATATATATATACATTGATATGTATTATGATATAGATAAATATGGTATCCTAGGATATGTAAGTCTATGGTTTAGATTTGAGTTATCTTTACTATAGAGTTGACTTGACAGTTAATCACCCTAGAATTGACCAAGGTTTGACCCAATAGTTCAAGATTAACTAGAGTTGACCAAAAGTCAACATTGAGTCTAAATGGGACCAATTGACCCTTGCTAGCCTAATTTGACTATATGTTGACTTGGTTTGACCCAGAGTTGACCAAGTTTGACTTTGACCTAGATTGGCTTAGAAATTATATAGATTGCATTATAAACTTTATTTACCTTATTTTAAACACATTATAACCCATATTGCTCTATTTAGGACATTGTGACTCCGGTGCAGACATCTGATATTACACTACTCTTTTCAGAGTGTCAGACGAGTACATTCTTTGATAGTTCTTTCATTTACTTGTCGATTACTGTACTTCAGTTCTAGTTAGTTCTATTTGATTCTCTGTTACAACATGATTCGATATTACTGGATCCATTTCATGCGACACTCATTTATTCATGTCTGGCCTCCATTTCTGGAACCACTACTGGTATCACCTACTGGAATCACCCGAGAATCACTTACTGGTATCATTCATGTTTTGGCTGGACTTGTACTTATTTTTGTATCGGGTTATGGATTCACTTGTACTTGTTGGGCAGGGAAATATTGGAGTAGCCATGTGAACATTCCCAAATACTGGAATCACTACCTTGGAATTATACTGGAATGATAGCATCCCACACTTGGCCGAGTGTACGATGTGTCGTATTACTTACAGCCGTTTACATGTCGATCTCGGTATTTTAAAACACACTGTTAGAATATAGTCTGGACTCACCCTGGAATCATTGATCACTGACTGAACTTACCTTATACTGGACTCATCTTGTGCTGGATTCATCTGGTATTAGATTTACATTGTCTGGACTCACATTGGAATTATACTTGACTCAAATTATACTGTCTGGACTTACATCATGTTACTCTAATTCAGCTAGATCGTATTTTACAGTCTTTATTGCCATGCTTCTCCTCTTGTTTAGTTACCTTACTTTCCTTGTACCTTAACTGTTTCTCTACATCATTATTCGTATAAACTACCATGTTCATCAATATAACTGTGTATAACTGCTTATAGTTCTTTGTCAATTACTTGGGATTTTTTGATGAGTTGTGTTCGTTCCTGTCCTGACTGGACCTGTTAAAAATATTACAGATGCTTGTCCCGAGAACACTTGCCCTACTTACTATGAACCAGGAGTTGGTTTAGCTACCTTTGGCCCCCACACTCAGGAGTTATCAGGAGACTAGCTAGTAGACTTGGTTTAGTTTTCTTGTTTTAAAACTTGAATTGTAATAACTTGAGATATGAGTTTGTATTTGAGGTTGTTTGAGATATTATTATTTAGTAGTTGATAATTGTTGTTGTTTAGTCTTTAGTTATAAACTTTTGTGTTACCTTATCGTGCTTAGACTGTGATTGAGATTTCATTATATTTATACTTGTCCTCCGTTCGGAGTTGAGATTTGACAAGTACATTATATAATTGCATGATTTGTTGATTAGATAGTAACCTAGGATAGCGTTCTACCGCCGACACTGCGACATAGGCAGGACGTACCCACTTCTCATGCCCCTACACTGGGTGCGGATCGTGACACGTTTTTAGCCATATCCAAACTCAGCTCTGGAAATAGCTTTTTTCCCTTAAACTCGATATGTCAAAGGAATATGACAGACTGAATTGAGGAATTATTAGCCAATCACTTATTGGTTTTGGGATTATAGATAAATCTCATGACCTCATCCTGCAATGTATCTCTTATACATCTTTTGTTGTCCTAGTAAATGGAATACCTACTAAATCATTTACTCCAAGTTGTCATATTCGACAAGGGTGCCCCTATCACCTTACTTATTCATTTTGAGTATGGAAGTACTATCGACTATCATCCTTATTATGGAAAGGAACATGCTTTATGAAAGTGTTAAGATCAGTCGATGTTCCATTTCATTTTCCTACTTAGCTTTTGCTGATGATTTATTATTATTTGCAAATGCTCCCTCCATAACATCACACAAGTAAAGATCATCATCCAAACCTTCGAACAGTGGTCTGGCCAACGTATCAACTTTGATAAATCAACCATATTATTCTCCAATAAAACTGACCCTTTCATGTGTCAGCTTTATCGTAACTTACTAAGAGTTAATTCTATGGAATCTGCTGATAAATATCTTGGATACAAGATCCTTCAGTCTAAGAACAGATTCAGTACTTTCTTTGATATCTTAAATTCTAGTAATAGCAAACTTCAAGGTTGGAAGAGGAGATGCCTGTCTCATGATGGTCGTATTGTTCTTATCAAATCCACCATCACCTCTCTTCCTACCTATTATCTATCATCTTATATCATTCCTAAAACAGTCACAAATACATTGGCCAAGCATCAAAGGGATTTTTGGTAGAATACAGACAACAATAGGAAGAAACTCCACTTTAACTCATGGTCTATTTTCACAAAACCTAAATTTTAGGGTGGCCTGGGTATTCAAGATCTACATATCACAAACCAACCTCTGATTCTTAAACTATGCTGGAGATTCCTTATGGATTATAACTCTATTTGGGGCACTCTTCTCAGAAGTAAGTAACTTTATTCATCCTCATTCTGGAATGCAAAGCCATCATCGAATTCTTACTCAATTTGGACAATCATATTGAGCAGTAGATCTTTCTTACATGGAAATGTTATATGGTCAGTGGGAAATAGTTCTCAAATCAATATATGCAGGATCCATGGGTTCTTGATTTACCAAATTTTAGAGTATCAGGATACCAATTTTCCAGTAATTTGGTTCACTCGGTCAGTGATCTCATTAATAATGAAACTTTTAGATGGAAGGAGAATCTCATTTTCATATTATTTCCTCTGCACGAAGCTGTAGGAATCATGAAAATTCCTCTGTCATCCAATTGTGTGACTGATCAATTGATTCGGAGATATACAAGTGATGGGGTGCTAAATATAAAATCTTCTTATAGAGTGATTCATGAGAAACTCAATAAGGAACTTGTTTCCTTTTCGAACTCGGGATTCACTGAGTGGAAGAAGTTGTGGGCTCTCAATCATATATGCCCTAAGGTGCTGCTCTTTGCATGGAGGGTTCTTACCAATGCTCTTTCCACCAAAGTTAATATTCATCGACGAATCAATCATATTGATGCATCATTCCCCATCTGCAAGGTACATGAAGAAACAACTGACCACCTTCTTATTCATTGTTATATTACAGGTTCATTGTGGAAAGGTCAAGCCTCTATAGCAAAACTCATCACATCTCAAACCACGGTCTTCTCTCTTATAATATATCTTCTTAAGAGAGGTGATCGGAATGACGTATCAACTTGCTTATATATGATGTGGTCCATTTGGAAGGCGAGAAATAAGTACATCTTTGAGTAGCCTTTAATCAACATCAAATGGATTCTCCATGAAGCTTCACGTCTGCAGGAGTCCTATAAAACACGCAACCTGAACTCTGCTACTTGTAACCCAACAATTCATAGTTCTACTCTCAATGTGTCGTGGAGTCCACCTGAAGCTAATAAATGGAAAATCAACTTTGATGGTGCTTTTCTAGATTGGAAGATGGCTGCAGCTGCTATCCTAAGGAATGAAGATTAATAATTCCTGAGTGCGCTATCGAAGAAGCAAAATAGAGGATCCCCTGTTGAAGCAGAAGCTTTAGGCTCATTTAGCTATGGTAATGATCGAAAGGAAGAAACTTCAGAAGATAATAGTAGAGGGGGACTGCAAATCTCTAGTAGATTCCATCAACTCTAATGTGCTTCCTACTATTTGGTTAGCCAGACATATCATCTCCGATGCCAGAAAACTTCTGAACTCCACCAACGAGATTTCATTCCAATTTATCCACAGGAGTGCTGTAACACCCACTTTTCTAAAATGAGGGTAATTTTGAACTTTTATAATTTTGATTAATCGATAATAAGATTTAACTCATGTTGTGATTTTTGGTATTTTTTTTAATCAATTTAAAACTATTTAAAATGTTGAATTGTGATTTTAATGGTTAACTAGTTAATCCCTAGTTTTTCTAAGCTTAGAGACTAACCATGGGGACCTAACCATGTGATTAGAATGAATATTTACAACTTTTTAGGCTAAGGGTATTTTGGTCATTTTGTGACTTTTGAATTATTAGGATTTTGATTAATTGGTGAATTTTAGATTATTTTAATAATTATTAAATTGATGTATTATAATTTTGGTCATTTTTTATATTTTAATATTTTGGGAAAATTTTATATTTTTAATATTGTTTTTATTGGATTTGTTTAGTCGGGTTTGAGTTTCGTCTCGTTTCGACTTGTATTGTGACCCGGATAGCTTGAACTCTAGATGGGACCCAATATTAAGTTAAGCATGGCTCACAAGACCCAACATTAAGTTAGTTAATTAAACTAATTTTTATCATGTTAGAATGGTTAAGTTAGAGACTCAAAACTAGATCATTTTGACCCCAAACTTGAACCTAGTCTATACTTAACCATATGAGACTAGAGAGGGGCAATTAGGATATTTTCCATTAGCCCTAATGGACTCTTTATGGCAGCCACCTTTAGGAGAGAATGATTCATTTCATTCATTACAATCTTGCCTCTTTTATTTTCCTTTTGTTCTTCACCAATTTTAGAGAGCCTTCCCATTGATTTGATCTCCAAATCAAATCATTCCTTCACCAAACCTTCCCTCAATCATTCCCATTCTCCAAGGGAAGGGTGCTACCAAGGATTGGAAGAGGAGTGCAAGGAGGAGTGTCCACTTTGAAGGATCTTCTTATCGGAGCCGTGTCCTAAAGCATTTTATTGGGATTCTACTCCCAATAGGTAAAAGCCATCCTCTAAATCGATTTCCTTTGCATATAAATTAGTTTTGAATCCGTAGGATCCATCCTCATGCATGTGTCCCATTTAGATTCAAATTTGAGGCCATTTGGAGCTCTCTTGAGGATTTTAGATATGTATCTTGTGTCCTACTTGATAGATCCCAAATTAGGACACCCCATGTATATGTATGTATGATAATAGTTTAAATAGATATTTAAATTTAGTTTTAGAATGGTTAGAGAGTAGATTGATCTTAGTTAGGATGGTTAGAATGAGTTTCATTTGGATACCTATGTTTGTATCCAAGTATCTTGGCCTATATGTGTTCTTTTGTCAAATTCGTCATAATTTTCATTCCCGTTTTTATTAACCAAAGTAACTTAGAAATGTCATAACTTTTAGCTTAGAACTCCGATTTATCTTCCGTTTTTTTAAAAGAACCGTATCGAAGTTAGCTTTCCAAATATATACATTATTAAGCCAATTTCTTTCTGTAACTTTCTGTAGAATTATTTGAGTGTCAGCTGTACGAAAGACGAACGTATTTTGGTATTTTTGCGATTTCGGAAGCTTCCGGACACGAAAATGCGATCCGTTTGAAGTTTCGGAAAGCTAACATGAAGAGCTACAACATACTATAATCCTATAGTTTAGTAGAGGCCCAATTAGTATAGTATTGGTTTTAAGTAGAAGAGTGACTATACGATATATGCATTTTGTGTAACCTATGAGCCTATGTAGTATGGGCATTAAATGAATATAGAGTATGTAATGCATGATATGTTAGATGAATAAAATGATATATATTCTTTTTGCATTAATATATATATGGTTGAATGCAAGCATGTAGGAATGCAATTAATATAATGTATGTAAGTAATACATAAATGCATGAATAAAAGAATGATATACAATGTATGCATGAAAGTATATAATGAATGCTAGATATGAATACAAGGTATATATGTAATGATAGATATGAATGCATAATGTATAAATATTGTAATATAATATATAATGATAGCATGTATGGTAATGTAGAATATCTGATGCAAGCATGTATATGTCCACTGTTTTTCTTTTTTCTTACATTTTCCTTCCCTTTCCATTTCAGTTTTCTCTCCTTTTTTTCCTCTTCTATTTTTACATGTTATATACAATATATATAATGTATAGATGCATGTAAGTATGTAATATGCATGAATGAATGTCATATATGAATGAATGAATCAATCAAAGGTATAAGTAAAATATAATGCATTGTAATGAATGTTAACATATATAATATATAAAAGTATATATGTAAATGTGCATGAATGTATATATCTATGTAACTATGTAAATATGCATGATGTAACATATGCCTATATAAATAAATATGTATGTAGTGTGGATATGCATGTATGTATGAAGGTATGTATTTATATATATTATCTATTTTATATTATGCATTGTTGTGGTTCACATTGTCTTGTGATTGTGTGAGTGCTAGCCTAGGCTTCGTTAGGCCTAGTGAGACTTGTTAGACTTGTTGGGCTAGGACTTAACCTAGTTGACCTAATTTGACTAGTGTGGTTGACTAGAGTTGACCAAGTGTTGACTTTAGTCTAGTTTGACCTAGACAGCATGCAGATGCATCGTACATTTCATTTATCATCTCTCGTATACATCTTGACCTGTGTTGCTCTAAATAGGACTCTGTGGCTTCAGTTTGGACCTCTATACCTATTAGCTATTCAGGTTATCAGGCGAGTACATTCTCTGATAGTTCTCTTATTTAATTGTCAATTACTGTACTTCAGTTATAGTTAGTTTTATGTGATTCTCTGTTACAATACGTATAGATAATTATGGATTCATGTATGCGACACACATACCAAACTTATCTGGCCTCTATTACTGGAATCACTGGAATCATTCTGGAATCTATTTCTGGAATCATCATATTTTAGCTGGACTCATCTCGATTCTCGTATCGAATTTTGGATTTATTGTATTGTGGGCGGGGAAATATTGAGTAAGACATGTAGACATACCCCAAATCTAGAATCTCCCAACTGGAATCTACTGGAAGCATAGCCATCTCTCGCCTGATCAGTGAGAGATGTGCCTGATTACCTACAGCCGTTTACATGTCGATCTCGGTATTTTAAAATACACTGTTAGAATAGCCGGGCTCATCTGAATTCTTGATCACTACCTAGAATCATCTTGTACTGGATTCATCTTGTATTAGATTTATCTCGTACTGGACTTATAGTAGTTTTACACTTGTTTTGCATTTACTGTCTGGACTTATTATGTTACTTCAGTTCAGCTAGATTTATTTTACAGTCTTCATTGCCATCATTCTTCTCTTGTTTTTGTTACTTTACTTTTCTTTTATCTTACTGCTTCTCTATACTATCACCTAAATATAAACTGCCATATTCATCAATAAAACTGTTTATAACTGCTTTATAGTTCTCTGTCATTACTTGGGTTTTCTTGATGAGTTGTACTCATTCCTGTCCTGACAGGACCTGTTGATAAATTTTACAGATAGCTTGGAGGTTGCCTGCTAGCCTAGAGGAGACACAGTAGAGGTTGTATAGATAGTTATTTTAGTTGTCTTGAGTTGTATTTACTTTATGGATTACTGTATTTGAATTTTGAGATGTTTTCTGGGTTTGTGTATCTTAGACACTTAGACTTCTATCTGCGGTATCTCTTTGTGGATTTCATATTTTATCTATCTCTTATCATGCTCTACCTTAGATATGATTGAGACTGTATTTGCTATGTCACCTCCATTCGGAGTGTATATACTGTACAGGTACCTTTATATTGTTAGATGTTTGACCTAGGACAGCGTTCTGCCGCCGATACTGCGGCGTAGGCTGGACGTACCCACTTCTCGTGCCCTTACTCTAGGGTGCGGGTCGTGACAAGTGCCAACCAATGTGCACATCAACTACTATCGCAGACATTAACAGACAACCTCATAGACTCCACCATTGTTCATGATTCTATTTCAGATTATATTTATGCCCATGTCCTTCGTGACATGAATTACTGTAATATTTCGAACTCTTGAATGAATGCAACACCTGTTTCAAAAAAAACAAGTAAAAAAATATTCCAGAACTCTGTCACCTGCTCTTTCTCTCTCTCTCTCTCTCTCTCTCTCGTAGTAATGGAGAACCCATACCCTTTCCTTTACCTATAAATACCTATATGGTAGAAATTGCAGAGTCACCATCCCTACTCTTATTTAGCCAAACTAACCGACCCTTGCACCCATCCCTATCATGCCAAGACCACCCGTTCCTTCGCCCCTTGCCGTCAACAAGGTTGTCAACCCCGCTGATCCGACCGAGCCATTCGCTCGAAGAGCAAGCAAAGCCCCTGCCATACTGCGATGACCGACCGTGGGCCACTGACCGAAAACCAACGCCATATCTATCACAACCAGACTACCCAACTAAGCCTATAGCTTCGCCTAGCACTTGACCGTAAAACATCGTGCCTCTAGGCCTCTACAGCGTAGAGCCCTAGAAGCCTCTACTTTGCTGCACAGACTTCCATGTCATGAGCCAGCCCCCTCGTCGAGCTTCATAGTGACCAATGAGCCGACTGACCCCTTGTCCGAGCTATTCTCCTCTTCCATCTGTACGGTCATCAGTCGAGCATGCTGTAACTCCTCGTGGCAACTGGCAGCGACAACGTTGTGACTGACTCGTAGTAGCAACCCCCCACCACCCCCAACTGCCCATGTCCATGTCGAAGTCGACGACTCCCAACTGTGCGCACGACAGACACAGACTATACCTCATCGCCCATGTCTATGTCGAAGTCGACGACTCCCAGGTGTGCGTACGACAGACACCGACTATACCTCATCGTGTGGGTTATCTCCTCATCATTGCCGCTAAGAAAGTCGAGCCCCAGCCTGATACTCAACACGGAGAAGACACAAGGATTTTACTCCATATAGAGTTCACCACCAATAGACGACTTACAGGGCCAGAGTTGGAAATATAGCACTCATCACAAGTTATCTTGGAGATTTCTTACCTCTTCTCAAGCTGAATGGGTCAAATTACTCACATAAAAATACCTCAGAAGTTATGACTTAGATCTGGACTGTTAATCCTACTTCCTTCTCGTCATGTATATTGCCCAATTTCAGTTTTACTCAACATTGTGTACTGGTCATTTGGGACTGGATATCAATAATACATGACTTTATCCCAGGATGCTATCCAGGTTAAAATTAAAACTGGGCTTAATTGGATCTCAGTTACAAGTCTCAAGAGGTCTACGACCTAATTATTGTTATATACCGATCTAGATGAAGGAACGATCAGAATATTGAGACCACTTACAAATAAATTTGCTCTCAATTTTGATTTAGCAACGATCAGAAGCAGAGTGTCACGACCCGCACCCTAAAGTAAGGGCACGAGAAGTGGGTATGTCTAGCCTACGCTGCAGTGTCGGCGGTAGAACGCTGTCCTAGGTCACAACATCTAACAATATATAATGCCAAGCAGTTTATACTCCCCGAATGGGGGTGACATAGCAGAATGTAAACTCAATCACAACTAAGAAAGAAGAAGTACGATATGACATAGAACTCAAAATAAAGTACAGATAATCAGAAGAGTCTAGTGTCTAAGATAACATCTCAGCAAATATCCCGAGTACAAGTCTCAACTACAGAATATAAAAGAATATATACATCTCAAAACAACAACTGAAAGTCAAAAACAATGCTGAAAAGAAAGATAAAGCCTAGCTGACTAGCCTAGACTATGGGAGTAGTATCCTGAACTGCAGCTGGGTCCTCCAGAGGAGCCAGGTCGCAGGTGTCGTCGAACCCTGCTCCGTAATAGGTGGTACAAAGGGCCTCATCCTCATCCTCTGTAATATTTTTAACAGGTCCAGTCAGGACAGGAGCGAGCACAGTACATCTCATGCAGTTCATATCAAGGCAGGAAATATAAAGCAAGCAATAGAGTAAGATACATGAAACGCTGTAAGAAGATGTACATGAAACAGGAGAGATATTTGATAACTGGAAATATATACATGATAAGTAAGAACTGTAAGTGACTAGTGATTTAGAGTACGAGATGGCATGTAATTGGCTTAGGTTGTACATGATGAACATGAAAAGTAACAGAGTGTACATGATGGTAAATCACATGACCATTTATACTCACCCCTACCCACAATCAATACACAAGGATCTAGTCCAGTTACGTTACGTACATGATGTTTTGGTTACATAGGAAACACATGAGGAAACATGAGCGTACATGAAAGAACATGAAAGTATATGAACGTACATGAAAGAACATGAGAGAACATGAGTGTACATGAATAACGCAGAAACAAGGAATACATGATGTACATGAAACACATGTCATAAAGTATACGATGCGCCCGCTAAGGGGGATAACATCCCAAGAAGAGATCCGTATAGTACCAATCCGTGATGATAACGTGACAGCATCAAGTAAAAGTAATCTAGAGCGAGAATATAAGTCGTGACAAGTATGAAACGATCAGAGAATGTACTCGCCTGATACCCTGGATGTCCAGAAGAAAATACTGCCTGAGGAGTGGTGTCTGGCTCCTAATCAGAACAGCACAAGTCACAACAAGTCCAAAATGGTAAAATGAAGTCCTACTATGCATTCTACATGATTCTAGGTCAATCTAGGCCAAAGTCAACTCTTGGTCAACTCTGGTCAACCCTAGAAGTCAAACTAGGTCAACAAGGTCTAACCAAGTCTAAATTAGGCTATCTAGTCTACACTAGTCCACATTAGCCTATACTACACAAGTCAAACCAACAACACCCTTCCTAGTTTACATCTAGGCCTACACCTAACACATGTATACATATATTACATATATATAGTGAACACACAAGTGTATATATATGAGACATATACACATACTTGTATAACCTATTCATCCAAGTAGGTATCCATACTAGATACCCAAAAGATACACAACCCTAATATATATATATATATATATATATATATATATATATATATATATATATATATATATATATATATATATAGCTCAACATACATATATATATATAGGCAACATTTCACATATTAAATATGTATACCTATCACATACATAAACTTAACTTTATGAAGACTAGGAATTTATATAGAGAGAATGAGAGAGAGGGTGCATTTGTGTGTGCAACATGTGACAGGAATTGGATTAGGTGGCATGTGATTTTGTGTGTATATGAAATTGTGTGTGTGTGTGTGGCATGGTGGGGTGTGTGTGAGGGTATGTAGGAAGCCATGTGTGTGTGAATGGATATGTACGCAGTTTAGATGGACTGAATGGACCATGGGCTGTGCAATGGGAAGTAGGGACTGAACAAAATATAAAGAACAAAGGACTGGTCCAACTTACCAACAACCAGGGAACCTCATGTATGCAGGACTCTACCCTATACTTGACTCAAAACTGAACCTATAGGCAGGACATCCAAAGTAACATCTGGACTTGGCATGGCATTGCATTTCAGATATGGGGAATGTACATGTGTGTGACAAGGAGAGTTAATGTGTGAGAGGGATCTCAGGTTCATTCATAACCCAACTAAATATCAGTTTTATACAACCCCAAAATTAGTGTAAAATTTCAGTTTAGTTCAGCTATTGCTAAAAAGGCAAGGAATGCAAATCAGTGCATTCAAAATAGTTAAGATACTAAACCCAGTTTCAGTTTACCAATGTGAATCTCAGTTAAATCAAATTCTCTAAAATCATGTGAACATCCATCTCAGTTAAATCTCAGTTTTCAACTATAGGAAATTCTCAGATTTCCTAAACACATTCACAGTTTTCTCAACATACAAACCCAAGTTCTCATACATGAACCTAACATGTTGTCTATATATATAGCAATGAAATAACATATCAACAACCCAACTTAATTTCTCAGTTTCATTGAAATGGTAAAAAGTCCCTGTTTTGAATGAACACAAAAAACTCAGTTTTTAACATGTTAAAACTCAATTCTCTGTTTTGTACACATTGAAATCCAAATTCACTTAACACCCCAAAATCTCAGTTTACTCATGATGAGTTCAACTCAGTTTTCATATGTGTATGAATCTCAGTTTTTAAACATAGGAATTTCTCAGTTTTTTAAACATAGGAATTCCTCAGTTTTCTTACATCCAACCACAGGTACAGAACATATGAACCCCATTTCGATTTCATAGCAACCCAAACATGCATACATATGAACCTATCTATTTAAACTCATGACTCAAACATGTTTATCATGTATTTACATCATAATTAATATTTAGTTAACAATTTAAACATCATTTGAACTCTGAAAAATGAAGAATTAAATAGAGTATCAGTGAACATTTGGAAAAAGCCCAATTTCGAAATCAAAACATGGTAAAAACCCAATGTAAAGGTTGGTAAACAATGTGTCATGCATACACGTGTCAATCATGGTGTTTGTGTCCAAACAAGTGGACACAAACTTGTCCAAAACACAAATTCACACTGAATGTGATAACACTGTACAGGCAGCCTCGTGCACGTGTTCACCTAGGCCTAGGACACGACACAGGTGTCCACATGTCTCGTGGTCACGTGTACAGGTTCACCTAGGGTTAGGGTACGTGTCCAACACCCTGATACGTGTCCACGTGTCATATAGAAAGGATACGAGGCGCATATCAGAGACCTAAAACGTGCATTCAGACCGCATCGTGCACGCGGTCGAGTGTCTCGTGTTCACGACACAGGATACGACTCACCACGTGCTCGTGTCCATGTGTACGCCAAGTGATGGGCTACACGATCGTGTCACCACGAGGTGTCCATGTGGCGTGTCCGTGCGACACGACACGCTCGAAGTTGGCTCTGTGCGTGTGTGCACTGTGCAGTATAAAACCCGTGTTCGTGTCCGAGCTCTCTCGACACGACACGAGAGGTCGTGATATTTGAGGGGGGGCCTGTCAGTGATGGCCCCCACCTCTATGTCAAATTTTACGTGTCCACGTGTCCTACACAGAGAGATATTAAGGTCGGGTAGGAGGACACTACCACACTATGCAGTGCAGTGTGTTCGTGTCTCATTTTGACATGGACACGACACAATATTGTGCTCAGTGATGGCGTTCTGTGATCTACATCTATAGGGCTAGAAATTTGTGTAATTATTTTTCGAAATTATTAACATTTAATTTACAGAGACAAATCATCAAACACTTGCATTAAAACCTAGATACGTGTCCGATACGGACACCAAACCCAATCTAATTCCTACCAAACTTAGCCTATAGGTACCTGGTACCTAGATGCATCCATTCATGAAGAGAAAACAGAAAATTAACTAAGTATGAGGGCATTTACCTATTGGTACAATTCCAAAGAAATTTAAGCTAGTAGGGGGGTGTCCTCTTCAAATGATGATGCCAAAAGCTTGTACAACCTTGCTAGCTAGCTCCCCTTAGCACCCTCAATGGTAGGAGATCCCAATGCAAGAAACTAGGCTCAAATTGGAGTTGATTTAGATATTTGGGGAGAAGTTTAGGGAAGAGCACAAAAGAGGCAATTAAAATAAATTAAAAATGGTGCAAATGATTAATGGGATGTATTTATAGAGGGTGGGGATGTGTGTTGGCTGCCATTAAGTTAGGGTTAGGGTTTAGGATGAGTGGCTAAGGTTTCTCCAATAATTTCTTGGCAATCTAATGGCTCATAACTAAAGTAGCCCCCTTTAACCTTTAGCCTAAAATATCTCCTTAACAAATATCTAGATATTACACTAATGTGATTACTTAATGAAACCCTCTAACTTAGTCTCTAGGGTCATGATTAACAATCTAGATTAGGCTAACTTCTAGGTCAAGTCTCAACAATTTAACTAACACATATTTAATTAATATAATTTACAATTTCACAAAAGTGTCAAAATGACTAAAATACCCCTAGGCTTAAAAGTAGAAATTTGAAATCCTAAACACATGATTAGGTCTCCCTGGTCATAATTAGTCTTCTAGGTCATGTATGACTAATGTTACACTAGCAAAATACCAATTTCATATTTCACTCAATTAAATAGTTTTAAAATAACTAAAAATCACCAAAAATCATCTCATGACTAAAGTCAAATATTTTAATAATTTAAAAATACAAAAGTTCAAATTTATCCTTATTTTAGAAAAGTGGGTGTTACAAGTCTACCCCCTTAAAAGAATTTTGTCCTCGAAATTAAGATGGTCGTACTCCTCCTAGGTTAAACACCCTTAATCAATTCAAAGTCTTAGAATAGTATCAAAACATTTTACCAATCTATTTTTATATATATTTTTTGAAAGACTGAAATGAAAGATGGAAATAGTAGGTTTTTGAAATTATTTTAATATAATTAGATAATCATATGCGTCTATCCAGAATCATGATAATCAGAATTTCCTCGCCATATTAGTATGTAAGGCTACGGCACCCATGGAGTCTGCAACACCGACTATGCCCTCGCCGTACCAACTAATATAACTATCGGAGACTCTAGATTCCATAATTGAGGCGACCTAGCCCATATGATTCGGTAAAAGGTTAAATCAACAACAAAACATACAGATTCTAAATTATCAACAAATAGGAAAGATAGGAATAGATGGAATTGAATTTCAAGATGGAAACAACGAAGCAAGGTAGGAATGGAATCGAAAAGAACAGAGCCTGCAAGCGCCTCTCCTACTGCCTGAGCATCCTCAAACGTCATGGCGTAAGCTCGCCTCTGCTGGCCTCCTCTAGCCTGCTACTGGCCTACTGGAGCCCTGGCTCCTGCTCCCTGAGCTGTCCGTCCCGCAGGCTTGGGACACTCTCTCAACTGATGATCTGATGATCCGCAGAGTAGGCACTTGCCTAGCCTCATCCGGCACTCACCCCAATCGTGTCCTGATTTCTTACAGAAAGGGCAAGAGATAACATGCTGCTGTCTAGGAGCCTGCTGCTGCCTCTGCTGGAACGGCTGCGGCTGGAACTGCCTCGGCTGCTGGTGCTGAAAGTGAGGCCTCTTGGCCTGGCCTCCGCTGCTACTGCCCCCAACTGGGTCTCGCCCTCTCTTGAGCCTAAGCTCAAGATCATCCTCTGCCAATAAGGCTCCTGTCATAATCTCTTCGAATGTGGCATCCCTGTTGCCCTTGGTCAAGGACTTGACATCCCTGACCAGACCCTTCCGGAACCTCTGGGCCTTCGCCGTCTCGCTCAATCCCTCTACGAACCTGCCGAGGCAGCCGAACTCCCCAGCGTACTCCTCCACTGTAAGGCTCCTCTGGACTAGGCTCTCGAACTGTGACTCTAAGGCTCTGAGCGCTGAATCTGGAAAGAACTTCTTCTTGCAGAAGCCCTTGAACTCCTCCCATGTCTGTCTAGCTACTCCCACTCTGGGGTCTAACTAATACCAGGTGCGAGCAAGATCTCGCATCCGGCTAGCTGCAGCCTCTATCTGGAGATCTGCCGGTATCCGGGCCAGGCGGAAGATCTCCTCTATATGCTCGATCCACTCGTCAGCATATATAATCTCCTCCGTCCCCAGGAAGTCTCTGGGACTCATCTTCTGGAACTGCTCGATCTCAGGTGTCTTCGGCTGCTGGACTGCTGGTCGAGCTGCGGCTGTCGTAATGGCCAACTCCATGCCCCTGTCCTGTCGGACCTGCTGCTGGTCCATGAACTGCTGGAAGTAGGCAAACATCTGTGCCGCGTCCACGTGTCCTGTAGGCGGCGGCTGCTGGAAAGACATCTCTGGAGTGACTGGGTCATGCCTCCGAACTCGTGGAGGCATACCCTCAGCTGCTGCTGAAGTCCCAATATGAGCAGAGGTGGTAGGAGCTGTAGCCTCCCGACCCTTCCGAACTGGCTGAGAGGTAGCAGTCCCCTCTATAGTATCTCCATGAATGGCACGCTGTAACCGAGTCTCCACCATCCTGAAGACAGATCAAACAAGGATATCAATTGCTGAGAAAGAAGCGATAAATCAAGGGAGGACAGTTTATTTCAAAAGAAAGTGTTAAAGTAGCAAGAATTTGATAGCAGAATCATGTTAAGAGCTTTTCCTAATGTGATTGAGTATCTCAAAATATTCTACTTCTATTGCAGGCTGTAGTGATACTCTAGTTCGAATACCACTACATAAACTCGACCTGCATGGGCCACCACTAAAAACGTGTCACGATCCACACCCTAAAGTAAGGGCACAAGAAGTGGGTACGTCCAGCCTACGCTGCAGTGTCGGCGGTAGAACGCTGTCCTAGGTCACAACATCTAACAATATATAATGCCAAGCAGTTTATACTCCCCGAATGGAGGTGAAATAGCAGAATGTAAACTCAATCACAACTAAGGAAGAAGAAGTACGATATGACATAGAACTCAAAATGAAGTACAGATAATCAGAAGAGTCTAGTGTCTAAGATAACATCTCAGCAAACATCCTGAGTACAAGTCTCAACTACAGAATATGAAAGAATATATATACATCTCAAAACAACAACTGAAAGTCAAAAATAATGCTGAAAAGAAAGATAAAGCCTAGCTGACTAGCCTAGACTATGGCAGTAGTATCCTGAACTGCAGCTGGGTCCTCCAGAGGAGCCAGGTCGCAGGTGTCGTCTAAGCCTGCTCTGTAATAGGTGGTACAAAGGGCCTCATCCTCATCCTCTGTAATATTTTCAACAGGTCCAGTCAGGACAGGAGCGAGCACAGTACATCTCATGCAGTTCATATCAAGGCAGGAAATATAAAGCAAGCAATAGAGTAAGATACTTGAAACGCTGTAAGAAGATGTACATGAAACAGGAGAGATATTTAATAATTGGAAATATATACATGATAAGTAAGAACTGTAAGTGACTAGTGATTTAGAGTACGAGATGGCATATAATTGGCTTAGGTTGTACATGATGAACATGAAAAGTAACAGAGTGTACATGATGGTAAATCACATGACCATTTATACTCACCCCTACCCACAATCAATACAAAAGGATCTAGTCCAGTTACGTTACGTACATGATGTTTTGGATACACAGGAAACACATGAGGAAACATGAGCGTACATGAAAGAACATGAAAGTACATGAACGTACATGAAAGAACATGAGAGAACATGAGTGTACATGAATAACGCAGAAACAAGGAATACATGATGTACATGAAACATATGTCATAAAGTATCCGATGCGCCCGCTAAGGGGGATAACATCCCAAGAAGAGATCCGTATAGTACCAATCCGTGATGATAACGTGACAGCATCAAGTAAAAGTAATCTAGAGCGAGAATATAAGTCGTAACAAGTATGAAACGATCAGAGAATGTACTCGCCTGATACCCTGGATGTCCAGAAGAAAATACTGCCTGATGAGTGGTGTCTGGCTCCTAATCAGAACAGCACAAGTCACAACAAGTCTAAAATGGTAAAATGAAGTCCTACTATGCATTCTACATGATTCTAGGTCAATCTTGGCCAAAGTCAACTCTTGGTCAACTCTGGTCAACCCTAGAAGTCAAACTAGGTCAACAAGGTCTAACCAAGTCTAAACTAGGCTATCTAGTCTACACTAGTCCACATTAGCCTATACTACACAAGTCAAACCAACAACACCCTTCCTAGTTTACATCTAGGCCTACACATAACACATGTATACATATATTACATATATATAGTGAACACACAAGTGTATATATATAAGACATATACACATACTTGTATAACCTATTCATCCAAGTAGGTATCCATACTAGATACCCAAAAGATACACAACCCTAATATATATATATATATATATATATATATATATACACACATATAGCTCAACATACATATATATATATAGGCAACATTTCACATATTAAATATGTATACCTATCACATACATAAAATAAACTTTATGAAGACTAGGAATTTATATAGAGAGAATGAGAGAGAGGGTGCATTTGTGTGTGCAACATGTGACAGGAATTGGATTAGGTGGCATGTGATTTTGTGTGTATATGAAATTGTGTGTGTGTGTGTGTGTGGCATGGGGGGGTGTGTGTGAGGGTGTGTAGGAAGCCATGTGTGTGTGAATGGATATGTACGCAGTTTAGATGGACTGAATGGACCATGGGCTGTGCAATGGGAAGTTGGGACTGAACAAAATATAAAGAACAAAGGACTGGTCCAACTTACCAACAACCAGGGAACCTCATGTATGCAGGACTCTACCCTATACTTGACTCAAAACTGAACCTATAGGCAGGACATCCAAAGTAACATCTGGACTTGGCATGGCATTGTATTTCAGATATGGGGAATGTACATGTGTGTGACAAGGAGAGTTAATGTGTGAGAGGGATCTCAGGTTCATTCATAACCCAACTAAATATCAGTTTCATACAACCCCAAAATCAGTGTAAAATTTTAGTTTAGTTCAGCTATTGCTGAAAAGGCAAGGAATGCAAATCAGTGCATTCAAAATAGTTAAGAAACTGAACCCAGTTTCAGTTTACCAATGTGAATCTCAGTTAAATCAAATTCTCTGAAATCATGTAAACATCCATTTCAGTTAAATCTCAGTTTTCAACTATAGGAAATTCTCAGATTTCCTAAACACATTCACAGTTTTTTCAACATACAAACCCAAGTTCTCATACATGAACCTAACATGTTGTCTATATATATAGCAATGAAATAACATATCAACAACCCAACTTAATTTCTCAGTTTCATTGAAATGGTAAAAGGTCCCTGTTTTGAATAAACAAAAAAAACTCAGTTTTTAACATGTTAAAACTCAATTCTCTGTTTTGTACATATTGAAATCCAAATTCACTTAACACCCCAAAATCTCAGTTTACTCATGATGAGTTCAACTCAGTTTTCATATGTGTATGAATCTCAGTTTTTAAACATAGGAATTTCTCAGTTTTTTAAACATAGGAATTTCTAAGTTTTCTTACATCCAACCACAGGTACAGAACATATGAACCCCATTTCGATTTCATAGCAACCCAAACATGCATACATATGAAGCTATCTATTTAAACTCATGACTCAAACATGTTTATCATGTATTTACATCATAATTAATATTTAATTAACAATTTAAACATTATTTGAACTCTGAAAAATGAAGAATTAAATAGAGTATCAGTGAACATTTGGAAAAAGCCCAATTTCAAAATCAAAACATGGTAAAAACCCAATGTAAAGGTTGGTGAACATGTGTCATGCATACACGTGTCAATCATGGTGTTTGTGTCCAAACAAGTGGACACAAACGTGTCCAAAACACAAATTCACACTGAATGTGATAACACTGTACAGGCAGCCTCGTGCACGTGTTCACCTAGGCCTAGGACACGACACAGGTGTCCACGTGTCTCGTGGTCACGTGTACAGGTTCACCTAGGGTTAGGGTACGTGTCCAACACCCTGATACGTGTCCACGTGTCGTATAGAAAGGACACGAGGCGCGTATCAGAGACCTAAAACGTGCATTCAGACCGTATTGTGCACGCGATCGAGTGTCTCGTGTTCACGACATAGGACACGACTCACCATATGCTCGTGTCCATGTGTACGCCAAGTAATGGGCTACACGATCGTGTCACCACAAGGTGTCCACGTGGCGTGTCCGTGCGACACGACACGCTCGAAGTTGGCTCTGTGCGTGTGTGTACTGTACAGTGTAAAACCCGTGTTCATGTCAGAGCTCTCTCGACACGACACGAGAGGTCTTGATATTTGAGGGGGGGCCTGTCAGTGATGGCCCCCACCACTGTGTCAAATTTCACGTGTCCACGTGTCCTACACAGAGAGATATTAAGGTCGGGTAGCAGGACACTGCCACACTGTACAGTGCAGTACAGTACAGTGTGTTCGTGTCTGATTTTGACACGGATACGACATAATATTGTGCTCAGTGATGGGGTTCTGTGATCTACATCTATAGGGCTAGAAATTTGTGTAATTAGTTTTTAAAATTATTAACATTTAATTCACAGAGACAAATCATCAAACACTTGCATTAAAACCTAGATACGTGTCCGATACGGACACCAAACCCAATCTAATTCCTACCAAACTTAGCCTATAGGTCCCTGGTACCTAGATGCATCCATTCATGAAGAGAAAGCATAAAATTAACTAAGTATGAGGGCATTTACTTATTGGTGCAATTCCAAAGGAATTTAAGCTAGTAGGGGGGTGTCCTCTTCAAATGATGATGCCAAAAGCTTGTGCAACCTTGCTAGCTAGCTCCCCTTAGCACCCTTAATGGTAGGAGATCCCAATACAAGAAACTAGGCTCAAATTGGAGTTGATTTGGATATTTGGGGAGAAGTTTAGGGAAGAACACAAAAGAGGCAATTAAAATTAATTAAAAATGGTGCAAATGATTAATGGGATGTATTTATAGAGGGTGGGGATGTGTGTTGGCTGCCATTAAGTTAGGGTTAGGGTTTAGGATTAGTGGCTAAGGTTTCTCCAACAATTTCTAGGCAATCTAATGGCTCATAACTAAAGTAGCCCCCTTTAACCTTTAGCCTAAAATATCTCCTTAATAAATATCTAGATATTATACTAATGTGATTACTTAATGAAACCCTCTAACTTAGTCTCTAGGGTCATGATTAACAATCTAGATTAGGCTAACTTCTAGGTCAAGTCTCAACAATTTAACTAACACATATTTAATTAATATAATTTACAATTTCACAAAAGTGTCAAAATGACTAAAATACCCCTAGGCTTAAAAGTAGAAATTTGAAATCCTAAACACATGATTAGGTCTTCCTGGTCATGATTAGTCTTCTAGGTCATGAATGACTAATGTTACACTAGCAAAACACCAATTTCACATTTCACTCAATTAAATAGTTTTAAAATAACTAAAAATCACCAAAACTCATCTCATGACTAAAATCAAATATTTTAATAATTTAAAAATACAAAAGTTCAAATTTATCCTTATTTTAGAAAAGTGGGTGTTACACAGAGACCTCTTGTAATTAAATTTGCTCATCTTGTGAATTAATTTGCTCTCCTAATTTTTCGAAGTTAGGAACTTCGGAGATTCCTGCAAATGAGTTTGAGCTCCAGAAGAACAGCCCTGCCCTGTTGCATTATAAAAATCACTGTTGCTCAAAGTAAGATTCGCCTTTATATGATCCGCTTTCAGGAATCAATAAGTTTTCGAGGAACCTCTGGAACACTTGCTTATCATGTTTTTACGACTCGAACGGTCTTCCTGGACTCAACGGGCTCCATTTACTTTCTTATTTGGGTGCATCTAACAAAGAAGGCCAGGGGGCTTCACATATAAAGCGGAGTGAGACTTCACTTCTTCTCTAATCCGTGTGGGACTAAAATACCAATGCTCAACTTATAGTTTGATATTTTATATCATCCAGCAATCAACGTAGTTGTGTGCTAGTCCATATATACACCCCACACTACCAAAATACAGTAAATTAGCGACGGCACATTAGCGACGGATAATTTTCGTCGGCGTTAGCGACGGATTTGCGGCAAATAACCGACGAAATACCGACGACAAGCCGATACATTTTTTATTTTATTTTAAGGGAGAGAAAAGGTCACTCATCCATCGCTAGGGCGTCAGAAACATAGCGACGGATAAGCAGCCGTCGCTATGCAGTCGATTATTTGGTGGAAATTATTCGAAGAAATGGTGGGACAATTCTTCGACTATGTAGCGACGGATATTCCGTCGGCAAGTATCAAAAAGAGCGACGGACTAGCGACGGATAAAATCCGTCGCTAGTCCGTCGCTAAATATACGTTCCAGACTTAAATTGAAACGACAGGGGGAACTTTTCATTCCCCCCAAATTTTACTCTCTCTCCTCTCTCTCTCTCTCCCACGGCGGTGATCGATCGGCGACCTCCCTCTCCTCTCTCTCTCTCTCTCGCGGCGGTGATCGGCGACCTCTCCTCTCTCTCCCCCAAAGTAATCCCCTCTCCCTCTCTCTCTATCGCGTGCGGTGGTCATGCGTGCAGCGGGCCGGGGGCGTCGGAGGCTGCGGGGATGACGTCGACCGCAGGGGCGGCGGGGGCGGGGGGTTTGGCGGGGGCTGGGGGTTTGGCGGGGGAGGCGGGGGGTGGAGGGACGGCGGGGGGTGGAGGGATGGCGGGGGGTGGGAGGGGCGGTGAGGTGTTATGGGTGGCGCGCGCGGGGCTGCGGGGGATGGCGGGAGGCGGCGAGGGCGGTGGTGGCGGCGGGGGAGGGGAGCCGGGGGTGAAACCATCGAGTGGTAAAACCCCCCCATGCGGGCATACATTTCCCCTAGGACACGAGTGTTTGGTTTGGCTTTCATTTGTTTCTTTTGGGTTCGATTTCTTGTTTTCTTTTAATACACTGATATAGGCAGTTTACTTTTTTTTTAAATGTTCAATTTAAAATCCAGGTTTTAAATGAGTCTTTGAAGGCCTATATACATATATTTGAGGGTATATCTATGTAAGAGAGATTGGCAGATATTGATACATATGGCCATGTGATTGATGATGTGCTTGAGAGGTTGGGGGCTGCCTCTCCTTGGCAGGGAAAGCCCAGCAACAGTAAGAATGATTGTGGCCATGTGGCCTATGTGATGTTGAGTGAGGGAGGAAAGTGAGGGTGTGTGTGGCATAGATTGTGAGTGTTATGTATTTCCTGTGTATTAATAGAGTGTTAGTGAGAGAGTCGTTTGGGTAGTATTAAGTGCAAGTGTCGGATACTAGAAAGTATCAGGAAGCATTGAGTCAGAGAGCATATATCTTATTTGTGTGTGTCTTGGGATAATCAATAGGAGAGTAGAGTGTATCAGTTGTGTGCTTCTATATAGATGTATATATCTATACATTTAACTATGATATACATATGTGTATGTGTGCTTTAGAGAGTGAGAAATGAAGGCAGTCCTACCATACCTATTAGTATGCAGGACGGCTTGGGGTATAATGTGTGAGTGTAGGCATGGTAGGAAATATAGGTAATGCTAGTATAACTAGACTAAGGTAGTGCTTGCTAGATAGTAAGGACACTCTAGTATCCTAACCAAGTTAATTTTAGCCTAGATATTTAGGACATAGCTTCCATACCCTAGAAGTGGACTCATGCAATTTAGAAATAGATAGATTGACTCAGTTTGATTAATTGACCTATAATGACTCTAAAACTTGATTTGCTGCTGCAAGAATACAACACCACAAAAATATTTACTGACTCGTTAAGTTGAACCGTGTATAACATGCTCGACGCTTAAGAGGAATCATTTGGACTTAGTGGACTATCGAACTATCGGTATCGGACTATCGGTATCGGTATCGGTATCGAACTATCAGACTATTGGTACCGGTATCGAACTATCAGTATCGCTAGCAGACTATCGGTATCGGTATCGCACTATCGGTATCGCTATCGGACTATCGGTATCGATATCGCACTATCGGTATCGGTATCGGTATCGAACTATCGGTATCGGTATCCGTATGTACTTAGTATCGATCGTAGCAGATTGGTATCGGTATATCGGTTTGGTATAGGTCGTATCGGATGGTATTTACCTTAGCGAATTGGTATCGTCCTATCCGATATGTATCGGCCGTATAGCTAGGATTCGTACCGGCCTTATCGATTCGGTATCGGCCATATCCGATAGGTATCGGCCGTATCGGATATGTATCTGCCGTATCAGATTACCATGGTGGAAGGTTTAGTAACAACTGTACTTAGATTTTTCTCTTCTCGAGCTAGAATACCATTGCAAGAGAGTCACGAGAGAGTAAAAAAAATCTCCTACATAATGATGTTTACGAGAGTGATTGACCAATTACAGTAACACACATGCTGCATTTTCCATCAGGGAAGGAGAGATTGAAGGCAATAACATATAGAGTTGTATTTCGGAAGAGTTTATAGGAGTTCGTCTTCTTCCGAAATGCAACTCTATATGTTATTGCCTTCAATCTCTCCTTCCCTGATGGAAAATGCAGCATGTGTGTTACTGTAATTGGCCAATCACTCTCGTAAACATCAATATATAGGAGATTTTTTTACTCTCTCGTGACTCTCTTGCAATGGTATTCTAGCTCGAAAAGAGAAAAATCTAAGTACAGTTGTTACTAAACCTTCCACTATGCTAATCTGATGCGGCCGATCCATATCGTCGCTACGGCCGATACCAATCGGATATGGCCGATACCGAATCGATAAGGCCGGTACGAATTCTAGCTATATGGCCGTTACATATCGGATAGAAAGATACCAATTTGCTAAGGTCAATACCAATTTGATACGGCCTATACCAAAACTATAGACCGATGCTTGTCTGATGCGGTCGATACTAAGTACATCCGGCCTATATACCAGAAGATCCACCAGTTTCATGATTATAAACTAATTTTGTTTAGTTTGCCTTACTATACAGATTTTTACATCCAATCTGTGATGGATCGTTATTTCGTTGATCATACAAGGATGTACAAACGACAATACGAGAGCAGAATAGGTGTGAGTGATGATTTTCAGGCAGACGTGGAAGTGTTCCTTAAGTATGCCATGAGCAAAGCTCAGTATATGGACGGTAACAAAATCAAGTGTCCATGTCGTAATTGTCGTAATAGACGTTACGAAGAAGTAGTGAGTGTAAGAGATCATTTGACCCATAAGGGTTTCGTACGTGATTACGGCCTGTGGTCATCGCAAGATGAACTATATGCGAAAAGACAGGTTGCGAATGTTGATACTTATGCTTTTGATGATAAAGCTGCAACGGATTTTGTCGTCGAAGACGACGAATGCTCTGTTGATTATGGAGACATACAGAACCTTGTACGAGATATGGTGTACGATACGGCAGGGCCTAATTTTGATCCGAAAGATCCTAATCCCGAGGCGAAGGAGTTCTATGATATATTTCAGGATGCTGAAACTTCTTTATATCCTGGTTGTGAGCCACATTCCGTACTGCCAGTGACGATGCGGTTGTTGAACATAGTCCGATTTTAACTTGCCACAAACTTGCTATGATCGGATTATACAACTAATCAAGGAGGTGTTACCGAAGGAATCAAAAGAGCTTCCAAAAAACTTCTACAAGTCGAAGATGATGGTCCGACAACTGGGACTGGGGTACAAGAAGATAGATTGTTGTCGAAACAGATGCATATTGTACTACAAGGAGAACGAGGATATAGAAAGTTGCAGCTTCTGTAATACGGATCATTATAAGCCAGTCAGGAGAAAAGAAAAGTCAACTAGAAAATGACGTCCTTACAAGTATATGCATTACTTGTCGATCACGAAGCGCTTACAGAGGATGTATATGTCTCAAAATACAGCAGAACACATGACGTGGCACAACGAAGAACGCACAAAGGACGATGGAGAATTGTCACATCCTTCGGATGGAGAGGCGTGGAAATATTTCAATTTTCGTCATCCAGATTTTACTGCAGAGCCTAGAAATGTACGCATGGTGCTATGTTCTGATGGCTTCGTCCCTTTCGGGCAGTCGGGATCTCAATACTCCAACTGGCCGGTCATTCTGACCCCTTACAATCTGCCACCATGGATGTGTATGAAGACTCCTTATATGTTCTGGACAGCTATCATACCAGGTCCCAAAAATCTGATGAAGAATATCGATATATATTTACAGCCATTGGTGGATGAGCTGAAACAGCTTTGGGAGATCGACGTCGTGACCTATGATATTTCCAAGAAATAGAACTTTCAGATGAGAGCTTCACTGATGTGGACAATCAATAATTTTCTCGCATACGGTATGCTGTCGGGATGGAGTACTCATGGCACCATGTCTTGTCCGATATGCATGCAAAATAGTAAGGCGTTCTGCCGTAAGCATGGAGAAAAAACTTCTTTTTTTGATTGTCATCGTCAATTTCTGCCTGCGAGTCATCCTTGGAGAAAGAACAAGGACGCGTTCAGAGCTAGAAAACAAGAATTTTCTCATCCGTCTACCAGATTGTCGGGATACAATATTTGGGAAGATGTAAAGGACTTGCCCACTATAATGGAAGATCCATCGAACAATCGTGTCGATAGGTTCGGACAAACCCATAATTGGACCAAACGGAGTATCTTCTGGGAATTGTCTTATTGGAAAGATAATCTTATAAGGCATAATCTTGATGTTATGCATATCAAAAAGAATGTGTTCGATAATGTCTTCAATACCATCATGGATATTAAAGAAAAGACGAAGGACAATCCAAAAGCAAGACAGGACATTGCCGAGATATGCAAGCATCCTTATCTGAACTTGATACAAAGGGGAGCTGGTGGACAAATAACTAAGCCGATAGCACAATACATATTGAGCAAGGAAGATAGATTAATAATCTGCAAGTGGGTATCTACTTTAAGATTTTCCGACGGCTATGTGTCAAATTTGTCTAGATGCGTTGATCTCAATGAACGCAAGCTAATGGAAATAAAGAGTCATGACTGCCACGTGTTTATGGAAAGATTACTACCCATTGCTTTGAAAGAGTTGTTGCCTTCTGCTGTATGGGTTCCGTTGGCCGAACTATCTATATTCTTTAGGTATATTTGTTCAACTAAGTTGACTGTACAACACATGGTTGAACTTGAGGAGAAGATTATCTTAACAATTTGCAAGTTGGAGAAAATATTTCCTCATGGCTTTTTCGACAGCATGGAGCATCTACCGATTCATTTAGCATACGAAGCCCGTGTAGGTGCATCTGTTCATTATCGATGGATGTACCCATTTGAAAGGTACATAAAAATTGATATAATTTAAGTTGAATTTCAGTGGGTTTTAAATTCATTCTTAATTCTTAAGATAATTTGTCTCTCTAGATACCTACACCATCTAAAGAAGAAAGTTGGCAACAAGGCTCATATAGAGGCTTCGATATGCGAAGCATGTCTTATCGAAGAGGTGTCAAACTTCTGCTCCATTTATTTCGATACTCATGTTAAGACAAATCAAAATAGACGTCAAAAGAATGACGAGGATGTTGAGGATGGAGGTATATTTAATGTAAGGGGCAAGCCTGTTGGGGCTAGTAAAAAACGGTGGTAGACTGACGACGAGTATAATGCCGCTCACCGATATGTCTTGTTAAATTGTGTCATACAAGAAGTGAAAGATTTGGAGAAGTAAGTCAGTACACGTGCACTCGTTATAATCTCAAATTTGATGAAGTAAGTGACTACACTTATATATTTTTATTTTCTCTAATAGTGTATTTAGAGATGAAATCAAAATGAGGACACCCGATATTACCGATGAGGGACTTCAAAGAGAGGTTGATTGTACATTTCCGTCATGGTTTCGCAAATACGTAAGTAACTGAGATTATAATTGAGGTTGATTTTAAATATTCTTATAAAATACGTAAATAACTGTGATTAGAAATATATAATCTAAAACATCTAAATTATAAATATTTATTTACAGGTTTTATTGCCGGAAACAATACTCACTAGTGAGAGTATTCGTTATCTGGCATTGGGACCGAAGAGGCAAACAAAGACTTGGCCAGGCTATGTCGTTAATGGCTTCAGGCTTAAGGAAACTCAGAATGCTATAAATGTCGAATTTATCAATGACGGCATCAATACCAAGGATTCCGGTGTTTGCATAAGAGGCACCATCTATGACGACGAACCGGACTTTGACTATTATGGAGTGCTTCAGTATATTATAGATTTACAATATACTGGCCCATATGATATGCATATTATGATGTTCAAATGTGAGTGGTTCGATACGACACCAAATATCGGTTGGTGAATCGATAAACAATTTGGATTTGTCGATATAAATCATTGCAGGAGGTATAGAGGGTCAGATACATTTGTGATAGCAAATCAGGCTGTTCAAGTCTACTATACAAGCTACCCAAGGCGTCGTAGAGATCTATTTGACTGGTGGGCAGTATGCAAGATTAAATCTAGAAATACATTCAACGTTGGAGACCCAACATACGAAGAGGACCAGATCGAAAAGTCCCAATACTTGGGACAACACTCGGATACAATAGATGTTAAAGATATTATTTAGGAAAATAGAGGTGAGGAAGAGGTTGATACACAAGACTTAGCTGTCAACCAGGGAAGAAAGAGGCGTTTTGCCCCAAATATTCAGGCAGAAGAAGAAGAAGAAGAAGAAGACAAATTTGATGGGGATGAGGATACAGATGAAATCGACGATGAAGATAAGGATGAGGATGAGGAGGAGGATGATGATAAAGACGAGGCCAAGGATGAGAACGAAGACAATGATTAGGTTAAATATTGTTGTATATTAAAAACACTTCCAATTACGTGAATTAAGTTTGACCTCATAAAATCAATTACGTGAATTCATGTTTTTTTCGTTCGATTATTTACTTATTGCAGATGGCACTCCTAGTCTTTTTCGTCGCGGCGGCACTCGTCTCCCTACTGGTGGTATGTATATTTTAGTTTAGAATTTTATATTCATTCACACTTTTATATTATTAATTATGTTTATGTGTTCTATTTATAGGTCATGATGGCTGGTCGTGGTTGTGGTTCTGGTGGTGGTCGTGGTGCTGGTGCTGGCGGTGGTGGTGGTCGTGGTTGTGGTCGTGGTCGTAGTGGTGCTGATGGTCGTGGTCGCGTTCAATCTTCCCGGGATGTGACCCCATCCAGCGAGCCCGACCGGAGAGTACCCCGGGCACAGACGCATCCCACCGTCGATCGACTACTTCATCGAGGCATGAGTCTGGATCTGCTAGCGGATCCGTTCCGCTATCGGACCCACCAGCGGACCCACCAGTGGATCCACCAGTGGATCCCCCAGTTACTGCACAGTGGGCCCAGAGTACCCCCATACTCGGTTCCATCCGGTTACTGGGGAGTACATGCGCGAACCCATGGATCCTCCGACGGCACCAGAGAGGCCGAGAGGCGAGTTCCGACGAGAGCTATGGCCTGCGGGGACTGTAGAAGCATGGAAAATAATAAAGAAAGAGCCATACGGCCAGTAAACCCCATGCGGTTCGAAAAGCCCATACGGCTCAGAAGACTCATACGGCTCAACGTGCCTATGCGGTTCTATGATCTCCATGCGGCTCAGAGAGGTGCCACGTAGCATACAAACAACTCTTTCCTTACTGCATTAATTGCCTTGACGGCTGACAGCTCTGAAAAGACGACAGCCCTGACACAAAGATGTAATTATGACTCTGTCATAATGACAGACCCCTAGGGAAAGGAAGGAGATCTCTGACATAATCCCTCGAGATCCAGAAAATGCCACGCAACCTTTGCACATGAACAGTCATATGCGGCTTGAGCGGAGACCCTCCATGCGGCTCAGGCCGAAGTTGCCCTATGCGGCCCAGATCAAAACAGTCCTACGCGGCTCAAGCGGAGGCTCCCCCTATGCGGCTCAAGCAGACGCTCTCCCATGCGGCTCACGAAGACCATCTCCATGCGGCTCACGAAGGGGTTACCCGTTATGCGGCCATCTACGTCCATGCGGTCCAGATTACCATGTAACTCAAAGGTTAGGGGGCCATTCCCCAACAGTTTTAACATGTAGGCGGGCTTATGCGGCTCAATCTTTATGCGGCTCAGATCCCCTCAGCGGCTTCCAGGACATGTGTCATAAAGCTAATCAATTTTCCAGATTTACTGCAATCAAAGATTGGGTCAAATCTCAATAATCTGGGACACATAGCAGAAGAATGAATTAAACTTATTCATTCAGATTCGCAGGCATCAGCAGATCATCATAAGGAAGATTTATTCCAATCAGCATTAATTGCTGAGAGGATTTGGCATAATCTACATTAATGGCCCAGATTTATTATACTCAAAATTAATGGCCCAGATTGATCAATCAACAGGCCGCCGCCACTTTATGGGACAATCATTGTAAACCCTAATGATAGTATTCCCTTCTTATAAATAGCAAGGTGCCATTCCCTTGCGAAGAGAACCCTTTTTCGAGATCAGAGAGTACCAGAATACTTGGAGAGAAAAAGCAGAGAGAGAGCAAAGAGAGCATTTCTTCAACGCCAAGCAATCTTCTGGAGCCAAGGCTGCATACCGATCGTCCAAGGAGTAAGGCAGAGCAGCCGTCGCTTTCCCGAGCCTCTATCGTCACCCCCCAGAATCTAAAATAAATAATTGTACTTAGACTGCTGTACCTAGGTTTTTGTCCCTAGGCTTTCTTTGTACAAGCGAGTTTGTAACGTGAAGTAAAAGTCTAGTCCTCCGATAATTGTTCTGCTCTTTTATATTTCATGGCAAACATGATGGCGACTCTGCTGGGGACAAACTTCTCTACGGCTGAGGAGTTGGTGACGCAGTCGGACGCAGCCAAGCTTGGCTCCACGCAACAGAAGATGGTCGTCCGTTTCGACCAACAGGCATTTGAAAAAATGCTCTCTGAAGGAAGTGCCGGCCCGATCCAGAAGCGAACCCGCACAAAGAAAGCTCACTGCGAATGGAGGCCAAAATCGTTTGCTCCTCCACAAGCTTTAGACGAGATACTCTCTGCTACCCAAAACGGCGAAGGCGACTCTCATACGGCTCCACTTCGAGCCGTAGAGCACTCTGCTGTCCCCAAGTCCGACAGAGGAAAGCACTACGATGCTAGACTTGCAGGGACAAAGAGCGACTCTATGCGCCCCAAGAAGAAGTCGAGCACTCCTGTGGCCAAATCTGCCAACCATATGCAGGAGGCTCATGCGGGTGAATCATCCAACCGCATGAAGAAAGTCTATACGGCCAGATCATCCAGCCGCATAAAGAAAACTCATGCGGCTGAGACCCCCAGCCGCATGAAAAAAGCCTATGCGGCTACGTCTGCCAGCCGCATGAAGATTACTGATGACAGCCGCATGACACCCACTCCACGTGGCTCTGTCTTCGACCGCCTGTCTTATGGTCCCGATCTCTTGTGCTCCTAAGAAAAAATGTCTGACTCTCTCCAACATCACCTAGACTCTTCCTACTATGTGCCTTTATGCACTAGAGCGAAGAAGTCTAGAACAGCGCAAGTTTGGCACGCTCGGTCCGCTGATCCTGTCTCTGATCATCTGAGCGTCCCGCTTACCGTTATACGGGCCTCAGATGGGAAGTTGTACAGAACCACTCGAGTCCAGCCCCCAGCGAGAAACGGACAGAGAGGTACACAAAAGTCTCCCAAAATCCAGGAAGCAAGCATGGTCGATCCAGACCCATCTGACTTGCATGAGGCTATCCTTCACAAACGCAAGAAAAGAGAAAATGCATCGGGGTGCGAAAAGTCCTCCCACGGACGCCACTGTACCCAAGTCAACGTCAACTGCTGCTGTAATAACGCGACGGTGCGAGAAGACCGACAGTCCGTCTTTCAAAGACTGCAACAGCCGTCTTCAGAAGACGAGGCACTTCCTGTCGTCTCCTGCAACTCTGCTCGGAAAGTCCCTACTGATGAAAGAAAGAGGAAGACGAATATCCCCAGCCCAAAGATTTCAACCACTTCTAAAAGACTGTCGTCTAAACGGGTGCCCACCACCGGAGTTTTTTAAGGCACCCGCTCTAAGACAAAATCTGCTACAGTGGGAGATTCGTCGTCTACAACACAGGGGGTTGCTGGGACTGGGGGTAGCACTCCTCTGAGCCTCCACAACAATCCGATGTTCCAAGAAGACGAGCCAGGGGAGACAACTCTCCCATCAGATGTAGCAAACCCCGACGTCCCCGAGGACGTCCACAACTTCCAAGACGAGGCGAACTCGGAGACTGGGGTACTGTTGCTTTCGAGTCTGAACCAGAAGTGAACATACCCACATACCCCGATGACTTCTCACTACAGGGGTATGATTCGAAGGGCGCTTCCTCCACCGCTCCGTCCATCTCTCCTTATGTGAAGACAATATTCATGATAGACAGCAACCAAGGTGGTTCCAGCGATCGCCAACGCATCGACACTCTCAAAGCCATATTGCTTGCCTTGGTCAAGTCTGTGGACGAGATCAAAGCGGCCCTTCCAACTCTGCAAGGAGGGACGCCTGGCCAAACAAGTGCGGGTCCCACGGTCAATGCGGACGAATTCGGCGACCCCGAACCCGGGCAACGATCCTCCTGAAACAACGGCCCCCATACCATGTTTCACGCTCGAAAAAATTCTCAAGACCTCAGAATACGACATCCATACCCTGCTGTATGGAGGGATGTCCCCTTGCCGCCAAGATATAAGCCGTTTAATATCAATCCTTATGATGGCAAGACCTCAGCAAGTCGGTACATTACTTACTTCGAGGTTACCACAGACCATCTACCCCATGACGATGCCATTCTCACACGTTTATTCATCGGGGCATTGGAAGGGGTCGCCTTCGATTGGTATCGCAACCTGCCAGACAACTGCATCCACTCCTTCGCCGGCTTCAAGCGCATATTCTTGGAGAGATTCTACGAGGTAGGGCAGGACATCATAATGTCCACCCTCATGGATGTCGTTCAAGAGGAGAAATAGCTGACAAGAAACTATATCGAGCGGTCTTGCCAAACCGCAATGAAGCTGTCGTCTGGAAATTCGGATTCCTCCTTGATTGAAATTTGCCAAAAGAGATTGCTTCCGATAATCAGTCTCTGGATGGGCGAAAGTCAATTCAAGGACTGGAAGACGTTCATCATCAGTGCCACCAGCGCCGAAGAACGATTGAAGAAGGCTCGCCAATTGGGATTGCATATCTCAAATGGAAAGAACAAGGGCAAGCATCCTAACACCAACAACGACAATAGGGGTAGCCCCTCCAACAATCGGGACAGCAGGGGTAAGCAGGTTATGGTGGCCGATACAGCACAGAAACCTGAGCCGAAGCCAGCAGAAAAAAATGGCCGCAAATCACTTAATCCTTCGAAGACGGTCATGTCAAACCCTTCTTGGACATGCTCATACAAGGAGACAGAATTCAGCTTCCTCCACCAAGATGAGAATCTCGGCCGGCAGACATGGAGAACCCAAAGTACTGCCATTACCACCGCTACGTCCACCATGCCACACACGACTGTTACCAACAAAAACGGTACATCCAAAACCTCATCGATTCGAACGCTCTGGCCATCGATTTCGAAGAGGTAACAGTCGCAGATAATATGGTGTCAGCATAATTCGGCAGCTTCCCTCCGATGAAAACTCAAGACGGTGTGGTCCCCATCCCTCTGCAACAATGGAGATTGCTAATCTTCTACCTCCCCGAGATCAAGCTGCTGGTCTAGTGCCTCTCACCACATCACGAGGGGAGGTCATGTGGGTCCATCCAGACTTGGTATCAAAAGTGACTCAGCCCACAACATCTTCCATTTGTAAGAAGAAGAGTAGAAAAGTCAGGTCCTGCCGCACAATTTTGGCAGATATCGAAGAAGCTACAGCCGTAGTCACGCGGCCATTTGTAAGAAGAAGAGTAGAAAAGTCAGGTCCTGCTGCACAATCCGACTGAAGATCATCAGCCCGCTACAACTGATGCTCCGGAACCGGCTCAGCCTCCGACGACCGATAGGCCTAGGCCGAGGGAGACTCGCTTTGACAAATCCCTCCGAAAAGAGGCATCACAAGGGCTAGAGAAGCCCTACAACTTCGACATCTTAGCGCAATTGGCCAACACGCCAGCCAAGTTGTCATTATACGAGCTTCTGAGACTCTCTAAGGATGTTCGTGCGGCCTTGAGCGATGCACTCCAAAATGCCGACGCATAGTTGGCTCAGGTCAACCTCACGGGAGAAAATTCGCCTGCAGATCTCCAAGACAGCGCCTGCACGGGAGCAATACCCAATATTGTCTTCACTCCGCAGGATATGCTCATCAAAACCAACTTGCATGATCGCCCGCTATACTATACTGGATACATCGGCGACGTAAAGGTGGATCGGATGCACATTGATCCTGGCTCCTCCATAAGCATTATCCCGAAGGGTCTGCTACATTATCTCCGTATCCCAATGCATTGCCTGACGCCTACAAGCACCGCCATCAGCGGTTTCAATTTGGCCAGGAGCTACCCAATTGGGAAGATTCGTTTAAAGTGTCAGATTGGCGATCTCCAATCAGAAGTCACCTGCTACGTCATAGATGCAGACACTTCATACAACATCCTCTTGGGGCGCCCGTGGATACACGATTATATGATCGTGCCTTCTACGCTGCACCAGTGCTTCAAATATGTCGACAAGCACGGCTTCGTGAGGACGGAATTTGCTGATATCGATCCCATCAAAGGGGTCGAATCCTACTACTCAGACTCCTGTCTGTACGAACAGTCAAAGAAGCATCTTGGTGAAGGAGATGTGCAAGCTCGTACCGAGATAGCCACAGGATCAGAAGAACCTCTGACGATCCACCTCCAAGCTCGCAAACCTGGATAGTTCGTACCCCTTATAGCCACTCTGCGTAAGGATGCAATCAGCCTCTCGGCACAAGAAGAGCAGATGATAATCCGGCTGCCAAGGTCTGGCCATGTACCAAGACCCATAACAGAGCCGCTGACAATCAGGCTGCGAAGAATCGGCCAGCTGTAAACGGAGAAGCTCAATCCATCCGATAAGCCAATGATGATACGCCTTCCCAAGAAGGGTCGTCACCCCGATGCAAGGTCTAGAACTTCTAGCAAACCAACCACTCCCCGCCCAGCATCGAGCACCAGACTGGGGGTTGCTAGTCTGCCAACAACTCCACGCTCTGCTCCAATAGCTGAACCTCTGACGATCAAGCTGCCCAGGTCGTCCTCTCAGTCTTTATTTACGCAGGGGGTAGCCAAAGAGGAATCGGAGCTAGCCAAGTATGTGGCTGCCCATACTGATGTTCCCTCCGCAGATGATGTAATCCCCCTAGAAAAGATATCTTACTTCATCAATAAAGGGCTATCTTTGAACTACCTCGAGCTTAATAAGCTTTGTACAATGTATGCTATGGAACACAGTATGGGCACTCACCTACACACACAGGTGACAAATGTGTACACCGTGATCCAGCTTACTCCAGTGGAAGACGCTTACCGCATAATCGAGGGAGGGGACCATCCAATCATCTTCGGCTGGAAGGACGATCCGTACCCCTTTACCATAAAAGAAGTCAACCTTGGATCAGATGCCGGGAGACTGCCTCTGTATCTTTATAGCCCCCAATCCAAATATCTCATGCAGAAACAGGGGTATGATCTGGAGACGATGCGAGGCCTGAACTACGGTACGGGGCGACGATTACCTTTGAAGCCACCGGTCCCGGCTGGCAAACCATGAGACTACTATAGCAAAACTCGATGTGGATTAGGGTATATTACACCCACAACAACCCCTAAGAGTTCAGGTAAAGAATGTGACTGGCATTCACATTCAACCAGGTCACCAACTTCTGATTCGGATACCAGCATCGGAGATGTATTTAGACAAGTCTTGTTAGTCAATATGGCATTCGCTGACGCTTATGAAGAAGACGAAGACATCCCTGAAATCCTTGAGCTAGAGCCGTGGACCCAACAGTTGGATGCACAATGGAAAAAGCAGTTCAAACTGAGAGAACCTCCTACTGAAGATGAGGTTATGCAGGTCAACCTCGGCAGCGAATCTTCTCCAAAACCAGTCTTTGTCAGTAAAAGCCTAACAGACGAAGAGCGAGAATTGCTGTTGGAACTTGTCAAAGAATACATTGATGTGTTCGCCTGGAGCTATGAAGACATGCCAGGGTTAAATCCCGATATTGCTCTTCACAAGCTCAATATCGGCCAGATGTAGAGCCAGTCAAGCAACAACAGCGACGCTTCTGCCCAGGCATCATGGATGCGATCGAAGTCGAAGTCAACAAACTGATAGCCAGCGGCTTCATTCGTGAGGAGCAACATCCTGACTAGGTCGCCAACATAGTACCCTTCCTCAAGAAGAATGGGAAGATTTGAATCTGCATCGACTTTCGCAATCTGAACGAGGCATGCCCCAAAGATGAATTCCTCTTCCCTATCACAGATATCATGATTGACAACACCTGCGGCTTCTAACGTATGTCATTCATGGATGGTTTCTCAGGGTACAACCAAATTAAAATGTCTCTTGACGACGAAAAGCATACATCATTTCGAACACCGATTGGCACATACTGTTACATAGTCATGCCTTTCGGTTTGAAGAATGCCGGTGCCACATATCAAAGAGCCATGAGCATCATCTTCAGAGACAACTTACGCAAGACGGTGGAATGCTATGTTGATGACATCACCGTCAAGAGTCGTTGTAAGGGAGACCATCTGCAGGATCTGAGGATGGTATTCGACCTGATACGAGCACACAATTTGAAAATAAACCACACAAAATCCTTCCTGGGCGTATCCAGCGGGAAGTTCTTGGGCTTCATCATCACCGCCCAAGGTATCCATGTAGATCCTGAGAAGACAAAGGCAATCATGGAGATGGGTCCTCCGAGAAATCTTCGCGAACTCAGAGGCCTTCAAGGGAGGCTAGCTTACATCAGAAGGCTCATTTCTAACCTCTCCGGACGATGTCGACCATTCACCCACCTCATGAAGAAAGGCGTCTCATTCATATAGGACGAAGAGTGTCAGTGGGCCTTCGACAGCATCAAAGAATATTTGCCGAACCCTCCAGTCCTGGTGGCCCTAGTTGCTGAAAAACCATTCCTGCTCTACGTACGTGCAATGGAGCATTCTCTCGGAGCCCTGCTGGCACAAAACAACGATGCAGGCCATGAGCAAGCCATATATTACCTCAGTCGAATGATGATTGGGCCAAAATACCGATACACCGCTGTGGAGAAGGAATGTCTTGCCCTGGTGTTCTCCATCCAGAAGACGCGATACTATGTCACTGGACAAACAATACATGTGATCTCGCGAGTCAACCCTCTCAGGGTCCTCATGACCAAAGAAGCCATACAAGAAGCTCATGACGGTGTTTGCAGGACCCATCAGCCTCGTCCTAAATTGTAAGAAAGTCTCCGCCGAATGGGCTGCTACTGGCCTACGATGGTTGCAGATGCAATAGACTATACTAGAAAGTGCAAAGCTGCCAAGTCTACACGGACTTCATCCACCAACCATCCGAATTTCTACATCCTACAGTGGCGTCCTGGCCGTTCGAAGCATAGGGAATGGTATCATCGGTCCGATTACTCCACCTTTCTCCCGAGGACATCGCTTTATACTCGCAATCACAGATTACTTCTCCAAATGGGTGAAAGCTGTCCCGCTTGCAGAAGTAAAGACTTCAAACGTGATTAGCTTCCTTAAGCATCACGTCATTTATCGCTTTGGACTACCCCGGAGGATCATCCACGATAATGGGCCGCAGTTTGCAAGCCACGCCTTCTATCGATCTGCGACAAGCACCGCATCCAGAATATTGCTTCGACGCCATACAATCCAGCAGCGAATGGGTTAGCAGAAGCATTCAATAAAACCATCGTCAAGTTACTCAAGAAGTTCGTATCGTCCAACAAATACGACTGGAACGAGAAGCTTGGTGAATGCTTATGAGCATACCGTACCACAGTTTGAACAGCCACAGGGGATACACCATTCTTCCTGGTGTATGGGAGTGAGACAGTTCTCATATTGGAGACTCAAATACCCTCACTCCGTGTCGTCCTCACTTATCAATTAACGATGGATGAAAACTATCGACGCCGACTACAAGTGTTAGAGGCCTTAGACGAAAAGTGCCTCCTTGTTCAGCAAAGAATCGAGCTATACCAAGCACGCATATCTGGAGCCTTCAACAAGAAGGTCAAAATTAGAACATTTCAAGTGGGCAATCTCGTTCTGGCAGTCCGGAGGCCGATGGTCATGACACACAAGACCGCCGGCAAGTTCCAGCCAATATAGGAAGGTCCATTTATCATCGAGGCTGTCTTCTCCAACGGTACTTACTGCCTCGCCAAGCAAAATGGAGACTTGCTCATGTTGTCTGTCAACGGTAAGTTCCTGAAGAAATATTATGTCTAAACGACACATTCCAAATTATAGAGTCATGTACCCGCTGATGCCGCTGAACTCACATCCACAAATATTCCAGATTATCGAGTTATGTACCCGTTGGTGCCGCTGAACTCACACCCGAAACATTCCAGATTATCGAGTCATGTACCCGCAGGTGCCACTGAACTCATACCCCAAACATTCCAGATTATCGAGTCATGTACCCGCTGGTGTCGCTGAACTCACATCCGAAATATTCCAGATTATCGAGTCATGTACCCGCAGGTGCCACTGAACTCACATCCCAAATATTCCAGATTATCGAGTCATGTACCCGCTGGTGCCACTGAACTCGCCTCTCAACATTCTAGATTATCGAGTCATGTACCCGTTGGTGCCTCTGAACTCACATTTCGGTCACTCTCTTAGATAGTAAGTCATGTATGATCATATCCCTGAACTTTCTTCCTGGAAGAGATCCTCCTCATGATCCACTACATGTACTCCAAGTGCACAAAAAAGGTAACCGATCCACAAATTTCTAAAATGGCCATGTCCTCATTACCTCTGAGTCGTTTCACTTCCTCCAAAAACAAATCACCCCTTTACATAGAACTTCCATGTCCTCATTACCTCTGAGTCGTTCTATGTACCCTCCTTTATTGAGCCCACTCCTGCCATGTCCTCATTACCTCTGAATGGGAAGGCTCCGTCGAAGGAACCTTCATGCTTCCCATGTCCTTATTACCTCTGAGTAAGTATGATGATTCCCTTTCGACTTATTATCTTTACCCACAACCGGAGTACGCCAAGGATAATAGGTCCACAAATATCATCCGATGAGTCCACTCCTGCCATGTCCTCATTACCTCTGAGTAGGAAGACTCCACGGTAAAACCTCCGTACTTACCATGTCCTCATTACCTCTGAGTAAGTATGTTGGTCCCCTCTCGTCTTATTATCCGTACCCTAAACCAGGGTACGCTAAGGGTAATAGGTCCACAAATGTCCTCTGTTGACCACAAATGTCCTCTGTTGACCACAAATGTCCTCTGTTTAGCACAAATGTCCTCTGTTGACCACAAAAGTCCTCTGTTGACTACAAGTATCATCCGGTGAGTCCACTCCTGCTATGTCCTTATTACCTCTGAGTAGGAAGACTCCACGACAAAATCCTCGTACTTGCCATGTCCTCATAACCTTTGAGTTAGTATGTTGGTTCCCCTTCATCCTATTATCCGTATCCTAAGTCATGGTACGCCAAGGATAATTGGCCCACAAATGTCCTTTACTAAGTGTCTTAGTACAGGTCCACTATTCCTCATCATACCCCGGGAGCCCAACTGCTCCATGGCATTCTATATCCCGATACTGGGAACGTCCATGACCACCTTGCCGTGGAACTGTTCTAAGTATCCCTAGTCAAACTTGTTACCTGTACCTAAAACCAAGGTATGCCATGGGTAACAGGTCCACAAATAAGTTCCCCATACGGGACAAACATCACCACAATATCACAGGTACAACAAGCAATGCAAATGAAGGGTAGAATGGAAAGTACTCTTTATTTAAAAGAAGAAAAAAGCATTACATCTTTTGGGACCACGTCCCTCCCAAAAAAGAAAAGAAAAAGAAAACAGGAACAAAACAAGAAGAAAAGGCTGACTATAGCTCAGCATTACACAACTCCAGGAGCCGGTTTCTCACCAAGACAGTACCCCCTCGAGCCTCTGCCTAGCTCGACGCTCGATCTCCTGAGATAATTGCTCCCCATTATCCAGGACCATGGGAGCCTGACAGCCGTCATCCAACTTCCTCAGAGCCGCTTCTAAGTCAGCCGAAGCTTTATTAACATTATCGGTTTCCTGGACAATCAACCCTCTGTCGATCTGGGCTGCCTCGAGCTCAGACTCAAAGAAAGTTAACTTCCTCTGAAGCTCAAGGATCTGTTCCCGTGTATCAGCAATCCTGCGAGAGGCAGTTGCTTTCCGAGCCGTAACGTCTTCACTCTCATGGCTCAATTGATCGTATCAGTCAGACAAGATGCAAGGATCCTTCAGTATGGCTGGCCTAGTTTTATCCTGAGTAGCCTTCGCCTTTTTCTATAGCAGCTGCGAGGGAGCCGCGCTCCTGATCAATAGCAGCAGACAAGTCAACCTGCCGCAACAACTGAAGCCGGGCCACCAATTGATCAGTCTCCAGCAATTTCGATTCCAGAAGTGCAGCCACCCCTGCCCCACTAGGAAGGGCCTTAAGGATCTCAATTTAACCCTGGGCGCATTGCCGGGCCAAGACGAAAGAGGTCCCTCTGTCCATGGCAGCTTCTATCCCCCTTTTTAGGTGACGATGAAAGCTATCGACCACGTCCTGTAAAGATTCGTCCAGGACCTCTGTCGAGGACGGCGTCAGATGGAGCGTGGCCGGCAGTATCACAGGAGTGGTGATAGAACTAGCCACCAGGGGGACAATTTCTGAATAAAATGATGCACGGATAGCGGCTAACTCTTCCTCTGCCACCCGAAGAGCCTGGACACTTGGCTGGGCAGAAAGGTCGACTCTCTGGGACGTCCTAGCAGAGGAAGATACGAGGACCATTGTCCTCTGTCCCGATTGTCCTATCACCAGACTGGCCGAACTCGAGCCCGCAAGAGAATCATCAAGATAAGCCGGAGGGAGGGGAGGTACGTCCCACTCCGCCAGTGCCCCTTTGACAGAGCTTGTCTCAACAAGGTCTATCCTCGACACGGGAGTGGCAGGACCTACATGTCCACGACAATGATCAATCGATGTGACCCGAAGGATGTGATCATAGAGCAGATAGGCCTCCTCATAAGTTAAGATTCGGCTTATCTTACCGAGAGAGGAGTATTGAGGCTGCAGCTCGTTCGTAGCTGGCAGGGTCCCCTCACCCGCGATCTCCAAATTAAATCTGGCCAGCTCCCCTGACCCGGCCACCTCAGAGAGAGAGGCAACCTGATCAGCATCATCTAGACAAAATTCAGCAATTTCAGGGACAGGCTCACCGGAGCCCCCGTCATCACAAGTCACGATCTCGGCCACTCGAGAGTCCTCTTCTTCTCACGCCTACAAGAGGGAAGGAAGGTGATTAAATTCAAAACTAAAAGAAAAGAAGGACCGATAGTAACTCATTTACCTCTAAGTCGGCGTCGATTTCTTCACCTCTTTCCATTATAGTTAGCTCGCGGTGTCTGGTTGCAGCCAGTTTCCGGGAGCGAGGAATACCACCTACAGGAGAAAGTTGCCTGCTACGCTTTCGTGCAAGACCGGGTGCAACGGATGACTGATCAACCACTATCTCATCTGGCAAAATAGGTGGCTGATCTGTTCCTACATCTGTCGCCGGAAGGGAAAGGTCATCTCCGTCAGGCTCGTCGTCTTCATCATCTGCAGCATCAGGATCCAAATTCGGCACCTCGACTTTGTTCTTCCTCTTCCTTGTCTTGGCCTCCTAGGAACCCTCATCCAGGCCGGTACCAACGATGAAACTGGTATATGGGTTAAAACCGACAGGGGCTTGTTCGCCATGACGTGATACAAAGCTGCCATATACAAGATATCTACTGACGCCTTGATAGTGGGAACTGAGAAAACGGCACGGGTGTGGAATGTGTCATAGTAATGCCAGGCCCGGATGCCGTCTAGAAGGCTACCTTCAAAGCCTGAACAAGAGCTGGGGCTGTCTAGAAAAAGCTGGCTATACCCAAATTACCGGGCGAACCTCTAGGCAGATAGGGTTCTAGAAAGACAGTGTTACGGTTACGATACAGCAGATGAGCGGGGCGGATATTTCGCAGCCACAGAAGCATCTGGCCGCCCAGAAGTTGAGGGGGGCCAATACCGTCAAGATGGACCGTCGCTACTTCCTCATCAGTAAAACAAGGGACAGATACGAAGATGTTGTACATGTCTGCCCTCGCCAACGCCATCCAGCAAGCACGCATGGTCTCAAACTCCCAAGACTCATTATGATAGCGGAAGATAAAAGCGTCGTCATCGGTTACGCCATCTTCAGAGCCCGACCTCATCAAAGACGGATAATGCATCAACAGCCACCCTATCAAATAATGGTAAGGCAGCTCGGTCAGTTCAAAATCTTTTTTCACATCGTGAGCAATAACCTTGGATGTAGTATGAAGGCCATAGTGTATGCTGCACACCATGGCCGGGAGGAGAGCTAGCCGGACCCGCAAAACAAGCTTCACAGCCAAAAGAATAAAATTGCGACTGATCCTTTCGATGGAACTTGCTCCGCCCGAGACTACACAGTTTTGCAGCCATATCATTAAGATTCCCGCCAGGAGAGCCTTCTCCGACAACTCTTGAGTATCTTGATAAAAATAGCCAAAAGAGTCGGTCCTGCTCCCGAATGTATCACTAGTGGTGGTCGTCCTCTTAGCTGACGACACTAAGGTTTTGACCGTCTCTAGGGACCGAGGACGTCGGGAAGTAATTTGACCGGAGGCATCTGTCGGGAAGAGATAGAGCACCCAGTCCTTAGTGTGGGGAGCATGCCCTTCCGAGCTGCTTTCCTTTTCAGCTATCTGATGACATATGCTATAGTGGCACAATATCTCTTGGTAAAGGGCCACGAAGCATGGATACTGTCTTTCCAAATCTTCAAACTCCTCGTTCGTGGGAGTATACGCCTCAAAAGCTTCGTCCCCCCAAGGAAGCTTGGAGATCGCATGCATTTCATGGAGCGCAAGCCCCATTTCCCCTACGGGCGTATAGAAGGTCCCCGTACGGTGATTATACATCACCAGCAGAGACATAAACAATCTCTTGTTTATAGGAAAGCCATGGCTGGTGCCCCGAATAGCATGGTAAAGACCAATCTCGCACAGAAAGGCCTCATACTTTTACAAAATCCACGTAGACAGATTGGTCCACGAGGGAATCGAATGTATCCAGCAGGGAAGCATCAACCGACCAATGGGATAAGAGCCCTTCCGAACAAGTTGGTTCATGAAAGTGTCGGCTGTAGAAAATATAAAATTGGGACCCGGCACATTCAAGAACGTACCCGGGGCCAACCCCATTACAGAACAGCTGGTATGCACCTTGCCCGTACACACCGATTTCAGGTTGTTGTTATAATGGATGTCTCCCACGAACATCCCACTCCGGGTAAGAGTTAAAGATTCTTCCATCTTCCGGTCCAATGGGAGCATATTGGACCAAGATAATGGGAAGTGACGCTCCATTTGGGGGATACGGATCGCCATCCCGTTAGAAACGAAACTCCAGTTCTCTGACACCTCTAGAACTTGACTTTTCTTCATAGTCAAGGCGTCTCCAAAGAAGAACGCATGCTTCAGGTACTCCCCTTCAAATTTCCCCGAGGTCATCGTAGCATTGAGAAAATAGAAAGGCTGATTCTTGATGGCCTTCAATCTTGTCGGAGGCTCGTCACTAGGAAATTGGTCTGCCACACGCCAAACTATATAGTCGTACCTATAGTCCAGAGAAGATTGGGCACGACCCACCAAGGGTTCTCCAGCGGCATTAACTGGCAAATTCACTGAAAAGAAGACAGAAAGAGATAAATTAAAAAAGATGAACAAAAGAAATGATAAGATATTATTAAGCTTATGCGGCTCCAACTTAACCGAGCCTCATACGGCTCCAATGAGGCCTTATGCGGCTTAATCTTAGAGGAACACTTATGCGGCCCTATTCAGCAGAAATTCATACGGCAGTGCTCTCATAAGGCCCTTAGGGTTCGGACAAAATTCGTACTGACCGCGTGATAGATAAATTTTGTGCGAATCCATGCGGCTCAACATAGCTCATACGGCTGCGTTGGCAAAGCGTGTATACGATCACAGCAGTTATTCTTATGCGGCTCACAGCTCGACCATAGGCCGAACATGCGACTCACAAAGGCTCGTGCATAAAGCATACGACGTAGCCATAGCAGTTAGGGTTCTTTAACTCGTGCAATGTCCTTACCAGCAATGGGAGGATGAACGTCAGGATGAGCCGCGGGGACGACGATCGGTGGAGGAGTGGCCGCAGTCGAAGTAGAAGCAGTCTTGTCCTTCACGGTCGACGAAGACGCTGCCTTCTTCGCTGCAACGGTCTTCTTGGGAGACATTATCAATCAAGATGAAGATGAAAAGCTGGATAGGGGAAGATTCGAAGTAAAAAAAGAAGTAAAGAAGTCCTCTCTCTCTCTCTCTCAAACTCCTCTTATTTATAGGAGGACGAGAGGGAAAAGACACGTGGAGTAATAAACCGCCTCGTATAAAGAATAAATCGACTCCTCGGATTTCGCCCCCTCTCCCATGAAGGAGATTTACCCAGGGCATAAAATCCCGAGATTTAATGAACCAACCCTTGGGATTCCCCCTGAAGACGGCGCTAAAAGCAAATTTGAGGCAGTTAAAGACACGCACACGTCGCAATGAGCCATACGGCTGACATATCCATGCGGCCAAAGACATCTATGCGGCTAGGACCTCATATGCAGTTAGAAAGAGCTTGCACAGGGCCATGCTTCTTATTCAAAGTATTTCAATTTTGTAAATTAAAGAATTTGAAGGGGGTCTTGTAGAAGCATGGAAAATAATAAAGAAAGAGCCATGCGGTCAGAAAACCCCATACAGTTCGGAAAGCCCATACGGCTCAGAAGACTCATACGGCTCAACACGCCTATGCGGTTCTATGATCTCCATGCGGCTCAGAGAGGTGCCACGTAGCATACAAACAACTCTTCCCTTACTGCATTAATTACCTTGACGGCTGACAGCTCTGAAAAGACGACAGCCCTGACACAAAGATGTAATTATGACTCTGTCATAATGACAGACCCCTAGGGAAACGAAGAAGATCTCTGACATAATCCCCTAAGATCCAAAAAATGCCACACAGCCTTGGCACGTGGACAGTCATATGCGGCTCGAGCGGAGACCCCCCCATGCGGCTCAGGCCGAAGTTGCCCTATGCGGCCCAGAACGAAACAGCCCTACGCGGCTCAAGCAGAGGCTTCCCCTATACGGCTCAAGCAGACGATCCTCCATGCGGCTTACGAAGACTATCTCCATGCGGCTCACGAAGGGGTTACCCGTTATACGGCCATCTACGTCCATGCGGTCCAGATTATCATGTAACTCGAAGGTTAGGGGGCCACTCCCCAACAGCCTTAACACGTGGCCAGGCTTATGCAGCTCAATCTTCATGCGGCTCAGATCCCCTCAGCGGCTCCCAGGACACGTGTCATAAAGCTAATCAATTTTCTAGATTTACTACAATCAAAGATTGGGTCAAATCCCAATAATCTGGGACACGTGGCAGAAGAATGAATTAAACTTATTCATTCAGATTCGCAGGCATCAGCAGATCATCATAAGGAAGATTTATTCCAATCAGCATTAATTGCTGAGAGGATTTGGCATAATCTACATTAATGGCCCAGATTTATTACACTCAAAATTAATGGCCCAGATTGATCAATCAACAGGCCGCCGCCACTTTAAGGGACAATCATTATAAACCCTAATGATAGCATTCCCTTCTTATAAATAGCAAGGTGCCATTCCCTTGCGAAGAGAACCCTTTTTCGAGATCAGAGAGCACCAGAATACTTGGAGATAAAAAGCAGAGAGAGAGCAAAGAGAGCATTTCTCCAACGCCAAGCAATCTTCTGGAGCCAAGGCTGCATACCGATCGTCCAAGGAGTAAGGCAGAGCGGCCGTCGCTTTCTCGAGCCTCTATCGTCACCCCCAAGAATCTAAAATAAACAATTGTACTTAGACTGATGTACCTAGGTTTTCGTCCCTAGGCTTTCTTTGTACAAGTGAGTTTGTAACGTGAAGTAAAAGTCCAGTCCTCCGATAATTGTTCTGCTCTTTTATATTTCATGGCAAACAGGGACCTCGTAAGTAAATTTAAGATAATTTATTAAATTTCTTTTATTTATTCAAGTTAATAATCCAATCATTTCTTCTTTGTAGGTTTTTTCCGTTTAATGTTGCCAGGGCTCTTGGAGAAATTATCAGGGCTAACTTCCATGGTCCCTACCTCAACTTTTCGTCGGTGCCCCCAAACTTGAAGTGCGTCTGGCTCGACGAGTTGAGGGTATATATCTATATCTTCTAGTTAATTATTAGTTACTCTTTAATTAACCATTTTTTAAATTATGTGATAATTGAATTTGTATGTTAGACGACGTACTGGTGCCCCCTCCATCGCGAGGACGCGATCCGCTGGATCTACAAAAGCGCTGCCTTGAAGAAGATACGGGATATAATTCATGACCTAAAAATAGGGCAGACGAGGCCGAATTGGATCCGGAAGGACTATTATGAGGACCTCTTAGATATTATGAATACTCCTGCATATAAGGAGAAATCGAAGAAGCCGAAGGCGAACCGACGGGCCGCGGGACTTTATACGGGGGGATCAAGGCCCCACGCAGCGACGCTTGCAGATCTGGTGGGATACCGTAAATTCATTTCACTATCGAATTAGGTATTATTAATATACGAAGTTAATTAAGTTTGACGAAAATTTTGTATGCAGACCCAACGGGCGGTAAAGGAGGGAAGGATGCCAGAATCGGTCACTATGCACGATGTCTTCCAGCATACGCACAAGAGACAGAAGGACGGGAGCTTCGTCGACAAGAGGGCCAAGGAGACTGATGTAAGTACTTATGTTTATGAGATTTACATTATAATTAAAAGTATTCGGACTATAACTTAGGTAAACTTAGGATTCACACTTAGCTTAGTAAAATATAGGATTTAGATTACAACTTAGGTAAATCTTATAATAAAAACACATTTATTTGATAGGCTGCGTATCGTGAGGTCCTTAGTCGGGCTCAGTTAACTGAGATCGAGGATGTCGGTGAAACGACGCCCGCCCGGATGCCCTCTTCAACGACTTGTTCGTAGATACCGTCGGCGGCTTTAAGAAAGGGCACATGTATGGAGTCGGCTCCCTAGGTCCGTTGCACATGGCGACTCAGAGATTTCTACCGACACTGCCTCCTTCCGCGGCCCCGGCAGACGATGATGTTAGGTCGCAGCTTACGCAGCTGCACGAGGCGGTGTCGTCCTTACGGAAGCAAATTGTTACGTACTTTCTGCCTCCGACTGTTGCTGCCGGTCCGTCTGCTGCTGGTGTCGGTCCGCCTTCTACAGGTGCCGGTCCGTCGACTGCTGCTTCCGGTCCTTCTTCCGTCGGTCATCTTTCTTTCAACCCTACTGTCCCTCTGGTACCGCCTCCGACTGTGACGGCACTCCTTGATCTCATATCGCCAGAGCAGCAGTGTCTACTTCCGAGCAGTGTCTACGACGACTTGCCGCCGTACCTAGTGGAGCAGTATATTCGTCCATCGCAGCAGGGATTACCACCACCAGGCAATCGAACTCCTCATCCTCCTTAAAGTATTGTAATTAAGAAAATTTATAATATTTATGAAAATTTTGGAATATTTGTGGGAATTTCGGATTATAACGACGGATATTAGTTTATGATTTCAGAATATTTATGATAATTTTATATTGGTGTGCATTATGTATTTGGTCTATGTGATTGTTGGATAATTGGTATGCATTATATATTTGGTCTATGTGATTGTTGGATAATTGGTGTGTGTTATATATTGGTTTGGTTTATGCATATTTGTGTGAACAGGAAAAGCTCTACATTTTTTTTAAAAAAATCTCAGTTAGCGACAGACTAGTGACCGCTTAGCGACGGATGTTTCCAGTTTTCGACTACCTTTCGACTGAATATCCGTCGCTACCTGGAGATTTGAAACTGTTTCCAGTTAGCGACGGGTGGTCGACGGATTAGCGTCGGAAAATCCATCGCTAAGGTTCTGAAAATACATAGTTCGACGAAATAGTGACGGAACATCCGTCGCCAAGGTTCTGGAAATACATAGTTCGACGGAATGGCGACGGAACATCCGTCGCCAAGGTTCTGGAAATGCATGACATTTCCAGAACAATGGCGACGGATTATCCGTCACTAGTCCGTCGCTTTGTCGACGGATGAGCGACGGAGTAGCGACGACTTATCCATCGCTATGGTTCTGGAATTGCCAAGCATTTCCAGAACATGGTCGATGGATTATCCGTCAGTATTCCGTCGCTAATCCGTCCTTTGTTAGCGACGGCAGTCGACGGAATAGCGATGGAACGATACCCTCTGATACGCTGTTACAACGGTTTACCAACGGACTATCCGTCGCCAGCTTCTACACTGTTCAGTATTTAATACTTAAAATCGACGAAAGATCCTCGGAAAGTCATCGCTAATGCATCGTATTGTGATAACAAAAAGTCGTCGCTATTCCGTCGCTTGACGACTACTTAGCGACGGATCTTTATTAGCGACGAGCTGATTGCCGACGGATTATTTTGACCAAGATCCGTCAGTGATCGGTCGCTAATACAAATTATCGACAGATGGGCGATGGATCTGGCCGTCGCTGAATTGATATATTTTGGTAGTGCCATATATGCCCGTTATTTGCCATAAAATATAAAAGAGCAGAACAATTATCGGAGGACTGGACTTTTACTTCACGTTACAAACTCGCTTGTACAAAGAAAGCCTAGGGACGAAAGCCTAGGTACAACAGTCTAAGTACAATTGTTTATTTTACATTCTGGGGGGTGACGATAGAGGCTCGGGAAAGCGACGGCAGCTCTGCCTTACTTCTTGGACGATCGGTATGCAGCTTTGGCTCCAGAAGACTGCTTGGCGTTGGAAGAAATGCTCTCTTTGCTCTCTCTCTGCTCTTCTCTCCAAGTATTCTTGTGCGTATATCTCTCTGTGTGTCTGTCTCTTTCTATGTGTGCGTATCTTTCTTGCAAGAGAATGGCACCCTACTATTTATAGGAATGGAGGGGCCTCATTAGGGTTCACAATGATTACCCCCCAAAGTGGCGGCGGCCTGTCGATCGATCAATCTGGGCCATTAATCTTGGGCGTGATAAATCTAGGCCATTTAGTATAGATTACACCAAATCCTATCAGTAATTAATGCTGATTGGAATAAATCTTCGTGGTGATGATTTGATGATATCTGCGAATCTGAATGAATAAATTTAATTCATTCTCCTGCCATTTGTCCCAGATTATTGGGATCTGACCCAATCTTTGATTACAGTAAATCTGGGAAATTGATTGGCTTTATGACACGTGTCTTGAAAGCTACTAAGGAGGATTGAGCCGCATAAGGGTTGAGTCGCATAAGGATGGAGCCGCATAAGACTGGCCACGTGTCGGATCTGCTTGGAGAGTGGCCACCCGGAACCTTCGAACTATGTTGAGCCGCACAATGGGTAATGAGCTACATGGAAATGATCCTTGCGAGCCGCATGGGGGCCTCTGCTTGAGCCGCATGAGACTGTTTCTGCCTGAGCCGTATAAGGCAGCTTCACCCTGAACCGCATGGAGAGTCTTCATTTGAGCCGCATAGGATCGTCCACGTGTCAGGGCCACGTGGCATTTTTTGGATCTTGGGAGATTGTGTTAGAGATCTCCTTCACTTCCCTAGGGGTCTGTCATTATGACAGAGTCATAATTACCTCTTTTGTGTCAGGGCTGCCACTTTTTTAGAGTTGTCAGCCGTCACAGTAATTAATGCAGGAGGGGAGAACTATTTTTTTCAAGCCACGTGTCTCCTGTTCTGAGCCGCATAGGACGTCTTGAGCCGCATAGCCCCTCGTGCCGCATGAATCTGTGAGCCACATGGGCTTCCTGAGCCGCGTGGAGTTTCCTGGCCACATGGATCTTTCTTTAATATTTTCCATGCTTCTACAAGACCCCCTTCAAAGTTTTCAATTTGCAAAATTGAAATACTTTGAATAAAAAGAATAGTTGTATTCTTCTGGCCGCATATGAAGTCTTGGCCGCATGGATGTTTAAGCCGCATAGATAGTTCAGCCATATGGATGGCTTAGCCGTAGGGGACTTTCGGCCACGTCATCATTGCCACGTATGGCAATCTTTTACATTAAATGCTGTTTGATTTGCTGTCAGCTTTAAAGGCCACTTTTTGGTACGGGATTCGAGGAGCTTGGCCTTCATTTTCGGCGGCTTACCTTGATAACCGAAGAGTCGGTCTTCATGTATGCACGGGGATCGAAACACTTCACTTTTGTTTATAAATATGGATGAGTACGGTCGGGAGGATTTCTTTACTTTCTTCTTCGTCCACTATTGTTGTCTTGCCTTTCTTTCCTCATTTCTCTTCTCCGATCGTCGGTCATGGCCCTCAAATCCTCTAAGGTCGCATCCGCTGCTACAAATGGCAAGAAGGCGGCTTCCTCGTCAGCCGTCGTTCCCGAAGTGCACCCTGATGTTCATCCTGCCCTTAATGGTAAGGGTTGTAATTGGATACGTTGAATCCTAAGAATCCATGGCTCTGTTGCATATTCATGCACAAGCCTTCACCCAAATTCGGCTATGATAGAGCCGCATATGCTGTATGGGCTGCATGACCCTCTCATATCCGAGCCGCATAGGAGATACCCTATGTTTGAGCCGTATGAGAAAGTTTTGGACCGCGTGAAGTCTTCCTTGAACGGAGCTGCATAAACTTCTAACCGCATATGTTCGATTGATCCACATACGCTTCTAACAGACTGATCCGTATAGCGCTTCAGTGCCACAAAAGCTTTTCTGCTTAGAACTATATATGTTCGATTGATCCGCATAGGCTATCGAACCAATGTCATATGGAACTCTCAATTGATTTAGGCCGCATGAGGCTGTGTTGGCTGAACCACATAAGCTCTCTTGGGACCGTGTCACTTGGAACCCAATTGTAATTGAGCCGCATGAGGCTTCGTTTGATCCGAGCCGCATAGGCTCGTAGGGACTTGAGTTTAGTAATCATCTTTTAATCCTGTTTCGTGTTGTCCTTTTTTCAGTGAGCCTCCCAACCAACCCAGTAGGAGAGCTTCTTGTGGGTTCAGCTCAGTTTGCTGTGGGCGTGCGGCTCGACGGCTTAATTCGACACATAGTGGACCAGCTTCCCACTAATGCACCTAGGGAGAGGATGGTTGTCCTTAACAACTAACCTTTCCACTTTCTCTATTCTATGATGAATTCGGGAAAGCTGGACGGAGAGTATCTGAAATCGGCTTTTCTCTTTGGGGATGCCTTTTCCATAAAGAACTTCCGATTGCTGGATGTTTCAGAGAACTGGGATTTTTCTGTAGACGGAGTGGAGATTCATATCCCCGAGATGGAGCGGCATTATCCCCTCTCGTGGTTTAACATGGTACCGTTGGGTAGGACAATGGTGGACTCCCTGACTTCCACCCGATCGGGAATGTTTGTGGACAACATCCACTACAACAGGCGTACGGGTTCAGCATATGCGGGCAAGGATTCAGTTAGTCGAAATGTGATGGGGCTGCTCCCTGGCACTTTTGTAAACATGACTGGTCCTAACTTTACTTTTACTCGAGCTGATACCTTTCTGAATCAGCTCGCTCGCAAGGGGTCTTATCCTGTGGGCAGGTTGTCGCTGCTGAATTGGATAAACCCCATTCCCACATGGGCTAATCTTACCTCATGGATCTTGAGGAATTATGGGGAATCCCTTCGGGAAATTGACCTCTACTACGCCGTCCGGGGCACCTGCTACGGGTTGCCCATTAACAAGCCTTTGTTCATGGCTCTTTTGGAGCTGTATAACCGGCGTACGGGGACTTTCTTCACCCCCGGGGGAGAGCTGGGGCTTGCTTTCCATGAGATGCATGTTGTTTCTAAGCTGCCGTGGGGTGGTGAGGCTTTTGAAGTATATACCCCGACGAACGAGGAATTCGAAGACCTGGATCGACGATTTCCTGGTTTCGTCGCCGTGTACCAAGAACTGTTGTGCCATCATAGCATCTGCCACCAGATTGCTATCAAGAAAGAAAATAGCTCAGAAGGAAGCGCCCCTCACACCACGGCCTGGGTTGCATATCTTTTTAAGTTACGTCCCTCCGGCCGAGTTTCGTCTCGAAGTCCTCAAACCCCGAAGGAGGTGAAGGACATGATGTTGAAGGTCAAAAGGTCGAGGTCTACCCGTGACAGGTTTGGGAGCCGCACTGATTCTCTCAGTTACTTCCACTACGGTACCCGGGAAATGTCCGATAAAGCGATCTTAGCCAGGTTCTTGATGGTGTGGCTACGCAATTGCGCAGTCTCGGGCGGCACAGGTTCTATGGAAAGGATCAGCCGCCATTTCATTCTTCCTGTTGTGAAATTGGTCTTCAAGGTAAGACTGGCCCTTCTTCCGGCTATGGTGTGTAGCATACACCACGGCCTCCGCGCCTTTTTATCCAAAGTCATTGCTCGTGAGACGACGCTGGACTTTGAACGGATAAAACTACCATACAACTACCTCATGGGGTGGTTATTAATGCACTACCGGTCGTTGATGAGGCCAGGAACCGAAGAAGATGTTACTACTGACGACGCCTTCATTTTTTAATACCGTCATCAGCCTTGGGAACACGATACCATGCCAGCCTGCCGGAGGGCGTTGGCGAGAGTTGACGGGCCCGAGTTCTTTGTCTTTCTTCCTCAATTTACCTCCAGGGAAGTGAGGGGAGTACATGTCGACGGCGTTGATCCTCCCCAACTTTTATCTGAGAAGATGCTTCTTTGGTTGCACAATATCCGCCCTGCACACCTGGTGTATCGTTACCAGAATAACGTATACCTGGAGCCTTATCTGCCCAGTAGATTTTCCCGTCAATTTGGGTATAGTCAATTGTTCCTGGATTATCCTAGCGCTTGCTTGAGCTTTGAGGGCAGTGTACTCGATGACGTCCGGGCTTGGCATTATTATAATGTCGTCCATACCCGGGCCAGCTTTTCAGTCCCCGATGCCAAGACGGCAGGGGATATTTTGTATATAGCGGCCCTTTATCATGTCACAGCGAGCAAGCCTCCTATCGATTTTGATATAAATACTAGCTTCATTGCTGGTACTGGTTTGGCTGAGAAGCCAGAGGGATCCAAGAAGAGGAAGAGGGGGGCGAACAGGGTTCCTGCGCCGGACTCAGAGTCCACTAGGGCGGATGAGGAGGATGATGAACAAGACGTCGATGACTCGTCGTATTCTTCGGATGAGGAAGTTGGGAATCAACCCCCTATTATGCCAGATGAATGGGCGGTGGGTCAGCCGTCTACTTGGTCTGACGAGGTGGTGGAGGATCAACCATCTGCAGTGCCTGGCCCTTCGCGTAAACGAAGTAGGCGCGTGATTACCGCTGATGACCGAACCTATTCCATAAAGCACGCTGTAGTAAGACGTCGCAGGCTGTTTATTGATGATATGGACGTTGTTCCTGAGGTGATTTGAGTTTCAACTATCTCATTTCTCCTTCTTCTATGTTACGGCCTAATCGTTTGTTCCTTTTGCTCTTTATAGGCGTCAGATGAGCTCGCTTCTCAGGACCCGATTGCCGAGGCTGATCCAGTCCTGTCTCATTTGGTCAGTGATGTGTGCACTGCTATCATTGCTGCTGGGGTTCTTCCGGTTGCGGTCGAGGATTCCCACCTTGCTGGGACTTCAACTCACGAGGATGGGGGTTTTACCGCGCCCGTCCCTGAGACATCTGAACCCCAACAGGATGACACTGTCCTGGCCGGCTCCCTTTCAGGGATGGCTGTGATAGAGAAACCGGTTGAATTCGGATCAGAGGCTGTGGGTGGGGAAACTACGTCGGTTGTGAACGAGCTGCCGCCTTCATGCTCTTTTCCTGGTAATACAAGTCAAACCATAACTCGTGAATAAGCCTATGTACTCCGTCATCCTATTCTTCAGATTACGTCGATTAATAGTTGCTTTGGATGTTCAGGTCCCAACCCTTTATTCCAATGATGGACATTGTTGGGGCGGACCCTACCGGAGAGGGTCGGGCGGAACCTCCCTGTATCGAGGGGCCTCCATCTGGGTCGAGCTCGGGGGCCCCGGTAGAAGTGCAGCTGGGACAAGGGACGATGCTCCCTGCTCCCTCTTCTGCGAATGTAGTTTCGGGGGTCAACCTTTCCTCCCTGCCGAGCATCCAGGCTCTTTGGGCGGCGAAAGAGGAGCTAGCCGCCATTCAAGCATCTTTCCGTACGGAATTTGCTTCCTTGGTGGTGGGGGCGGTAACTTCTGAAGTTACTCCTTCGGTACTGTCTGCCACCCTCCCTCTGATGCTATCCTCTACAGAGGTTTTGGATGAAGTCTTCCAGGATGTGGTCGACCGTTTCTACCGTCACCTGAAGAGGGGGATCGAGGAAGCGGTGGAAAGGAGGACTCCCTTTACTCTGGCCCGTCGATGTGCCGGTAGCCAGATTAATATCCTTAGGACTCTCCCTGGTGGAAGGAAACTGGGTCACGCTTCTGGAGCCTAAGTTGTTAGAAGCTGATCGTCTCGTAGCCCGATTTCGCATGTTGCAACAGGCTGATTTACCCGCGGTCATAAATCAAGAGCGCAACTTCCTCATTACAGTAATGCCTGTTGTTCGTATTACGTATTTGGAATACGTATACGTATTTTATCTTGTATCTGTATATCTCCTTGGTTTGGCTCTCGGCTTGGTTTAACTCTCGGTTTGGGTTGGCTTGGTTCGGCCGGCCCAATGCTTGGTTCATCATGGGCCAAGGGTGGAACACCTTAGCCTAGGCTTCTCCTTCATTTCCACCACAACCCCCTCTTTATTATCCCCACCAACCTTCTCTCTCCTCCATAATCCTTATTTACTTCTCCTTCCCCTCCCATTACTCTTCTCCACCAACCAAGAACACCATAGGCAAGTGCAACTTGCTTCCACAAGAGAACTCCTTTTGATGGTTTCATTAGCTTTTCCTCATGATTCTAAACCACATTAGAACTTGTCATTTTCCCTTTTTAGGCTTTAATTTTTGTAGATCTAGAAATTAGTTACTTTCAGATTTTGGTGGTTTTGATCTATTAAACTTCCTTGTTTTCAAGTTTGGATGGTTCCATGTTTTAGAGAATTTCATTCTACCTAATTTTGCCCTTTTGAAAGTTGGATTCGGACTTGTTTTGACCAAGATTTGGACAATTGAAGCTTAGATTCAACTTTAGTGTTCTTGCTGTTCTTGCCATTTGGAGAAGATAGTGAACAGTGAGCTAGCTTTTTAGCTTACGCCACTGAGCTGTATGCTGCTCTTTAGTGAGCGTACGCTAGCCTTCGTGCGCTGCTCCTTAGCGAGCGTACGCTAGCCTTCGTACGCTGCTCTTTAGCGAACGTACGCCAGCCTTCGTATGCTGCTCTTTGGTGAGCGTACGCTCACCTTGATACGCTGCCTGTTGGCAGCGTGTCTTGAGCGTACGCTAGCTTGAGCGTGCGCATGCCTTGGTACGCTAGCTTAAGCGAGCAAGGCGTACGCTGGCTCCTTTCGTACGCTAGCTCGAGCGTACGCAGTCTTGAGCATACGCTAGCTTGAGCGTACGCTAACTTGTAGCTTGAGCGTGCCCTTGTGTATGCTGACCCTTGCATACGCTTCCTATTGGAAGTGTATGGATCCTTTGGTACGCAGACCTGAGCGTACGCTAGCCTGAGCGTACTATAGCCTGAGCATAGCCTGGTTTGAGCGTAGCCTGATTACCCTTGATCTTCTATAGCCCTGTATATTGATATTTTATTAGATATTTAACGTCTATTTTATATCCTTACGCCTTTTGTCATGAACTTGATAATCATGGATTTGTTTAATATGTTTGGAAATGATACCTGAGCATGACACGATAGTGACCCGTAGTGGTGCACTCCTGACATAATAACCTGACATGACTTGATAGTGGCCCGTCATGGCGCGCTCCTGACAAGAACACTTGACATGATAAACCAGTCCTGTCTTGCATCATGTCTAGGAGGGGACTCCTGAGTACCACGGTCAGGAGTACCTACTAAAATGGACTAAGGTTAACAACTAGATTAATACATTAGTCATGAAGAGATTTTCCAGCTACAGGCAATCCCGTTACCTGGGCGCGCTTGGGATCTGTAGCCTGCCGTCGAGTAGGGCACATTTCTAGCACACTGTCATGTGTTGCACCCTTAAAACTGCTTAAGGGTACATACATTTCCTGGACGATGTACCCACCTGAATTCAACCCTAATCTCTCGACCTGGGTGACCTGGATGGTCTGCAGGGCTTGTGGCTGTGGAATAATCTCACTGCATCTTGCTAGTAATTAGGCCTGTGATAACCCTAGTTAGTTAAAGTATCAAGCCGTAGTTCTTGCTTGGCCGTGAAATGATTGGATTGAGTCCGACCAGTCTAGTCTTGTCCCGATCCTGCTCCAGATTGCTATATGACCTGAATACTTATATTTATTTTACCGATAAATGGTGAGAAACCAAGCTCCGTTCAGACGAAGGGTTACAACCCCGATCCTTGTTTGGTTTACGGGTTGTAACCTGGCTATCTGAATAGTTCCATGGTTATCTCGTCGTATATTATCCTGATATGTTTCCTTTTATTCATGTCCTTATTTTATTTATATTTATATTCCTGTACTGATTGCTGGTTTTAGTTCTTAAGTGAAGCCTCCTTTGTGGCACTTGCTCTTTCTGGGGTCTGACCCAGCTGGTTTTGTGTGGCCAGATTTCGGAGTAGCTCCAGAGGATCTACCGACCTTTCAGCCAGATGGTGGCCACTAGACGGAACCCTGGCAACGAGTGGGTTATTTTTGGCTCTCCCGCTCTATTGTAAAAAATGTTCTTTTGAGGCGTTTAGCCGACGAGCACCTGTTTAGCTCGATTGCACTTTACTTACTGTCTGCCTACGGGCTGTAACATGATTAACAGATCCTAGGGTTGATCATGTATGACTAAACTCTTGCTAGTCCTAACATTTTGTAACGACTAGCTTCATGATCAGCTGAATATGCAATATTTGGGACGCCTTATTATTGTATATTTAATGATCATACATCTTGTAACATTTACTTACTTGCTTGTGATTGAGACACTAGGCTTGTTCATGACCATAGGAGACTGTTGGCTTGTAGTAAACCCTCATGTATCTAGACAGCCGTGACCGTATAGCGAGGTGGGTTGCACTTCAATATACGTAGCTGGCTATGTCTGCCCCCGCTCTCCAGTATTCTGGTTCTGGGGCGTGACATGGTTTAAGTGGTGCCCCATGCAGGTCTTGTAAATCAAGATATATGAGGGTTTACCGAATAGATGTCTCAATCAGTATTCGTCCTTGATCTCTGCTCGTATCTTCTGAATCTCTAGATTCTTGTCCTGATCATATGCTTGTATCGTTGATCTGTCCTGGTCCTTCCTTATTGTTCCCTATGTCGTCTTCTTCAGCGGTATTGTTCGTGGTCCTACCGACCAGCAAGGCGGAGCACCTCCCGCGGACCAGCAGCAACCTGGAGATCAAGCCCAGCATTTCGGAGTAGCCTCCAGAGTCGTGCCTTCTGACGGAGAACCACCAGTCCAGCCAGTTCAGCCTGTCGAGCCTGATGATGGCACTTTGGTAGGTCTCGTCAGGACCTTGATAGCTTCTCAAGATCGTCGTAGAGATGCATTGCAACAGGCAGTGGCGGATGCTTTGACCAGAGGCGGTCATCCAGGGAACAGCACGGCCAACAGCTTCAAGCGCTTGAACCCTCCATTCTTTGACGGTAGTAAAGATGCTATCGCGGCAGATGCATGGCTTCAGGACACAGAGGTGATTCTAGAAGCAGCCAGGACCCCAGAGAACGAGAAGGTGGCCGTTGTGCGCCTGCAATTGTTAGATCTTGCCCGCAGCTGGTGGGCAGCGCAGGCCGTTGGATTAGCAGTACCTATTGCTTGGACAGTATTCAGAGAAAGATTCCAGACCAAGTATTTCGATACCGTGGCTCGGTATGATCTGCAGACGAGCTTTACCAATCTGAAGCAAGGAGGCAGGACGGTCGACGGATATGCGGCCGAGTTTTCCAGACTCAGTCGGTTTGCTCCCACCTTGGTGGCAACCGAGTATGATAGAGCCCAGCGGTTCCAGCAGGGACTTCACCTGGAGATCTTGTTTGGCAGTTGAGCAGTTTGAGCATCAGACTTTTGATACAGTCTTGAGAGCAGCCCGGAGGCATGAGTATACCTCCCAGAGGATTATGGATAGGACCGGAGGTCGGAAGAGATCTCATGGCCAGATGAATCAGTCTTCAGCACCGGCCCCGACAGCCAGGGCCTTGACTATTGGAGCTCCGAGGCGAGCAGCCTCAGTAACGTCGGTTCAGCATTCACTCCGACGTACCCTCAGCAGCAGCAGCAGCAGAAGCAGAAGCAGTCTTCCGCAGTGGGATGTTCTCATTGTGGGAAGCCAGGCCATGTGGTGGCAGAATGTCGCATGGCACAAGGATTGTGTCTGGCTTGTGGAGCACCAGACCATAGGGTTGGATCCTGTCCGAATAGGGGTGGTTCATTATCGTCCAACCTTTCTAGCTCTTCGGTGAGAGGGCCGGCTCCGATCCAGCAGTAGCAGTATCCATTGCCGAGGCCCTTGCCGCCTCAGACCCAAGTGTTCCAGCAGCAGAACCCCCAGCAGTATGTTCAAGCCCAAGCCCAGAGTCAGAGCAGACAGCGAGGATTTCAGCAGAGGGGACCAGCACCCCGAGGGCACGGTCAGGCTATAGTGATGACCGTGGAGGAAGGATTGGCACCAGGAGAGGTAGTGGTAGGTACTATTCTCGTCAACTCCTTTCCAGCTTCAGCTTTATTTGATTCTGGTGCATCGCATTCATTTATGTCTGTACGATTCGCGACACGGGTAGGATTGGAGCCCGAGTCATTATCAGTAAGGCTCAATATACTTACTGGTAACGGACTTGTGGGAGTAGATAGAGTGTTTTCCTCGTGTCGGATCGTAGTTAGCGGTAGAGAATTCCCCGCTAGATTGATAGAGTTCTCGATGGCCGATTATGATGTGGTCTTAGAGATGGATTGGTTGAGGAACCAGTATGCTAGGATAGACTGCCACCTTGGTAGGGTTGTTTTTAGCATTCCAAGCGAGCCGGAGTTTTCTTTCTCCCAAGGCGAAGTTGAGCCTTCTCCTCTAGTATTGCGGATGGCAGTAGCAGCAGTTCAGTTGCCCAGGATAGTGGACGAGTTCCCAGATGTTTTTCCAGAAGAGCTTCCAGGTATGCCTCCGGAGCGGGAGATCGAGTTCACTATAGACTTGATTCCTAGGACAGCCCCAGTGTCAGAGAGAGTCTACAGGATGGCGCCATCAGAATTGGAGATATTGTATAAGATGATTGAAGAGCTTAGAACCAAGGGATTTATTCGTGCTAGTGGATCGCCTTGGGGAGCTCCGATGCTTCTTATGAAAAAGAAGGATGGTACGTCCAGGTTATGTGTTGATTATCGTACCTTGAACTCAGTAACAATCAAGAACAGATACCCTCTTCTGAGGATAGATGACTTGTTTGATCAACTCAAAGGGGCATCAGTATTCTCGAAGATTGATTTGCGCTCAGTTATCATCAGATCAGAGTCAGAGAGCAGGACATCCCGAAGACAGCTTTTAGATCGAGATATGGGCATTGGGAGTTCCTTGTTATGCCTTTTGGAGCAACTAATGCGCCGGCAGTATTCATGGACCTCATGAATCGCATCTTCATGCCTTACTTGGATCAGTTTGTGATTGTATTCTTGGATGACATTCTGGTCTACAGCAAGAGTGAGGCGGAGCATGAGCAGCATCTTCGTATAGTTCTTCAGATCCTCAAAGAGCACCAGTTATATGCCAAGTTTAGCAAATGCGAGTTCTGGCTCGATCGCATTTCGTACGGTCATATCATCACTCGAGGAGGAGTAGAAGTGGATCCCCAGAAGATTGTGGCTATTGAGTCATGGCCAGTGCCCAGCACAGTTGCAGAGGTTCGTAGTTTTTTTGGATTGGCCGGCTACTACCGGTGGTTTGTTTCAGATTTTGCTCGAATTTCAGCGCCATTGACGCAGTTGACCCGCAAGGATGCGCAGTTTGCTTGGACAGCAGAGTGTCAGAGTTCTTTTGAGCAGTTGAAGCGAGGCCTGATGACAGCTCCTATTTTTACGCTTCCAGATGGGACCAGAGGATTCTCAGTGTATTGTGATGCTTCAGGCAGAGGTTTAGGATGTGTTCTGATGCAGCATGGAAAGGTAATAGCTTATGCGTCACGACAACTTCGTGATCATGAGAGGAATTACCAAACCCATGACTTGGAGCTGGCAGCAGTGGTGTTTGCAATTAAGTTGTGGAGGCACTACTTGTACGGAGATAGGGTAGAGATTTTCACCGACCACAAGAGCCTGAAGTATGTTTTCACCCAGAAGGATCTTAACATGCGACAGAGGAGATGGCTGGAGCTTCTTGTGGATTATGATGTCAACCTACAGTATCATCCTGGGAAGGCCAATGTCGTAGCAGATGCATTGAGTAGGAGAGACGGAGCTTATTTACTAACAGTGCAGCCAGAATTGTTAGCAGATCTTCAGAAGATGGGTATAGAAGTTATTCTCCCTTCCAGTGTGGCATTGATGGCCAGCATGCAAGTTCAGTCCACTATAGTCGAGAGGATCCGGAAGGCGCAGTCGGCAGATTCCAAGCTTCAGCGACTCAGAGCCGAGTGTGAGGTAGGATGAAGACCAGAGTTATGCATTCATGAGGATGGTACACTTCGACATGGTAAGCGTCTTTGTGTACCCAGTGGAGATATCAGGTAGGAAATCATGTCAGAAGTGCACAGTTCTCAGTATTCCATCCATCCTGGCAGTACGAAGATGTACCGTGATATCCGACAGCATTTCTGGTGGAATGGCATGAAGCAGGAGATAGCTCGGTTTGTCTCTCGGTGTTTGGTTTGCCAACAAGTTAAAGCCGAACATCAGAGACCGGCTGAACTTCTTCAGCCCTTACCGATTCCAGAATGGAAGTGGAAGCATGTGACCATGGATTTCGTGACTGGATTACCTAGATCCCCAGCTGGTAGAAATGCTATTTGGGTCATTGTGGACAGGCTTACGAAGGTGGCTCACTTTCTTCCATTCAGAGTTGGTCAGTCGACGGCTCAGTTAGCAAAGATGTACCTCAGGCAGATTGTCAGATTGTACGGTGTGCCAGTCAGTATCACCTCGGACCGAGATTCAAGATTTACGTCGCACTTTTGGCGTAGCTTGCAAGAGAGTTTGGGAACTCATCTCCAGTTCAATTCAGCATATCACCCGCAGACAGATGGCCAGTCGGAGCGTACGATCCAGACTCTTGAAGATATGTTAAGGTCTTGCACACTTGACTTTGGTGGTTCATAGGAAGATCATTTGCACCTGGTGGAATTCTCATACAACAATAGTTTCTAGGCCAGTATCCAGATGGCACCATTCGAGGCACTGTACGGTAGGAAGTGCAGATCTCCGCTAGCCTGGGATGATGTTGGAGAGAGACAGATGCTCGGTCCAGAAATGATTGCCCAGACAGTTGAAGTAGTCAGGCGAGTCAGAGATCACCTTCGAGTTGCCCAAGATCGCCAGCACCATTGGGCCGATTCTCATCGGCGCCCTCTCGAGTTCTCGATCGGCGATCATGTATTCCTGAGGATTTTGCCTAACTGTAGCGTCATTCGTTTCGGCGTACGGGGAAAGCTTAGTCCTAGGTATATCGGGCCGTTCGACATTCTGGAGCGAGTAGGAGATGTATCCTATCGTCTCGCTCTTCCACCGTCGTTAAGCGAGGTGCATGACGTGTTCCATGTATTCCAATTATGACGGTACATCCCGGACCCGAGCCACATCCTGGATCATTCGGAATTGGTTATTGGTACCAACCTTTCGTATGAGGAGAGGCCCGTGTCTATATTGGATCGAAGAGAGAAGATCCTCAAGAACAAGACTATCAAGTTAGTCCGAGTTGCTTGGGGTCATCACCCTTTGGGTGAGTCAACGTGGGAGCGTGAGGATGATATCCGATCACGATATCCCAACTTGTTTGACTCGTGAGGTATAATGTCTTTCTTATGCCTCATGCCATCAATTCCTTGCTTGCATGATTGATTGATTGCCTAGTATAATTGCCTGTGAATTGTATAGCTTGTTCTTGTCCCACTAGCCTCTTAATTAAATTTCAAGGACGGAATTCTTTTAAGGTGGGTAGAGTTGTAATGCCTGTTGTTCGTATTACGTATTTGGAATACGTATACGTATTTTATCTTGTATCTGTATATCTCCTTGGTTTGGCTCTCGGCTTGGTTTAACTCTCGGTTTGGGTTGGCTTAGTTCGGCCGGCCTAATGCTTGGTTCATCATGGGCCAAGGGTGGAACACCTTAGCCTATGCTTCTCCTTCATTTCCACCACAACCCCCATCTTTATTATCCCCACCAACCTTCTCTCTCCTCCATAATCCTCATTTACTTCTCCTTCCCCTCCCATTACTCTTCTCCACCAACCAAGAACACCATAGGTAAGTGCAACTTGCTTCCACAAGAGAACTCCTTTTGATGGTTTCATTAGCTTCTCCTTATGATTCTAAACCACATTAGAACTTGTCATTTTCCCTTTTTAGGCTTTAATTTTTGTAGATCTAGAAATTAGTTACTTTCAGATTTTAGTGGTTTTGATCTATTAAACTTCCTTGTTTTCAAGTTTGGATAGTTCCATGTTTTAGAGAATTTCATTCTACCCAATTTTGACCTTTGGAAAGTTGGATTCGGACTTGTTTTGACCAAGATTTGGACAATTGAAGCTTAGATTCAACTTTAGAGTTCTTGTTGTTCTTGCCATTTGGAGAAGATAGTGAACAGTGAGCTAGCTTTTTAGCTTACGCCACTGAGCTGTACGCTGCTCTTTAGTGAGCGTACGCTAGCCTTCGTACGCTGCTCCTTAGCGAGCGTACGCTAGCCTTCGTACGCTGCTCTTTAGCGAGCGTACGCCAGCCTTCGTACGCTGCTCTTTGGTGAGCGTACGCTCACCTTAATACGCTGCCTGTTGGCGGCGTGTCTTTTACGTACGCTAGCTTGAGCGTACGCATGCCTTGGTACGCTAGCTTAAGCGAGCAAGGCGTACACTGGCTCCTTTCGTACGCTAGCTCGAGCGTACGCAGTCTTGAGCATACGCTAGCTTGAGCGTACGCTGACCTGTAGCTTGAGCGTGCCCTTGTGTACGCTGACCCTTGCATACGTTTCCTATTGGAAGTGTATGGATCCTTTGGTACGCAGACCTGAGCGTACGCTAGCCTGAGCATAGCCTGGTTTGAGCGTAGCCTGATTACCCTTGATCTTCTATAGCCCTGTATATTGATATTTTATTAGATATTTAACGTCCATTTTATATCCTTACGCCTTTTGTCGTAAACTTGATAATCATGGATTTGTTTAATATGTTTGGAAATGATACCTGAGCATGACACGATAGTGACCCGTAGTGGTGCACTCCTGACATAATAACCTGACATGACTTGATAGTGGCTCGTCGTGGCGCGCTCCTGACAAGAACACTTGACATGATAAACCTGACATGTTATATCTTGATAAGCTGTTACGACGGCTGCTTGACATGACATGATCTGTATAATGGACGGACACTGTGGGCGATTGTGCTTGTATGAATAAACCAGTCCTGTCTTGCATCATGTCTAGGAGGGGACTCCTGAGTACCACGGTCAGGAGTACCTACTAAAATGGACTAAGGTTAACAACTAGATTAATACATTAGTCATGAAGAGATTTTCCAGCTACAGGCAATCCCGTTACCTGGGCGCGCTTGGGATCTGTAGCCTGCCGTCGAGTAGGGCACATTTCTAGCACACTGTCATGTGTTGCACCCTTAAAACTGCTTAAGGGTACATGCGTTTCCTGGACGATGTACCCACCTGAATTCAACCCTAATCTCTCGACCTGGGTGACCTGGATGGTCTGCAGGGCTTGTGGCTGTGGAATAATCTCACTGCATCTTGCTAGTAATTAGGCCTGTGATAACCCTAGTTAGTTAAAGTATCAAGCCGTAGTTCTTGCTTGGCCGTGAAATGATTGGATTGAGTCCAACCAGTCTAGTCTTGTCCCGATCCTGCTCCAGATTGCTATATGACCTGAATGCTTGTATTTATTTTACCGATAAATGGTGAGAAACCAAGCTCCGTTCAGACGAAGGGTTACAACCCCGGTCCTTGTTTGGTTTACGGGTTGTAACCTGGCTATCTGAATAGTTCCATGGTTATCTCGTCGTATATCATCCTGATATATTTCCTTTTATTCCTGTCCTTATTTTATTTATATTTATATTCCTGTGCTGAATGCTGGTTTTAGTTCTTAAGTGAAGCCTCCTTTGTGGCACTTGCTCTTTCTGGGGTCTGACCCAGCTGGTTTTGTGTGGCCAGATTTCGGAGTAGCTCTAGAGGATCTACCGACCTTCCAGCCAGATGGTGGCCACTAGACGGAACCCTGGCAACGAGTAGATTATTTTTGGCTCTCCCGCTCTATTTTAAAAATGTTCTTTTGAGGCGTTTAGCCGACGAGCACCTGTTTAGCTCGATTGCACTTTACTTACTGTCTGCCTACGGGCTGTAACATGATTAACAGATCCTAGGGTTGATCATGTATGACTAAACTCTTGCTAATCCTAACATTTTGTAACGACTAGCTTCATGATCAGCTGAATATATAATATTTGGGACGCCTTATTATTGTATATTTAATGATCATACATCTTGTAACATTTACTTACTTGCTTGTGATTGAGACACTAGGCATGTTCATGACCATAGGAGACTGTTGGCTTGTAGTAAACCCTCATGTATCTAGACAGCCGTGACCGTATAGCGAGGTGGGTTGCACTTCAATATACGTAGCTGGCTATGTCTGCCCCCGCTCTCCAGTATTCTTGTTCTGGGGCGTGATAATTACCACGGTGGAAAAGGTGATGGCTGCCCAAGAATTGCTCAAGCCGGCTATATTGAAGGACCGCCGGGATTTGACTCGGTTGTATGATCAATGGAGCCGTCGAACTGAAGACTGTACGACTCGGAAAGCGGATGCCTCCTGTGGGGTAACCGACACCCGGGAATAGATTCTAGAGCTCCAAAGAAAGCTGGCCTTTCTGGAGTTCGAGCTCTAAGCTGCTCGTGCTGAAAAAGAGATTGCCATTCAGGAGGCTGACAAGTTTAGTAGGGCTTCAGCCAATCTAGAACTTGCCCTGAAGACGATAGAGAACGACTGGCAGGCGTATATGTATTTGAATAACGTAGAGCAATTGTCCCAAGAGGCCGAGCGTCGAGTCAAACGGAGGCTTGAGCGGGGGACTGCATTGGTGAAAAACCGGCTCCTGGAATTGTGTAATGCTGAGCTATAGTCGGCCTTTTCTTCTTGTTTTGTTCCGATTTTCTTTTTTGAGAGGGATGTGGTCCCAAAATATGTAATGCTTTTTTCTTCTTTCAAATAAAGAGTACTTTCTATTCTACCCTTCATTTGCATTGCTTGTTGTACCTGTGATATTGTGGTGGTATTTTCCCCGTCTAGGGAACTTATTTATGGACCTGTTACCCATGGCATACCTTGGTTTTAGGTACGGATAACAAGTTTGGTTAGGATATCTGAAACAGCCATGGCAAAGTGGTCATGGGTGCTCTTGGTATTGGGAAAAAGAATGCCGTAGAGCAGCTGGGCTCCCGGGGCATGATGAGATGGTGGGCCTATGCTAAGAAACTTAGCAGAGGATATTTGTGGGCCTATTATCCTTGGTGTATCCTGGATTAGGATACGGATAGTAGGGTGAAATAGAGCCGACATATTTGCTCAGAGGTTATGAGAACATGGCAAGCATGAGGGTTTTTATCGTGGAATCTTCCTGCTCAGAGGTAATGAGGACATGGCAGGAGTGAATTCACGGAGGGTATTTGTGGTCAACAGAGGACATTTGTGGTCAACAAAGGACATTTATGGTCAACAGAGGACATTTGTGGACCTATTATCCTTGTTGTACTCCGGTTGTGGGTACAGATAATAGGTTGAAAGGGAATCGACATACTTACTCAGAGGTAATGAGGACATGGCAAGTATGAAGGTTTCTTCTACGGAGCCTTCCCACTCAGAGGTAATGAGGACATGGCAGGAGTGGTCTCAATGAAGAGGGGGTACATAGAACGACTCAGAGGTAATGAGGACATGGAAGTTCTATGTAGGGGTGATTTGTTTTTGGCGGAAGTGAAACGACTCAGAGGTAATGAGGATATGGCCATTTTAGAAATTTGCGGATCGCTTACCCTTTTTGTGCACTGGAAGTGCGGGTATTGGATCATGAGGGAGGATCTCTTCCCCGAGGAAAGTTCAGAGGTATGATCATACATGACTTGCTATCTGAAAGAGTGACCGGGATGTCAGTTCAGAGGTACCAGCGGGTACATGACTCGATATTGTGAAAGTGTGAGTTCAGTGGCACCAGCGGGTGCATGACTCGAAAATCTGGAGAACTATGAAGGTGAGTTCAGTGGTACCAGCGGGTACGTGACTCGATAATCAAGAAAATTGTGAGGGTGAGTTCAGTGGTACCAGCAGGTACATGACTCAATAATCTAGAGAACATCGTTTAGACATAATATTTCTTCAGGAACTTGCCGTTGACGGGCAACATGAGCAAGTCTCCGTTTTGCTTGGCGAGGCGGTAAGCACCGTTGGAGAACACGGCCTCGATGATAAATGGACCTTCCCATTTTGGCTGGAACTTGCTGGCGGTCTTGTGAGTTATGACCATCGGCCTCCGGACTGCCAGAACAATATCGCCCACTTGGAATGTTCTGATTTTGACCTTCTTGTTGAAGGCTCCAGAGATGCGTGCTTGGTATAGCTCGATCCTTTGCTGAGCCAGGAGGCGCTTTTCATCTAAGGCCTCCAACTCTTGTAGTCAGCGCCGGTAGTTATCATCCGTTGTCAATTGATAAGTGAGGGCGACACGGAGTGAGGGTATTTGAGTTTCCAATGGGAGAACTACCTCACTCCCGTATACTAGGAAGAATAGTGTGTTCCTGGTAGCTGTTCGGACTGTAGTACGGTACGCCTATAAACATTCACCGAGCTTCTCGTTCCAGTCGCGTTTGTTGGAAGAGACAAACTTCTTGAGGAGTTTGATGATTGTTTTGTTGAATACCTTTGCCAACCCGTTCGCTGCTGGGTTGTATGGTATCGAAGCAATATTCTGGATGCGATGTTTGTCGCAGAACCGATAAAAAGTGTGGCTTGCAAACTGGGGACCATTATCGTGGATGATCCTTCGGGGCAGTCCAAAGCGATAGATGACGTGATGCTTGAGGAAGCTAACCACGTTTGAAGTCTTTACTTTTGTAAGTAGGACAGCTTCTGCCTATTTGGAGAAATAATCTGTGATCGCAAGTATGAAGCGATGTCCATGAGAGGAAGGTGGAGTAATCGGGCCGATGATGTCCATTCCTCATGCTTCGAACGGCCAGGATGCTACTGTCGGATGTAGAAATTCGGTTGGTTGGTGGATGAAGTCCGCATGGACTTGGCAGGCTTTGTACTTTCTAGCATAGTCTATCGTATCTGCTACCATCGTGGGCCAGTAGTAGCCCATTCGGCGGAGACGGTCTTGCAATTTGGGGCCAGGCTGATGGGCCCCGCAAACACCGTCGTGTGCTTCACGTACGACTTCTTTGGCTTCTGCGTTTGACAGAAACCGAAGCAATACTTCATCATAGGATCAACGATACAGCATCTTCGTTTTCGTATCGTAGAAGAATCTGAGAGAACGCCGTCTGATGGAAGTGGCTTCCTTTGGGTTCTCGGGCAGGATTTCGTAGATGATGAAGTCAATGAATGGTTGTCTTTAATCTGGGACATCATTGATCGTCTGGGCGGAATAACTCGCCACGAATTGAATGTTGTTCTTGGGGCAGACCAGTTCGTGGCCTATCACGTCCACCGATTGATGAGTATGATTTGACACTACTAGGGAAGTGGCCAGACCTGCTAAGGCATCGGCTTAGATATTTTAGAGTCTGGGGACGTGTTCGATGAAGAACCCCTCGAACGACGAGATGATGTTGATTGTAATTTGGTGATAGGGAATCATCTCTTCGTGGTGAACTTCGTATAAGCCCCGGATTTGATTGACGATTAACAGAGAATTGCCGTATGCTTCAAGATATTCTACCCCCAGCTCCCTTGCAAGTTGGAGGCCAATGACCAGAGCGTTGTACTCGGCCACATTGTTAGAGCAGGGTTCCATGAGGGAGTAAGCACGGTTGATCACCAATCCGGTAGGAGAAACCAGTACCACCCCAACTCCGACGATGATATTGTCCTTAGGTCCAGTTCTCGAAGCACCGTCGAAGAACAATCGCCATATATCATTGTGAGAGGTCGCATGCGAGTCGGCGACCTCATCTGGGATCTCTTCATATATTTTGGAGGACTCCGAGCCTGGATGGGCGGCCAAAAAGTTCGCCAGGGCTTGACCTTTGTCAGCCTTTTGCGGGACAGAGATTATATGATAAGGGACAGCAATATTGCCCATGTAGCGAGGCAAGAGCTGAGTGCCCCTGGTTTAGTCATGAGGACCCTGAGAGGGTTGACTCGTGAGATTACATGTATTGTTTGTCCAGTGACATAGTACCGCGTCTTCTGAATGGCGAACACCAGGGCAAGGCATTCCTTTTCCACAGCGGTGTATCGGTGCTCCGGCCCAATCATCATTCGACTGAGGTAATATATGGCTTGCTCGTGGCCTACATCGTTGTTTTGTGCCAGCAGAGCCCCGAGGGAATGTTCCATTGCTCATACACAGAGCAGGAATGGCTTTTCAGCAACCGGGGCCACCAGGACTGGAGGGTTCGACAAATATTCTTTGATGCTGTCGAAAGCACGCTGGCATTCTTCGTCCCATACGAACGAGACACCTTTCTTCATGAGGTTGATGAATGGCCGACATCGCCCGGAGAGGTTAGAAATGAACCTCCTGATGTAAGCTAGCCTCCCTTGAAGGCCTCTGAGTTCGCAGAGATTTCTCGGGAGACCCATCTCCATAATTGCCTTCGTCTTCTCAGGGTCTACATGGATACCCTGGGCGGTGATGATGAAACCCAAGAACTTCCCGCTGGATACACCCAAGAAGGACTTGGTAGGGTTCATTTTTAAATTGTGCGCTCGCATCAGGTCGAATACCGTCCTCAGGTCATGCAGATGGTCTCCCTTACGGCAACTCTTGACGGCGATGTCATCAACGTAGCACTCCACCGTCTTGCGTAAGTGGTCTCTGAAGATGATACTCATGGCTCTTTGATATGTGGCACCGGCATTATTTAAACCGAAAGGCATGACTGTGTAACAGTATGTGCCAATCGGTGTTCGGAATGATGTGTGCTTTTTGTCGTCATAAGACTCTTGATTTGGTTATACCCCGAGAAGCCATCCATGAATGATATACGTTCAAAGCTGCAGGTATTGTCAATCATGATGTCCGTGATAGGGAGGAGGAATTCATCTTTGGGGCATGCTTCGTTCAGATTACGGAAGTCGATACAGATTCGAATCTTTCCATTCTTCTTGAGGATGGGTACTATATTGGTGACCCAATCCGGATGTTGTTCCTCACGAATGAAGCCGCTGGCTATCAGTTTGTTGACTTTGGTTTCGATCGCATCCATGATGCGTAGGCGGAAGCGTCGCTGTTGTTGCTTGACTGGCTTTGCGTCCGGCCGAATGTTGAGCTTGTGAAAAGCAATATCGGGATTTAACCCCGGCATGTCTTCATAGCTCCATGCGAATACATCAATGTATTCTTTGACAAGTTCCAGCAGTGATTCTTGCTCTTCGTATGTTATGCTCTTACTGACGAAGATTGGTTTTGGAGAAGATTCGCTGCCGAGGTCGACCTGTACAACCTCGTCTTCAGTAGGAGGTTCCCTCAGTTCGAACCATTTTTTCCATTGCGTATCCAACTGCTGGGCCCACGGCTCTAGCTCGAGGATTTTGGGGATGTCTTCGTCTTCTTCATAAGCGTCGACGAATGCCATGTTGACTGACAAGACTTGTCTAAATACATCTCCGATGCTGGTATCTGAGTCTGAAGTTGGTGACCCGGTTGAATGTGAATGCGAGTCGTATTCTTCATCTAAACTTTCAGGGGTCGTCGTGGGTGTTACATACCCTAATCCACATCGAGTTTTGCTATAGTAGTCCCGTGGTTTGCCGGCCAGGACCGGTAGCTTCAAAGGTAATCGTCGTCCAGTACCATAGTTTAAGCCTGGCGTAGTCTCCAGATCATATCCTTATTTTTGCATGAGATATTTAGATTGGGGGCTATAAAGATACAGAGGCAGTCTCCCGGCATCTGATCCAAGGTCGACTTCTTCTATGGTGAAGGGATGCAGATCGTCCTTTCGGTCGAAGATAATTGGATGGTCCCCTCCCTCGATTATGCGGTAAGCGTCTTCTGCTGGAGTAAGCTGGATTACGGTGTACACATTTGTCACCTTCGTGTGGAGGTGAGTGCCTATACCGTATTCCATAGCGTACATTGTACAAAGTTTATTAAGCTCGAGGTAGTTCAAAGATAGCCCTTTATTGATGAAGTAAGGTATCTTTTCTAGGGGGATTACATCATCTGCGGAGGGAACATCAGTGTGGACAGCCACATACTTGGCTAGCTTCGGTTTCTCTTCGGCTACCCCCTATGTAAATGAAGACTGAGAGGACGACCTGGACAGCTTGATCGTCAGCAGTTCAGTTGATAGAGCAGAGTGTGGAGTTGTTGGCAGACTAGCGACCCCCAGTTTGGTACTCGATATAGGGCGGGGAGTGGCTGGTTCGCTAGAAGTGTCAAACCTTGCATCGGGGTGACGACCCTTCTTGGGAAGGCGTATCGTCGGTGGCTTGTCGGAGGGATTGAGCTTCTCCATTTGGGGCTGACCGACTCTCGGCAGTCTGATTGTTAGTGGCCCCGTTGTGGGTCTTGGCACTTGGCCGGACCTTGGCAGCCGGATTATCATTTATTTATCTTGTGCCGAGAGGCTGATTGCGTCCTTATATAGAGTGGTAGTAAGGGGTGCGAACCTGCCCTGTTTGCGAGCTTGGAGGTGGATCGTCAGAGGCTCTTCTGATCCTGTGGCTGTCTCAGTACTAGCTTGTATATCTCCTTCACCAAGATGCTTCTTCGACTTTTCGTACAGGCAGGAGTCTGAGTAGTAAGATTCGACCCCTTTGAAGGGATCGATATCAGCAAATTTCGTCCTCACGAAGCCGTATTTGTCGACATATTTGAAGCACTGGTGTAGCAAGGAAGGCACGATCATATAATCGTGTATCCACGGGCGCCCCAAGAGGATGTTGTAAGAAGTGTCTGCATCTATGACGTAGCAGGTGACTTCGGATTGGAGGTCGCCAATTTGACACTTCAGACGAATCTTTCCAATTGGGTAGCTCCTGCCCGAATTGAAACCGCTGATGGCGGTGCTTGTAGGCGTCAGGCGATGCATTGGGATACGGAGATGATATAGCAGACCCTTCGGGATAATGCTTATGGAAGAGCCAGGATCAATGTGCATCCGATCCACCTTTACGTCGTCGATGTATCCAGTGTAGTATAGCGGGCGATCGTGCAGGTTGGTTTTGATGAGCATGTCCTGCGGAGTGAAGACGATGTTGGATATTGCTCTCGTGCAGGCGCTGTCTTGGAGATCTGCAGGCGGGTTTTCTCTCGTGAGGTTGACCTGAGCCAGGTATGTGTCGGCATTTTGGAGTGCATCGCTCAAAATCGTACGAACATCCTTGGTGAGTTTCAGAAGCTCGTATAATGACAACTTGGCCGGTGTGTTGGCCAACTACGCTAAGATGTCGAAGTTGTAGGGCTTTTCCAGCCCTTGTGTTGCCTCTTTTCGGAGGAATTTGTCAAAGCGAGTCTCCCTTGGCCTAGGCTTGTCGGTCGTCGGAGGTTGAGCCGGTCCCGGAGCATCGATTGTAGTGGGTTGATGATCTTCAGTTGGATTGTCAACCACGGGTTGGGATTGTGCCCCAGATCGAGTGACGACGGCTGTGGCTTCTTCGATATCTGCCGAGATTGTACGGCAGGACCTGACTTTTCTACTCTCTTCTTGTAAATGGAAGATGTTGTGGGCCGAGTCACTTCTGATACCAAGTCTGGATGGATTCACATGACCTCCCCTCGTGATGTGGTGAGGGGTACTAGACCAGCAGCCTGATCTCGGAGAGGTGGAAGATTAGCAATCTCCATTATTGCCAGAGGGATGGAGACCACACCATCTTGAGTTTCCGTCGGGGAGAAGCTGTCGAATTGCACTGATACCATGTTGGCTGCCATGGCTACCTCTTCGAAATCGATAGCCAGAGCATTCGAATCGATGAGGTTTTAGATGTACCGTTTTAGCTGGTAGCAGTCGTGTGTAGCATGATAGACGTAGCGGTGATAATGGTAGTACTTTGGATTCTCCATCTCTGCCGGCCGCGGTTCTCGTCTTGGTGGAGGGAGCTGAATTCTGTCTCCTTGTATCAGCATATCCAAGATGGGCTTGACGTGACCGTCTTCGAAGGAGTAAGTGATTTGCGGCCATTGTTTGTCTGCTGGCTTTGGCTCAGGTTTCTGTGCTGTATCGGCCACCATAGCCTGCTTTCACCTGCTGTCTTGATTGTTGGAGGGGCTACCCCCATTGTCATTGTTGGGACGCGTGCCCTTGTTCTCTCCGTCCGAGATGTGCAATCCCAGTTGGCGAGCCTTCTTCAATCGTTCTTCGGCGTTTGTGGCACTGATGATGAACGTCTTCCAATCCTTGAATTGACTTTCGTCCATCCAAAGACTGATTGTTGGAAGCAGTCTCTTTTGGCAAATTTTAATCAAGGAAGAATCCGGATTTTCAGACGGCAGCTTCATTACGGTTTGGCAAAATCGCTCAATATAGTTTCTTGTCAGCTCTTTCTTCCCTTGGACGACGTCCATGAGGGTGGACATGCTGATGTCCTGCCCTACTTCGTAGAATCTCTCCAAGAACATGCGCTTGAAGGCGGCAAAGGAGTGGATGCAGTTGTCCGACAGATTGTGGTACCAGTCGAAGGCGACCCCTTCCAATGCCCCGATGAATAATCGTGTGAGAATGGCATCGTCATGGGGCAGATGGTCGGTGGTGACCTCGAAGTAAGTGATGTACCGACTTGCTGAGGTCTTGCCATTATAAAGATTGATATTGAACGGCTTATATCTTGGCGGGAATAGAACATCCCTCCAGGCAGCAGGGTATGGTTGCCGTATTCTGAGGTCTTGAGAATTTTCTCGAACGTGGAACATGGCTCGGAGCGCCTGGACCTCTCTTCTCGCTTCGTGGGCCTCATCCACAGCGGTGGGGGCCGTTGCTTCGGGAGGACTGTTGCCCGGGTTCGGTGCCGCTGAATTCGAGTCCGCATTGACCGCGGGACACGCACTTGTTTGGCCAGGCGTCCCTTCTTGGAGAGTTGGAAGGGCCACTTTGATCTCATCTACAGATTTGACAAAGGCATGCAGTATGGCCTCTAGAGTGTCGATGCGTTGGCGATCACTGGAACCACCTTAGTTGCTGTCTGTCATGAATACCGTCTTCACATGAGGAGAGATAGACGGAGCGGTGGAGGAAGCGCCCTCCGAATCGTACCCTTGTAGTGAGAAGTCATCGGGGTATGTGGGTATGTTCCCTACTGATTCAGACTCGGAAGGAACAGTACCCCTAGTCTCCGAGTTTGCCTCGTCTTGGGAGTTGTGGACGTCCTCGGGGACGTCGAGGTTTGCTACATCCGATGGGAGAGTTGACTCCCCCGGCTCGTCTTCTTGGAACATTGGATTGTTGTGGAGGCTCGGAGGGGTGCTACCTCCAGCCCCAGCAATCCCCTGCATTGTGGACGACGAATCTCCCACTGTAGCAGATTACGTCTTAGAGCGAGTACCTTGGAAAACTCCAGTGGTGGGCACCCGCTTAGATGACAGTCTTTTAGTCGTATTGGTTGAAATCTTCGGGCTGGAAACATTTGTCCTCTTTTCCCTTCCATCAGCGGGGACTTTCTGAGCAGAGTTGCAGGAGATGAGGGGGAGTGCCTCGTCTCCTGAAGATGGCAGTTGCAGTCTTTGAAAGGCAGACTGCCGATCTTCTTGCATCGTCGTACTTTTGCAGCAGCAGTTGACGATGACTTGGGTGCAGTGACGTCCGTGGGAGGACTCTTTGCACCCCGATGCATCTTCTCTTTCCTTACGTTTATGGAGGATGGCCTCACGAAAGTCAGATGGGTCTGGATCGACCATGTTCGCTCTCGGGATTTTGGAAGACTTTTGTGAACCTCTCTGTCCGTCTGCCGCCGGGGGCTGGACTCGAGTGGTTCTGTACAACTTCTCATCCGAGGCCCGTATGACAGTATACGGAACGCTCGGATGGTCAGAGGTCAGATCAGCGGACCGAACTCGCCAGGCTCGTGCTGCTTTAGACTTCTTCGCTCTAGTGCGTAAGGGCACATAGTAGGAAGAGTCTAAGTGATACTGGAGAGAGTCAGACATATCTTCTTGGGAGCATAAGAGATCAGGACCGTACGAGAGGCGGTCGAAGACAAAACCGCGTGGAGTATGCATCATGCGACTGTCATCATTGGTCCGTATGCGGCTGGCAGACGTAGCCTTATAGGCTTTCTTCATGCGGCTGGGTGTCTCAGCCGCATGAGTCTTCTTTATGCGGCTGGATGATCTGGCCGTATGGATTTTTTTTATGGGGGTGGTAGATCCACCCGCATAAGCCTCCTGTATGTGGTTGGCAGATTTGGCCACAGGAGTGCTCGGCTTCTTCTTGGGGCGTATAGAGTCGCTCTTTGTCCCTGCAAGTCCAGCATCGTAGTGCTTTCCTCTGCCGGACTTGGGGACAGCAGAGTTCTCTACGGCTCAAAGTGGAGACGTATGAGAGTCGCCTTCGCCGTCTTGGGTAGCAAAGAGTACCCCGTCCAGAGCTTGTGGGGGAGCAAATAATTTTGGCCTCCACTCGCAGCGAGCTTTTTTTGTGCGTGTTCGCTTCTGGATCGGGCCGGCACTTCCCTCAGAAAGCATCTCTTCAAACGCCTGTTGGTCGAAACGGACGACCATCTTCTGTTGCGTGGAGCCAAGCTTGGCTGCATCCGACTGCGTCACCAACTCCTCAGCCTTAGAGAAGTTTGTCTCCAGCAGAGTCGCCATCATGTTTGCCATGAAATATAAAAGAGCAGAACAATTATCGGAGGACTGGACTTTTACTTCACATTACAAACTCGCTTGTACAAAGAAAGCCTAGGGACGAAAGCCTGGTTATAGCAGTCTAAGTACAATTGTTTATTTTAGATTCTGGGAGGTGACGATAGAGGCTCGGGAAAGCGACGACAGCTCTGCCTTACTCCTTGGACGATCGGTATGCAGCCTTGGCTCTAGAAGATTGCTTGGCGTTGGAAGAAATGCTCTCTTTCTGCTTTTCTCTCCAAGTATTCTCGTGCGTATATCTCTCTGTGTGTCTGTCTCTCTCTATGTGTGCGTATCTCTCTTGCAAGGGAATGGCACCGTACTATTTATAGGAATGGAGGGACCTCATTAGGGTTCACAATGATTACCCTCCAAAGTGGCGGCGGCCTGTCGATCGATCAATCTGGGCCATTAATCTTGGGCGTGATAAATCTGGGCCATTTAGTGTAGATTGTACCAAATCCTATCAGTAATTAATGCTGATTGGAATAAATCTTTGTGGTGATGGTTTGATGATGTCTGCGAATCTGAATGAATAAATTTAATTCATTCTCCTGCCACGTGTCCCAGATTATTGGGATCTGAGCCAATCTTTGATTGCAGAAAATTTGGAAAATTGATTGGCTTTATGACACGTGTCTTGAAAGCCGCTGAGGAGGATTGAGCCGCATAAGGGTTGAGCCGCATAAGGATGGAGCCGCATAAGACTGGCCACGTGTCGGGTCTGCTTGGGGAGTGGCCCCCCCGAACCTTCGAACTATGTTGAGCCGTACAATGGGTAATGAGCCGCATGGAAATGATCCTTGCGAGCCGTATGGGGGCCTCTGCTTGAGCCGCATGAGACTGTTTCTGCCTGAGCCGCATAAGGCAGCTTCACCCTGAACCGCATTGAGAGTCTTCGCTCGAACCGCATAGGATCGTCCACGTGTCAGGGCCACGTAGCATTTTCTGGATCTTGGGAGATTGTGTTAGAGATCTCCTTCACTTCCCTAGGGGTCTATCATTACGACAGAGTCGTAATTACCTCTTTTGTTTCAGGGCTGCCACTTTTTCAGAGTTGTCAGCCGTCACAGTAATTAATGCAGGAGGGGAGAACTGTTTTTTTCAAGCCATGTGTCTCCTGTTCTGAGCCGCATAGGACGTCTTGAGCCGCATAGCCCCTCGTGCCGCATGAATCTGTGAGCCGCATGGGCTTCCTGAGCCGCATGGAGTTTCCTGGCCGCATGGATCTTTTTTTAATATTTTCCATGCTTCTACACCCGTACATGCATGAACCTTGAGCCCATGTGCGAGTCCGAGTCCGAACGACAAAAAGTAATATGCTTCCTTATTGGAGTTAATCCTTATTCTTCTAGAAAGACACTCCCATATGCCACCCTCATGAGTCCCACCACACCCACTACAACAAATAGGACCTACAATAACAGTTATTTTTTATAGCATTCAAGTGCCCCCGCTATAGAATGTTATCAACAATAGCGTTGTTTCTGCAGTGCTATAAAAATATATATATATCTATAGTATTTCCTGAATGCTGTAGAATCTATAGCATTCATCTATTTATATGTTTGTATTCAAAGCAGATCTCATGTTTGAATCCTAGGAGAAGCAGCGTAGGTTTTTATTTTACATGATAAAAAAATAGACTATAGCATATTTGGCGTGAAATCATACAAATTTACAAAATCTGAGCCCAACATTTACAAAACCCATAGCCTAAACCCCCTAATATTTCCTTCTTCCGCGCATAACTATTGGCCCTAAAAAAATTTCATAACACTATAAGAATAGAGGCTTTAGGCCACAAAATCTGGGACGACAAAAAAAATTTAGTCGTCCAAACTAATCTTTAGCGACTAAAAAATTATTGTTGTCATCCAAAGTCCTCCGAATTTTAAAAATAATTGTGAACACTTTAGCGACTATTGATTAGTTTGGATGACCAAAAAAATTTTGCAAGTGAAAACTAAGACGACTAGGAAAAATATTCTCGTCTAAAGTAGAGGGGATTACTAATTTAAGACGACTAAACAAAATATTCATGCCTAAAGTAGGTAGGAATACTAAATTTAAGACAAATAAAATATATTCTCGTCTAAAGTAGAGAAAAATACTAATTTAAGACCACTAAAAAGTTCTCGTGTAAATTAGGGGTTTCTCCTCTAATGTTGGGGGAATACTAAATTTAAGACGACTAAAAATATGTTCTCGCCTAAAGTAGGATGGAATATAAAATTATTACCAAATTGCTCGCCTAAAGTTGGGGTTTCTCTTTTAAAGTAGGGAGAATAATAAATTTAAGATGACTAAAAATATGTTCTCACCTAAAGTAAGGAGGAATAGTACATTTTCCACCAAAATTCCTCGCATAAAGTAAGGGTTTCATGAAAATTAGTCAGCCGCCAACCAAAAAAATATATTCCTTTTAAACTAAATGTTAAAAAGAAAAAATAGAGTACATAATATATGAAATATGTATGTATATATCTCCCTAAAATCATATCTGCAGCACTTGAGAAGAGAAAAAAAATTAGGATAAGTGCGCACTGCTTGGATCTAAAATCATATCCCCGCTCACTTTTTCTACTTTCCCTCGATCTGGCGCCCCTTTTTTTCCTTTCACCAAAAGTTTCCCTCCCTCCTTCCTATCAAACCCTCCTATCCTTCTTCTCATATCCCTCCTCTACTCCTCCTTGTCCTCCTTACCGCCTCCTACAACCTCATCTTAATGGTCCCCTACACTGCCCTCTCTGCGTCCTACAATATCGCCAAGTCCATCGAGGGCTGTTTCTGCCCCTGCCAGACTGACCTCGTCGTTGAGGACCTAGTCACCAGCGGGGCCTCTACAATCGAGACTGCTGCTACCATTACAGAGTCCTATTCTCGACCCTTTTTTAAGCCTCGTGTGGAGCTCGTCCGTGGCACACTACAACAAAAATGGTTAATAACGAGACTTTATTTATGACACTTTCTAAATAAGTGTCATTAATTATTATTTTATGATGACACCTTGCTAAAACGTGTCGTAGAATTAAAATATTTATCATCAATTATTAAACTTTTTTAAAAGTGTCGTTGACATAAATTTAACCATACTATCAAACAGTTGTCTAATATTAAATAATAAAGACGATACTTTTAAAATGTCCTACTCAAATTAATTGTTCCTATAAATTTTTTTCATTTTGGCGCTCTCTCCCCAATTTTTTTCCATAACTCTTCATTAAACTTCTCAAACACGAAGAATCTCTCCTCCCTATCTCTCTCCTTTCTCACTATAATTTCTCTGGCATGCCATTTTTCTTTAACTCTTTCTCTTATCTCTCTCTTTCTCTCTCTCTCTAAAATCTCCAAAAGTCCTGATCGAAACCCTATTTTCTCATTTGATCTCCCAAAACCCTACAAATTCTCCACGGATCCTCTTTCCTCCCTAATTTTTTACCCTAAATTGACAAAAATTGGTCTGGAGCCCTTCGTCGTCCTCTACACTACCTAACTCCTTGTAGCGGTCCCGAGCCTTGACTTCGGCGATTCATACGTACACCTTGGTGCTGCCGTAGCGCTCCACGTCCTCATGTTCCTCTTTACTGCCTAATTCGCCAACTTTTGATGCTTCGTCCATTTCTCCAAGGTAAAAATGAAAGAAAGAAAGAAACCCCCCTCTTTTTTGTTTTATTTAATCACGTTAAGAATTTTGTAGGATTTTCTACATATGTAACCCCCTAAATTTTAGGGCTCTCTTAAAAAAATTTGAATGGATTATTTTCCTTAAATAATTTTATTATAATTATTTTTTATCATTAAATGTACCTTTTAGTGACTTTAATTTTTGGAGCACCAGGGATGTCAATCTCTCGAAACTTCCTTCATGAATTTTATAGTAGACAAGATTATCTTTATTTTGATATATCATGTCCCACTCAAGCTTGCTCACTTGTATTCTATTTATACCGTACAACTTTCTGGTCAAATTAGGCCATTTGACCATCTACCATAAAACTTGACCGAACTTCCAATTTAACTTCAGAGCACGACATCGATCTAACCTAATTGACCCAATATATGATTTTGACCCATTTTGAGCCTACTACGCACTTGCCACTTATATGTGTCATCCAATTGAGCTCATGTATATTATTATTTCATCAATGATCATGAATGACTTAGATGTAGTCATAATTGCACTAAGCCTAAAACCTAGTCCAACCCAAACCCTAACACCCAATCCAGAATTTATGTGTCGACCCTCATAACACACCCAAACATCACACACTAATTTCCTCCTCTTTGAAGAGTACTATGCATCATCAAATAGCTACATTCAATCCTATCCCTTGAATTCTCCTACATCAATCACCACTACCTATTCATGGCAACACAAAACTAAACAAATCATAACTATATATGCACTCCCCCTCCCCTCACTTGGCAGCCTACAACAACTAGTCTTAGGCCATGTTCTATTTCCTATTCTTATCCAATCTACTTTCCTAAGCTAAGAAAAAGTATTTCCTATTCCATGCAAGCACAAGCCTATGCTAACCTAGCCCACACACTCAACCTCTCTCCTCCCTCACTTTAAACACAAGCTCACACTCTCCCCCTGCCTCTCCATCAGCAGCAGCCAACACAGCCCCTTTTTCTTCTTCCTCACTCCACTCCACTTTTTCTTTTTCCTTTTCTTATACTTCTTCTCTAACTCCTCCATTCTTCCCTACATTCCAACCTACTCCACTCCTCACACTCAAACACCACACAACCGACCACCCCTTTCCATCACCTCCTACAACAGCCTAGACGAGTCCCAAGTCGACCGTCTGCAGCTGTACGCCACCCCACGATGGTCGTACGCACCCGACGATCTCGATAACGTACTGCTGCGCGTGTGTGAGCCGCACTGCAGTTGTTGGCAAAATGCCACCGTCGGCGAGGCCTTGCTTGGTCATCTGCCGTCGTGTACTGGCCACCCGCTATTGTGCGCTGGCTGCACACCATCGTGCGCTGGCTATGCTCCATCCCTAGTACAGCCAGGAGGGGCAGCGATATTACTGAGAGCAGTGAAGGCTGTCGTCCTTCAGCGACCTCCTTCGTGCGACGTTACCCCACCTGCCGCCAGCGAGGCCCTTCCTGGCCGTGCATCGCCCGTGCACAGCATCACTATAGCCACCCTCCCTGGTTGCAGTATGACGGGATTCGATTTTGAAGCTTGAACCGAAATCCCATCGGCGCGTGCAAGTTTTGAACTCAGAATTCGTGCTTCGTCGTAGCAACTTTGTACACATTTTTTTGGCGATCCGATCGTTGGATCATCGATCTTCCATCTCAATTTTGGTATATACCCCTTTGCTCTACTAAATTTTTAGCAGTTAATTTCAACGTTTGCTATGTCAAAATTGGTCACCAAGTTGACCATTTAAATTATGTTATTTTTGGATAATTTTATGAAGCCAACTTCATGGATTTGTTTCTCCGCCATCATAGCTCCTTTTGACATTCCACCAGTTCCGGTGCATAGCAGGTATAACTACCATTATGTCATAAAAATTTTAGCTTCGTAGGATATCGTTTGGTTGGTTAAAATCGACGCCAAAGTTGGCCACTCGAAATCCTAATTTTTAACTTATAAAATTCCAATTTTGGACTCGGGACTCCGAATTCCAATTTCGACGCCACCAGTGGACTCATGGCATCAGTCTGACATACATTTTGCTAGATTTAGAGGACTTTGGCCCCGACACACATTTTCATGCAAAATTGGATCCCTTTGTCCAAGTCAACGGGTCATTTTGAGATCGGTTCATCAGAATCCAATTTTGGATACCGTTGGGTTCATATCATTATTCTGGACTCGTTGACATATATTTCGTTGACAATGGATCATTTTGAGATCAGGTCATCGAAATCCTATTTCGAATACAACGTTGGGTTCGTATCATCATTCTGGACTCGTGGACATATAATTTGCTAGATTTAGTAGACTTGTATCCTGGCACTTTTTTTGGTGTATAGCAGGTCCAACGACAGACATCATTTTTGACCAAAACTTACCGTTTTGCCCCTGAATCCAAATTGGATTTATGGATAGGCTATCCTAGCTAATTTGACTATTCTGGACATGTTGGTGTTTGTTTCATCATCCGACGATATCTGTAAATTTTTCTTTATATATCACTCTTAATTTTAATTAATTTCTATTCATATTAGTATTTCAGAATATGTACGTCAAAACTGATATCAGTCGATTCCAGTGATCTCACATCGCCGAAATTGACTAGGTGACCATATGGATTGCCAAGATAAGATTATTGACCTTACAGTTGACCATCTTGTCCCGATTTGCGTGTCGTAGGTTTTATTGTACGAATAACGATGTACAAACTTGATATTAGAATCTACCACTCATATTACTAGCATTAATGATTATAGAGACTAGTGTGACCTAGTTCTAGATGGCATAATTAAAAAGTGTCTTAGATAACAAAAGGTAATAGGTGACTAGAAAAGGCCCAAGCTCCCTAGGTGGGAGTTATTAGTCATACGTGTACTATAGTGTGTGATATATATTTGTTTGTAATTTTGGTTGATAGATATTTGCATGGAGTATGGTTCTCATGGATAGTGGGATAGACTTTGATATTGCAGTCTCAGCACAGTTTGGACAACTCCAGACAAGTGTACCTTGCCAATCTTGTACTTCAGTTTACAATATTTAGCTTTTATATATCTGCATGATTTTGTTACAGCAATACCTAGGGCCGTGTATCGTACTTTACATCTGAATCACATTCTGGTGCTGATGGACGTTAGCACCATCGAGTATCGATACTAGATATTCATATTTTTGTTACCGCGGCAAATCGTTATGGGGAATACTCTGACCCTAGGACTTTTTCATGTGATACTGCATACTAACGGATTCCCGTATTGATTACATCTTGATATACAGAAATTCCAAGTTTGATTCTAGGATGATGACATTGATATGCATGCACTGTTACTTTACTATTATGACTCGTTATTCTAGTTAGAGGTTCTGATCGAGCGTCTCGTGGATACGATACGTAAAGTCACATGGGCGGGGAGAACATACACCATGCGCTTGGGCTAATTTCTCTCATAGTGTGTCGTTGTCTCATTCCAGAGCTTCGGAGATTTTGTAGTTTGCCACAGCTGCCTTACCGGACTGTAGGATATTCGTAATTTGCCGGAGTGCCTATTAGGTCTTCGGGGTACATCGTGACAGCCCTCGTGTTCGAGTGAGGTTTCTTAAATTGCATTAGCATTCGAGTTGGTTATGTTAGATTCACCCCCCTTTATCAGTCTTACTATACTTTATTTATCATTTATTATTGTCGTACACTTGGCCTGTATATTATGTACCTTATTGCGTCCCTCTGAGGACCTAGTTTCCTTTTAGGTTGGCTGAGTAGGTTTTGTTGATCTGCTTGCTGGATTGTTGATGGTATTCATGTCATTACAGGTATTCAATCTTTCAAACTTATATGTCTCATTTACTGTTATTTGTATCTACTTAGTAGCTTAGTATTTATAGACTCATATTATCTTTCTCGTCTATTCGAACAAGTATGCTTATTGGGCTGCAGACTAGTATTCATATTAGAGGCTGCTATTTTGTCCGCCCGGGGGCTGGCCTGCCCCCACGTGGCGGGTACCCATTGGCTCCCCTGCCTGGGAGGGCCCAAGTTAGCAGGGCGGCCAATGGTTGCCCACCACGTGGGCATGGGCTAGCCGTGGGCCATCCCCACGGGCGGGCAAAATAGACTTTCCGATTCATATTTCCCTTTCTCATATTTCCTTTACTTGGATTGAGATATAAAGTTGATATAGTAATAGTTACACCACTTTGAACAGCTTATACGTATTCTAGTCGGAGTAGAGTCTGGTTGAATACGTAGCTGGCCAATACCACGTGGCTCGGTCCCACATATTTTTAGGACTGGGGCGTGACAACATACTACATCGTTAGTTGGATCAAATTCTTGCAATTTTTATATAGATTCTTTCTCTACTTGTAGTTGTTTATAATTATCAGGCCAAGGATGTTCGTTCTAAGGATACGTGCAAAGTGATGAAAATTGATGGTTTTAACTCTAGATGCTGTGTTCGTGCTCGATGTCACGACCCGCACCCTAGAGTTAGGGCACGAGAACGTAACAACGCCCAGCCTACGCCGCAGTGTCGATGGTAGAACGCTGTCCTAGGTCTCAATGCATATAACAGTATAAGACTAAACAGTTTATACTCCCCGAATGGGGGTGACATAGCAGATACAGTCTCAATCACATCTTAAGTAGAGCATGATAAAGATAGATAAAACATGAAATCCAAAAGAGATACAGGAGATAGAAGTCTAAGTGTCTAAGATACATAAACCCATAAATACATCTCAAAACTCAATACAGTAATCCACAAAGTAAAATACAACTCCAGACAAAATGAAATAACTATCTAAACAACCTCTACTGTGTCTCCTCTAGGCTAGCAGGCAACCTCCAAGCTATTTGTAAAATTTATCAACAGGTCCAGTCAGGACTGGAGCGAGTACGGTACATCTCAACAGATCATAGCAGGTTAGAAAGTAAAAACATACAGTAAAGTAAGATACAAGTACTGAAAGAAGTGCAGTATGTAAACAGAGAGAGAACTGTAATAGAAATATCTACTATACATAGGGAACTAGCAGTGACTAGTGAGTCAGAGTACAATATGAACATGTAATACTCCCCCCGTACCCCCGATCAATACACAAGGATCCAGCCAGGTTATGTTATATGATGCTATGTAACAGATCCCGAAGGTGATAGACCCCGAAGGTGATAAGCCCCCGAAGGGTGGTAGACCCCGAAGGTGATACATAGTAGTCCCATAAAAATGGGGATTTTGGGGGTAACCTAACAGTGTAAGTCCCATAAAAATGGGGATTCTGGGGGTAACCCAACAGTGTAAGTCCCAAAAAAATGGGGATTCTGGGGGTAACCCAACAGTGTAAGATTCCAGGAAGACTCTACGATCATGAGGGTACATGTCGTAAGTGATCAAAGAACCAAGAAGCATATGATACACTATGAAAGTGAAACGCACAGAACATAGAGTACCCGATGCTCCCTAAGGATAACATCTCAAGAAAGGATCCATATAGTACCAATCCGTGTGACCAACGTGACAGTGCAAGTAAAGTAATCTACTGCAAGAAATAATTCTAAGCAGGATATGAAATGATCAGAGAATGTACTCGCCTCGATAACCTGAACAGCTGATAAGTATAGGGGGTCCCACTGAAGCCACAGAGTCCTATTTAAAGCAACACAGGTTACAAGGTGTTCAAGTTGTAATAAATGAATTTCTATAAACAATCTACATTATTCTAGGTTCTTCTAAGTCAAAACAACTCTAGGTCGACTCCGGTCAATAATCTAGTCAAACTAGGTCAAGTGTTGATTACAGTTGACTTTGGGTCAACTGGTCAACTCTGGTCAAACAGGGTCAATTCTAGTCTAATATAAAGTGTACTTCGTTATTTGCACGTCGAAACTTACGGCACGCAAATCGAGATAAGAAGATTATCGGTAAGGTTGATAATCTTATTATAGTGATCCACGTATCCAACTTGTCAATTTCAGCGATGTAAGATCACTGGAATTGACTGATCTAAGTTTCATTGTACTAATCCCAAAATACGAACATTATATGAAATAATTATTAATTAATTATAAAAAGGTTAAGCTCAGAGAAATTATCAACAAACATTGTCGGACGATGAAATGAACATCGCCAACGTGTCCAGAATGGTCAAATTAGCTAGAATAGCCTACCCAACGGTCCAATTTGGACACAAGGGCAAAAAGGTAATTTCGGGTCAAAATGGTGTCCGTGTCGGAGCCGTTTTGCACCGAAAAATGTGCAAGAAAATAATTCAATAAAATTTAACAAATTATACGTCCACGAAACCAGAATGTCGATACGAACCCAACGGTATCTCCAGAATTGGATTCCGTTGACCCGATCTCAATTTGGCCCGTTGACCAGAACTTGGAATTCCGGTTTGCACAGAAATGCGTGCCGAAGCCAAAGTTCTCAAAACTTAGCAAACTACCTGTCAACGAGTCCAAAATGATGATACGAACTCAACGGTATCTCCGGAATTGGATTCCGATGAGCCGATCTCAGAATGACCCGTTGACCCGGATATTGGTATTCGACTTGCACCGAAATGCGTGCCAGACCCAATGTCCACCAAAACCAAGCAAATTATATGTCAACGAGTCCAGAATGATGATACGAACTCAACGGTATATCCGGAATTGGATTTCGATGAGCCGACGTCAAAAAGTCCCGTTGACCCAGAAAGTGGGTCCCGCTTTACACCGAAATGCGTGCCCGGGCCCACGTTCTCCAAATCTAACAAATTTTATATAAAAACATGCCAGAACGACGCCACAAGTCTAATGGTGGTGTCGAAAATGAAATCTGGAGTCCCATGTTCAAAAATGGAATTTTACAAGTTAGAAATTACGAATTCGGACGGCCAACTTTGGCGTCGAATTCAACCAATCAAACAAGCTCACAATGAAACGAAACTGAAGGGGTAGAAAGAGGGTTATACCAGCTTCGCACCGGAACTGGTAGCACGCCAAACGGAGCTGCGGTGGAGGAGATACAAGCTGACGAAGTTGGCCCCACGAAACTGTCCAAATTTAATACAATTTAAACGGTCAACTTGGTGGCCGATTTTCATGTATCAAATGATAAAATCAACGGACGAAAATTGACATGAGTGAAGGTGGATATACCGAGATTGCGATGGAGTGAAGAAATTGCCAATCCAACGGTCGGATCTCCAGAAAATAGTGCGCGAAGTTGCTACGACGGAGCGCGAATTCAGCATCGTTTCCGAGCTCGTCACGACTGGACGTCGTGCAAAACGCACGAATCGCCTCGACGGCGCATCCCGGAGGACATTGGCCGCCAGGGGAAGGCAGGCCTGAGTTCGCCCAGGGGAGGGGCCACCACGGCGGGGGTCGCCGGGGCCATGGCGGCGACGACGGCGACGTCCACGCCGTTCGCACGCGCGCGCCCATGCAACGCAGCTGCTGCTGCCGCGCGTTGGTGGCCGTTGGCCGGGCGCAGCAGCTGCGGCAGTGGCCGGCGGCTGCGTGGGCGGTCCAGGGGGGTGGCCGTCGGAGCCGGTGGCCGGCTACGCGAAGTGGTGGTGATGGCTTGGTGTGGAGAGGTGGTGGTATCGGAGAGCAATGGTGGTGGTGGCGGATTGATCCATGGAGGAAGAGAAAGGAAGAGGAAGTGGAGGAGATCGGCGGTGGCCGACGGCGAGGATGGCCGGGCCAGGAGGAGGAAGGGTGGTCGGGAAGTTGTGTGCTCGGGTGTGTGGAGTTGGAGATGCTGCTGTTGTCTTTGTTGTGTATTGGTGAATTTTGTGTGGGAAATAATTTAGAAAGGGAGAGAGAGAATAATAATTGATGAGAGAGAAAGAGAGAGAAAAATGGCCATTCCTAGAAGTTAGGGCCGGCTACACATGCTGTGAGGAGTTATGGGGAAATGAATGGTGATGATTTAATTGGAGATTCAATGGCTAGATTGGAATATAGGAAAAATAGGTAATTCCAATAGAGATTAATTCAACAGAAAATTCAAATAAATATTAAAAATAGGTAGAAGGATATTTAGTATTTTTCAAGGGTAATAAAGCTGAGGATGATGGTGATGGAGAATAACACGAAGCTGGGCTGGGTTCGGTGGAGCCGGATTGGGTAAAAATCGGACATTGTGCAAAAATCGAATTAAAATTGGGCGTTGATGATCATGAGTAAATAAGTAGCACATGGAGATTCTAATAAATGGGATACAAGTGACGGACGGGTAGTAGGCTCAATGTGGGCCATGTCCATAGTTGGGGCTGACAGGTTTTGGTCGACAGGGGACCCACAAATCAAGTTGGAAGATGAATGTGACGCCGTGGAGTGAAATAAAATCGGGTCACGTGTCGGGAAAGTTGTGTGAATCAAATGGAGCACAAAATGACGTGTCTGACTGGGACACGAAGGTCATGGGTGACGAGCGTCTCGAGTAGATCATCAATGAGAAGTTGGTTTCAAGGAACTGACTGGTCTTGCGCTCCTAAATTAAAAGTCACGGTAACGTGCTGAAAATGATCAAGGAAAAGAGTGGGAAAAATAAATAATAATCAAATGGTCTAAATCGACCCGAAGTTCAGCGAAGCAAAAAGAGCACAAGGGAACAAGTTTGGATGGGACACTATATACCGTCATGAAGGTAATCATGTCCACTCCAAAACTTATGAAGAAGATTTCCAGAGTTGAACATCCCTGATACTCCAAATATCAATGGCATGGAAAAGTACACTTACAGATAAATAAATAAAATATTAATCAAAACCAATCAATCAGAAAAATAAAATAAAATGAAAAAAAATCAACCCGAAATTCAGGGTGCTCACATCCTACCCACCTTCTAAAAATTTCGTCCTCGAAATTAAAATATCCATACTCCCTCTAGGTCAAACCCCAACAGTAAAAGTCCCAGAACTTAAATAAAACATACCATCAAAAACACGGCACACAGAGTCATGGCATATGGTGACAATCAAGTCTCATCTAGGTATACTAGTCATGCTAACCGGAAGGGTCATAGGGTATCAAACACACAAGCAGTCTAGGGTGCTAAATTAGGAAATATACGAAAATAACAATCATCAAAACTGTAAGATAGCCTACCATCCTATGCGAAAACTGGTATTTATCATAAAAATAAAGAAAAGTAACTACCCATTATCTTTAAAGGGTTCAGAAAATATGAAAAATCAAAATCAAAGTTAAGGAATGAAAGCCAATTTCATGAAAATTTCCAATCACAATACGTAATAAGAATATTTAGTCTCAATACGATCTAAGTTGATCAAATTGGGGGAAATCAAGATTTAGGCAATATGGAGGACAGGTTCAACAAAGTCTGAGATCGAGCATACAAGGATGGAGATTCAGGCCATAATCAAATTTTAATTCAGTTGAGTACAACCCATGATATTAATATGATAAGAGAAGATGATCAAATCCGATTGGTCGTGATTAAGGGAGCTAAGATTCAATGATATTGAAAACACTTTGGGGAAAAATAAGGGAAGATTTCATAAGGAGTCAAGTTAATCATCTCTCTCTAATACCATCAAGTCTGTCATTTGCTAAATCATATTTTTTTCTCACAAGTCCCAATATGAAATCAACCTCTATATAACTATCATCGAAATTTTATAACCTTTAGTCATCTAAACCTTTACCATAATCACCATAGACAAAATTTCTAACTTCAAAAAAATTATTTTCCACGAAACATACCCGTCTTAATTAGGAGTCAACACTTATTCATTTAATCAAATTTTCAAATTCTTCCACCTCGTCTTAATTTAGATCCGAAACCCCTAAATCCAGTTTATGAAATCCTTGAACTTGTTTAAATCGAGTATCGTAGTTACTCAATCCCAATACCACTATGTCATACAAAATTATTCTTATTTATAGATCAACCTTCATATTTCTTCAACGTTCACCTTCAATTATTATCTTTTTGAATTCTACACATTTTTTTTTCATCCAAAAATAATTCCTATAACTTAAAATCCTTGTGTTCTCTCTGTCTCTAGTCATTTCTTACAATACCTTATTCAATTTCGTATCATTATTGCATATAGTTAGACTCTCTTCCCTATTACTAAATCTCTAAATTTAATATCAAAGCCTTAAGGTGTAACGTCTCAAGAATTAATAACCAAAATTGATTCAAGTTCTCAAAACTAAATTGACCCCGACTATCATTATCAGTTTTTTTTGAAACACATCTATGAATTACTCATAACCAAGTTTTCTGCAATTGTTTCTAAATTGATAACATTTATCACTCAATTCCATTCTAAACCTTTACCACATCTCCATCTCAAAAAAAAAAAATTTCACATTTGACATCCAATATTTTGATTCCTACTAAATTATCATATGATAACCAATCACGTCATTTCTGCACCAGATAATTTACGTCACTTCCTCTACATTCTTCAGGTAAAGTTATATGAAGATCCAAGAGTTTTCAAGGTACAGCTGACAGAATTATATACGAGACAGGAAATTGATATAATCAAGACAGGTATATAAGACAAGGAATGATGGTAGTAAAATATTGGTAGGAAAAGAATGATAATAGAATCTGTTCTGCTTATCTATTTAAAGAAGAAACCGTTTTGAAATCCAGAGTTAAAATATCAATTTTAAGATAAAGTCTAGCAAAATTATCGATTCATTGTATTATGAAAAACTTATAGCAAGAAATTTCACAAGGTTTATAAAACCAACTAAACTTACTCCTGAGTTAAATAATAGAAAACTAGACAAAACAAACAAATAATAATTCTTTTTTCTTTTTTTTTTGAAAGACTGAAACAAAGTAGAGAAAACATGTTTAAAAACATTTAAGGTACAATCTGATAATCATATGCGTCTATCCAAAATTATGGTACTCTAAATTCTCGTCATACTAGTAAGCAAGGCTACGATAATCACAGAGCCCTCGACTTATGCATATATCTCTAGAATCATGGTATTTAACATTTTCGCGGTGCCGCATGCTTGGCTGCGAAAACCTTAAATTCCCACACCCGAGAAATATATCCAGAGTCAGACTGTATGTCCTCACCATGCTGGCTAATGTGACTATAGAAGACTAGATTTTCATAACTTAGATGACCTAGCCCATATAATTTCATCTTGCCAAAAATTAAATTAACTTAACAATGAATACCCAAAAATCAAATCAAATTATCAACGAACATCAAAATTCAAAAATGAACAAAAATCCATCAAAATACAAACTTAGATGCAATAGCTATCATCAAAATTCAAATTCGACAAACATCCATCAAAATCAATAATTACAAATTCGAATTCAACAATAATCTATAAAAATCAAATTTAATAACAGAAAATAAAGATAAAACAAATCATGGAAAAAGAGTTTTCAAATCGAAGTTAAATAAGATTCTCCAGGGTCGTCCCGGAAATCTCTCAAGGGTTCCTAACTGTGATTGAGTACCTTCAAAATATATTCTATTCCTAGTGCAGGCTGTAGTGGTACTCTAGTTCGAATACTACTACATAAACTCGACCTGCATGGGCCACCACTAAAAACGTGTCACGACCCGCACCCTAGAGTTAGGGCACGAGAACGTAACAACGCCCAGCCTACGCCGCAGTGTCGGCGGTAGAACGCTGTCCTAGGTCTCAATGCATATAACAGTATAAGACTAAACAGTTTATACTCCCCGAATGGGGGTGACATAGCAGATACAGTCTCAATCACATCTAAGGTAGAGCACGATAAAGATAGATAAAACATGAAATCCAAAAGAGATACAGGAGATAGAAGTCTAAGTGTCTAAGATACATAAACCCATAAATACATCTCAAAACTCAATACAGTAATCCACAAAGTAAAATACAACTCCAGACAAAATGAAATAACTATCTAAACAACCTCTACTGTGTCTCCTCTAGGCTAGCAGGCAACCTCCAAGCTATCTGTAAATTTATCAACAGGTCCAGTCAGGACTGGAGCGAGTACAGTACATCTCAACAGATCATAGCAGGTTAGAAAGTAAAAACATACAGTAAAGTAAGATACAAGTACTGAAAGAAGTGCAGTATGTAAACAGAGAGAGAACTGTAATAGAAATATCTACTATACATAGGGAACTAGCAGTGACTAGTGAGTCAGAGTACAATATGAACATGTAATACTCCCCCCGTACCCCCGATCAATGCACAAGGATCCAGCCAGGTTATGTTATATGATGCTATGTAACAGACCCCGAAGGTGATAAGCCCCCGAAGGGTGGTAGACCCCGAAGCTGATACATAGTAGTCCCATAAAAATGAGGATTCTGGGGGTAACCCAACAGTGTAAGTCCCATAAAAATAGGGATTCTGGGGGTAACCCAACAGTGTAAGTCCCATAAAAATGGGGATTCTGGGGGTAACCCAACAGTGTAAGATTCCAGGAAGACTCTACGATCATGAGGGTACATGTCGTAAGTGATCAAAGAACCAAGAAGCATATGATACGCTATGAAAGTGAAACGCACAGAACATAGAGTACCCGATGCTTCCTAAGGATAACATCTCAAGAAAGGATCCATATAGTACCAATCCGTGTGACCAACGTGATAGTACAAGTAAAGTAATCTACTGCAGGAAATAATTCTAAGCAGGATATGAAATGATCAGAGAATGTACTCGCCTCGATAACCTGAACAGCTGATAAGTATAGGGGGGTCCCACTGATGCCACAGAGTCCTATTTAAAGCAATACAGGTTACAAGGTGTTCAAGTTGTAATAAATGAATCTCTATAAACAATCTACATTATTCTAGGTTCTTCTAAGTCAAAACAACTCTAGGTCGACTCCGGTCAATAATCTAGTCAAACTAGGTCAAGTGTTGACTTACAGTTGACTTTGGGTCAACTGGTCAACTCTTGTCAAACAGGGTCAATTCTAGTCTAATATAAAGTGTACTTCGTTATTTGCACGTCGAAACTTACGGCACGCAAATCGAGATAAGAAGATTATCGGTAAGGTTGATAATCTTATTATAGTGATCCACGTATCCAACTTGCCAATTTCAGCGATGTGAGATCACTGGAATTGACTGATCTCAGTTTCGTTGTACTAATTCCGAAATACGAACATTATATGAATTAATTATTAATTAATTATAAAAAGGTTAAGCTCAGAGAAATTATCAACAAACATTGTCGGACGATGAAATGAACATCGCCAACGTGTCCAGAATGGTCAAATTAGCTAGGATAGCCTACCCAACGGTCCAATTCGGACACAAGGGCAAAAAGGTAATTTCGGATCAAAACGGTGTCCGTGTCGGAGCCATTTTGCACCGAAAAATATGCAAGAAAATAAGTCAATAAAATATAACAAATTATATGTCCACGAAACCAGAATGTCGATACGAACCCAACGGTATCTCCAGAATTGGATTCCGTTGACCCGATCTCAATTTGGTCCGTTGACCAGAACTTGGAATTCCGGTTTGCACGGAAATGCGTACCGGAGCCAAAGTTCTCAAAACTCAGCAAACTACCTGTCAACGAGTCCAGAATGATGATACGAACTCAACGGTATCTCCGGAATTGGATTTCGATGAGCCGATCTCAGAATGACCCGTTGACCCGGATATTGGTATTCGACTTGCACCGAAATACGTGCCAGACCCAATGTCCACCAAAACCTAGCAAATTATATGTCAACGAGTCCAGAATGACGATACGAACTCAACGGTATATCCGAAATTGGATTCCGATGAGCCGGCGTCAAAAAGTCCCGTTGACACAGAAAGTAGGACCCGCTTTACACCGAAATGCGTGCCCGGGCCCATGTTCTCCAAATCTAACAAATTTTATATGAAAACATGCCAGAACGATGCCACAAGTCTAATGGTGGTGTCAGAAATGAAATCTGGAGTCCCGTGTTCAAAAATGGAATTTTACAAGTTGAAAATTACGAATTTGGACGGCCAACTTTGGCGTCGAATTCAACCAATCAAACAAGCTCACAATGAAACGAAACTGAAGGGGTAGCAAGAGGGTTATACCAGCTTCGTACCCGAACTGGTAGCACGCCAAACGGAGCTGCGATGGAGGAGATACAAGCTGACGAAGTTGGCCCCGCAAAACTGTCCAAATTTAATACAATTTAAACGGTCAATTTGGTGGCCGGTTTTCATGTATCAAATGATAAAATCAACGGACGAAAATTGACATGAGTGAAGGTGGATATACCGAGATTGCGACGGAGCAAAGAAATCGCCGATCTAACGGTCGGATCTCCGGAAAATCGTGCGCGAAGTTGCTACGACGGAGCACGAATTCAGCATCGTTTTCGAGCTCGTCACGACGGGACATCGTGCAAAACGCACGAATCGCCTCGACGGCGCGTCCCGGAGGACGTTGGCCGCCAGGGGAAGGCAGGCCTGAGTTTGCCCAGGGGAGGGGCCACCACGGCGGGGGTCGCCGGGGCCATGGCGGCGACGATGGCGGCGTCTACGCCGTTCGCACGTGCGCGCCCATGCAACGCAGCTGCTGCTGCCGTGCACTGGGGGCCGTTAGCCGGGCACAGCAGCTGCGGCAGTGGCCGGCGGCTGCATGGGCGGTCCAGGGGGTGGCCGTCGGAGCCGGTGGCCGGCTACGCGAAGTGGTGGTGATGGCTTGGTGTGGAGAGGTAGTGGTATCGAAGAGCAATGGTGGTGGTGGCGGATTGATCCATGGAGGAAGAGAAAGGAAGAGGAAGTGGAGGAGATCGACGGTGGCCGACGGCGAGGATGGCCGGGCCAGGAGGAGGAAGGGTTGTCGGGAAGTTGTGTGCTCGGGTGTGTGGAGTTGGAGATGCTGCTGTTGTCTTTGTTGTGTGTTGGTGAATTTTGTGTGGGAAATAATTTAGAAATGGAGAGAGAGAATAATAATTGATGAGAGAGGAAAAGAGAGAAAAATGGCCATTCCTAGAAGTTAGGGCCGGCTACACTTGCTGTAAGGAGTTGTGGGGAAATGAATGGTGATGATTTAATTGGAGATTCAATGGCTAGATTGGAATATAGGGAAAATAGGTAATTCCAATAGAGATTAATTCAACACAAAATTCAAATAAATATTAAAAATAGGTAGAAGGATATTTAGTATTTTTTAAGGGTAATGAAGCTGAGGATGATGGTGATAGAGAATAACACGAAGCTGGGCTGGGTTCGGTGGAGCCGGATTGGGTAAAAACCGGACATTGTGCAAAAATTGAATTAAAATTGGGCGTTGATGATCATGAGTAAATAAGTAGCACATGGAGATTCCAATAAATGGGACACAAGTGGCAGACGGGTAGTAGGCTCAATGTGGGCCATGTCCATAGTTGGGGCTGACAGGTTTTGGTCGACAGGGGACCCACAAATCAAGTTGGAAGATGAATGTGACGCCGTGGAGTGAAATAAAATCGGGTCACGTATCGGGAAAGTCGTGCGAATCAAATGGAGCACAAAATGACGTGTCTGAGTGGGACACGAAGGTCATGGGTGACGAGCGTCTCGAGTAGATCATCAATGAGAAGTTGGTTTCAAGAAACTGACTGGTCTTGCGCTCCCAAATTAAAAGTCACGGTAACGTGCTAAAAATGATCAAGGAAAAGAGTGGGAAAAATAAATAATAATCAAATGGTCTAAATCGACCCGAAGTTCAGCGAAGCAAAAAGAGCACAAGAGAACAAGTTTGGATGGGACACTATATACCGTCATGAAGGTAATCATGTCCACTCCAAAACTCGTGAAGAAGATTTCCAGAGTTGAACATCCCTGATACTCTAAATATCAATGGCATGGAAAAGTACACTTATAGATAAATAAATAAAATATTAATCAAAACCAATCAATCGGAAAAATAAAATAAAATGAAAAAAATCAACCCGAAATTCAGGGTGCTCACACTCGATCGTCGGTCATCTCAACAGACGCCTCCATGTCGGCCTGGTCCGACGGCCAATTCCAAAGGCAGCACAAGCCACTACAGGTAAAGCAATGTACACCTATAATACCTAATTTCCATTTTAGAGGCATAGATATTAGTTTGAATAGAACTCATATATATAAATCAAATTGTAGGAATTTGAACCTGCGAATGTTGGTTTTGTGGATAAAATATCATGAAAATAATAGTGTGCATTTATGTGTGACCTAGGGAAGGAAGACTGAGAATTCAGGATACTAGAATTTAGTTAACTTACAATTTACTAAATAACTTACTTGTGGTGGCCCATGCAGGTCAAGATAAATTGTTTGGTTACTTTACCGTACCAAGCAAGCCTGCGTATAGGATTAGAGTCTAGGATCTCATCCACATACTTGACCGCCTTCTCCTCGAGTTGCATCTTGCTTGATCCCTCCTATCGTGATTCGTGTCCTTCTTTCGTGCTTGATAGAGATTAATAGGGTAATCCATACTAGGTAGACTTGGCCCATTGTTCCATCACCCTACTAGTTTAACTCTTGTAAGTTGGGTAGAATGTCTTATGACCTAGCAATTCCTTTGTCCTTGTGACCTATATTAGCAAGTTCACTTAGGTTCTAGAATTTAGAAGACCCTAACCCATCTAGTCAACCAAAGCCTTAAACAAGGATACAATAGGTCGACTGTATAGGCACCAAACAAGACTTAGATTCTTAAGTAGTTCGAACTTATTCTAGTCTCTTTCAATATTTATCTCACGTGCCTATATTTTTACCATCTTGACTAAATGTTGCTACTATAGCCTAGTTTTGCAAGTTTAACCGTTATCAAACTTGTTCGAGACACATGCTATTGAGCGCGCGCTCACTAACATATTGTCTAGTCAGAACCGATGCATGATGGTCTGATCAACCGAGTGCACTTTGGTTCGCTTTTATTATCGTTCTACGTGGATAGGAACATAGCTAAAACTTGTCCTCTAGACTCCCATCCGCGATAGCCTTGGCAATTCTTTTTGAATTACTCACTCGCCTTTGAACCACATATTGGTATTCGAAAACGACTTCTTTGGCCTCATATTGGTTTTCGTCTTTCACTTAGTTAGACGAAGACTCGTACTTGATAGATAGAAACCAAGTGTTCCCCTATGACCATGATAGCTAGTTAGCCTTCGACCAAGCCACGTGACTAAAATCTCGTCTCAAGTTATTCGCCCTCAAACTATTACCTTGACCATCTAATCGTTTGGAACTTAGGAATAACTAGAAATGTTTTCTTAGTTGTACCCCCTAAACCTAGACGACTATCTTTTCCAATGGACCATGTGCCCCTGTTCTCAAATTATTTTACCTTCACTTCCAAGACTCTTGATCTTTTACTTACGTTAGTTAGCGACCTCACCCATAACCATATCCATGATTATTTCGGCAGTACTTGAAAATTGTGATTTTTTATGCATATTTTTTAACGTCGTGATTTGATTGTTCCTCATTGATATACCCTTGTACCCTCTCAAACCCCCTACTCATTTTTTTATTTCGAGGTCAAAATTCTTGTAAGTTGGGTAGGATGTAAAACCCCTAAATTTTTACTATATTTTTTTATTTATTAAATTCGGTACTGATTTAAATTTTTGTATTTTACGTCGCGTAGTTGCATTGTACGTCACGTGCGAATTTCATTTTTCGTAATTGCTTGACGAGTGCGAATATGTGCGAGCGTACATATTTTTAGAAAAACATTTTTCCCATTTTTATAGTTTTAAAATAATATATGTAATATTTAATTTAGCTATCAAAGTTTCCTAAATTTATGATTTTATTTATGTAAAGCCTTTTATTTAGAATAAATAATATTCTTAGTGCATGCCCAATATTTCATAAATATTTTGCTAGTTTATTTTAAATAAAAATGTAATTTCAAGATTTAGTAATATTAATAATTTATTATTCAAAGGTATTTTAAAATATTTAATGTAATTTTCAAAATTATTATTATTAGTATTTTTGGAAAATATATTTCGAAATCATTGTGGAGATTTAAATCTTGATTTGAAACTGTGGATTTATTTAAATAGTTAATATTTGAAATTTGAGTTATTCCATTTGATTTTAAACTATGAGAATTTAATTTGATTTAAATTAGATTTGGATTTGATTGTTTTAAATTAATATGGTATTATCTATTGGGGTTTTAAACTGGAAATTCCCATATCCTATAAATAGGCAGGTACTCCTCCAATTTATTATTGATCCACAACAATTTTCTCCACAAATCTACGTGCATCGTGTCTGTGCCCTACCCATCCAATATATTTTTTTCTTTCTTTCTACATGTACAATATTTTTCCTATCCGCGTCCGACAACCCCGGACGTCAACTCATTCCGTGACTCGCAGGACACAAACCCTCGACACAATACCAAACCCCTAACCTAACCTGACCACCTCCCTGACGACACCACCATCATTGATGCACGTCGTCGTTACCGCCTCTGCCACCCTCCTCGCCAACCCTGTCATCAACCCCAGCCACTAGTTCTTCTCATTGCCTCCACGGCCAACCTCCCCCGACAACCGACTCCCATCATCGATTCCCTCCGCCACCAAGAACCAACACCCAGCAGCCCCTCGCCAAAACTTGCCACCCACTGCCACCACACCAAAACTCGCCACGACTGCCACGACCACCACCATCGTGGCACCATCAAACACCCAGACCCTCACAACCATCACTGACCACCGTCGTCCCCAACATTAAAAAATCGACCAACATCCTTACCTCCGTCGTCGTCACCGAACGCCGGCATCGACCACCCCATCTTTCTTTCCCGCACCAGGAGCCACACCTTCGCCGGCCTTCACGACCGGAGCGCAGCCCACTCCGGTGAGATCGTCACCTCCGTCCGTCGCGTCCCCGGCGAGACTCAACGACCGAAACCCTAAACGCCGGCCGACTTCCCCTTTTTCCCTCCGCCGTCGTGCCTAACAGCGCCACGCCCGTCCGCTCACCCCGGCGAGCCCCGACCAAGGCCGTCCTCCGCCGCGCCAGTGCGAGCGTTCCGCCCACACGCAGCTCCGCGCGGCACCGCCCAAAAACCCATCTCGCCCGCTCCGCCGGTGTGCCCGACTTCGACCCACTCTCAGCCTCCCTCCGCCGCTGACCATCCCCATCCGCCGACGAGTCTCCCACTGAAAACCCCCTCAAACCCGCTCCCTCTTCCTCTCGATCTCACTCTCTCTCTCCCGTTCCCTTTATTCTTTTACTTCTCCTTACCCAAACTTTTTTTTCTTTTAAGGTTCTCTCTCTCCTCTGTGGGAGAGAGGAGAACGACACTTCAGAGTGATTTTTTTTTATTATTTTTATTTATTTGTTTCTTTTGTTTTTTTGAAAGTCTTCTTAAGGAAGACTCGGCAGCTTAATTAGTTATGTTGCTTTTTGTGTTATTCGATTTAGTATTATTATTATTATTATTATCATTATTAGTTATATTATTATTTTCATTACTGTTCATCATCATTATTATTATTATTATTATTATTATTATTATTATTATTATTATTATTATGTTGTTGTTGTTGTTGTTGTTGTCGTTGTTGTTTTATATTTATAATTATTATAAATATTCCTATTACTGTAATTATTTTAAAGATATTTGTATGTAGGTATGTATTGTGTAGGTGCATTAGTAAATTAATGTTTGTAAAAATATATAGATTACTCTATTTACTAATAGGTTGTTGTCATTATTATTATTACTACTTTATTTTTATTATTTATTATTTATTATTATTATTATTTTATTTTTATTTTGGTTGTTAATGGCGAAAGATACATTAAAATTTTGGTTGTATATAGTAAATATTCCTAAATTATTTTGGTAGCAAAAAATATAGCATTGAAATTTGAAATTTAGGATTTGGCTTTACATATATTATTGTAGTATTTTTAGACCATATTTTTATATATTTTATCCAAAATTTTATTAGGAGTGTTAGTCCTAAAATAATTTATTAAGATTTCAAAACATATTATATTCCTCAAAGTATTCATCTAAAAGCGATATTTTAAATAGTATAAATGTTTTACTAAATAATATAAGTATTCCTCCTCCTAATCTCATCGATTATCCGTTTCTTGGTCATGACCAAACATATTCTCTATCCTCTTCTGAAATCTTGTACAACTCATGTCAACCCTTAACTAATCTGACGGTTCTGGACCCGATGGAACTGTCCGTGTCATCACCCGAGGTCACCTTGCGTCGTTGTTGCAGCGAAGTCGATCTTGTGCCACCTTTGTTGTACCACACCAGGCAGCTCACCAGGCGTTCTACAGGCAAGTATACTTTGCTAATTTATTGTCAAATTATTTATTTTCTGTATTATTTATTTTGTTCATATTGTTAGTTTCCTTTATTATAAACTGCGCGTCCAAGCCACACTTGGGTGCAAGCGACTTTATTAGTCGTTATTTTATTTTATGCATGATGACTTAGTGTTAGCGGACTACCTTTTTGTTGGGGATATTCTTATATCTCCTTTGGCTATGACACTCACACTACACGGTTTGAGACATATTGCTAGGGGTACGACTTATTGACTAGCTATCTCTAAAGTCGTGTGACGGTAGATATTCGTAACTGCTATGACTAGGGTTTTAGAGACTCAAGCAGTTACAAAACTGGACGAGCCATGGACATGACTTGAACAGTGTGGGAAATATTGGGGGAGGACAGTCGCTAGTGCGTATGGGAAGCCAAACAGGTAAACCACAGTCTCCGGATGGAACTATGGCAATATATTTGCAGATACCCTCTGACGTTTTGGACGTTACGGCCGGATACAGATGACTGGATGCCAGTTACGTACACATAGCCTAAAATCCCACCCATGCGCATGAAAGTTGTCCTCTAAATTGCACATTAGGCGGTTAGAATCTCCTTTGCATATTTATGTCTAGTTTATATATTATTTTATTATTCTGACAGTTCATATTAGCTTGTTCTTCCTATATCTTGCTACGTCCGTCTGAGGACCTGGTTTTTCCCCAGGTGTGTGTTCATGTCTTCTGCAGGTATCCTAGCCAAGACCGTGGTCTTCTTCATTCCTTCGAAGACGATTGCGCTTGATTCATCTTGCCATTTTATGGATCAATTTTTGTACATTTCTTTCATTGAGATAGTTGGTAGTGGACTTTGTCTCCGTCCAACGATTGTACCAAAAATATTCAAGTTCATTTTTATATTATTATTTTCATTATGGATGAGATTTAGTTTGTCTTGGATTACTACATTTTACAGCTTATGTATTCATACGAGACCTACGTACTTCGTATGAATACAGCTGGCATGTTTACGTACTTGGTCCTATATATTTTGGGACTGGGGCGTTACATTACTTGTACGCAACGAATTAAACCAGTTGAGCTAATGTACTATAACTTTGTTGAGCAGTTACCAAAATATGTACATATTTGTAGGTCAAAAAGATTACAATAGGCTAAGGCCTCGGAGCTACAGGGGCTTATTTGGTATTGTTGGACTTTTCTCTCGTTAGCAAGGCTAGCTATATATGAAAATATTCATAAGAAGGTGATCTTAAATTTCTTTGCTAAATTACTTTCTTAGTCCAGTAATAGTTATGCTTTACATCATATAATCTCATTAGCAATGCTACCTCATTCTCACTAGGTCACGGAACATGGGCATTATGCTTCCAATGTATCGATGATTATTATATATTTTGTTCTCTTTCGCAAATTTTTCATTTTTTGTTGATGACTCGAGGTCATGTATCACTTGCCTGGATAATTTTCTATTTTCTGTTAATGACTCCAGTTAACCGAATTATTGGCATCATTTTTATATGGCTTCTTGAATTCCCTTCTCATGGAAACTATGGATTATGATACTACTTGTTCCTGTTAGTCCGCATCCCACTCAACTGATTCTCTATGAAACTGAACTTAAACTGATAAAAACCCTTAAGTCAATGCTAGCCCTTGCCTGATTCAAATATCATATTTGACCTCAATCCTAATTATCACTTCACAACCAAGTGCGAATAAGATTTCATAATTCACATAAACTAGTTTTCCTTATCTTGATTAGGTCTAAACCATCCCAAATATTCCTAACTGATCTGAAGGTATATAACTATAATCAAATCTGAAACGGTAAAGCCTCAGAAGTTGAGTATAAGTGAAACCCACACAAACTACATGCATAGGCCTAATTTAGAATATGGTCTCTGAAATATAAGAATGGAAGATTACATTCTTGCTAGAAATGAGATGAAAAAAAAATAGAAGAGAAGATACTCGATAAAAGATGCCAACTAAGGTCATACCCCACTTTACCTTATATTAATGCAACAGAGTCGATCGATGCCTCGTAAGGTGAGAAGACATACAAATCACTGGCCATTGGTTTGTCTTAGAGAGAGTGAGGCTTGGACACATTTCATCTTAGATATGATTTGCCGACAGACGACTTTTGTAATGTATGACTAGGACTTACCATCTACAATTTAATATTTTCATGGTGATGGGTTGTTTTCTAAGCTCATGGCATGGAACACCAATGAGATACAACATATTAATATGTTTATTTACTATTTAGTTTGCAAGGTGGTTATTGTTTATATTGTCTCTTTTTAGGATCCAAGGTTAACCAGGAATGACGTTGGTGTCATAGGACGAGCCATGAGTAATATCCTTTCTTGCCAATATTATTGGTTTCACGATTATACCTAATTCGAGCTTTTTACCTTCCTAATGTTTGGCCCCACAAAAAGATGGCAAATCTAATTATTTGACTGGACCAAATCGGCCATCTTGTTTGTACTTTGTTTTAATTGGTATTTCTTAGAGTTGAACATGCACTAGTATTCACCGACTTATTTTGTAAACCTACTAATAATGTGTTTTAGATATTTGACATTTTGATTCTCTTGTTGCTGAATGTAACGTGAGTGAGATATATGGTAATAGAGATCTACCTTTTTATTTATTTACTCCAGACATTGTTTTATTTTATTTGTTTGTTCTTTCTTCCATGACATGCATTGTCCAGATCTGTCAAATTTTTTGCTGATCTTATCTTGATTCCTTAATAGATCATGTTGCTGACATTTCTGCATTGGTTATCAATTAAGTTGTTACTTTCGATTAATGTTGTTTAGTAGAAGTTGACCCAGTAGTGTGTGCTTATAATTTGATGCCATTATCCCTTCTGCTCAATCCCTTTATTACTTTTATGTTCTAGTAAAAGTAATTGATACTTAAGTTTTTTGGCCTTCAATGCACAAAAAATTTGGAAATAACAAAATTAACTGTAACTAATTTTTGTTTATGTTACTGAGGACCTGACCCTTGACACAACTCAATAGAAGAAAGGATTCAAATAATCGACCCAAACATTTATGAAATATTATATTTTATTCAGTTATGTACTTCTCAAGGATTTTCCTTTGACGGATAATTTCACTGGGCTACCGGTTGGACTCGTGCACGATAAACTTTTCATTTCATGATCTTGTGTGCAGGTTATTATTCGTTTCTCATCACATTTTGAAGTAATAACATATTACTAAGTGTCTCTCCTACCTAACTCTTCAAGTAAATCCTCAGCTTAACTATTAATACAATTTTTTATTTCAACCTTTACATTCTTATTATGATGTAGTTATATATGAACTGGATATATTTTTACCTGAAGCTCGTCTATAAAGGACTTGTTGCTTATTTTTTAGTGTCCCGATCAAATCTTAAATTTATTAGTATACTATTAATCAGAAGCACATTCTATACTTATCAAATATGGAATACAAATGCAACAAAGATAAATGTTTATGGAATACATGTATACATGATCTTGTGTGAACTTAATTTTTATATAACAATGCTAATGTGCTTTCTTCTCAAATTTGTGTAGGTTGGCGTGTATATTTTTTATAGTTGTGGATATAAGCTAGAAGAAAAGAGTCGATCGAGCTGCATTTTGGCCTACAGACATTTTGTATGGAAATGGAATAATTTAGTTGAATTTTGGACCAGCGTTAGGTTACAAACATTTTGTACATCTTGGATTCTCTTAACATAAACATTTTATTTTGGACTACTATTTCGAACACTTTAGGCGTATAACAACATTTTGTACATCTTGAATGTTTTAATGAAAAATGTATAAATTTATTTATTTTAGCAAATCTTTTCTATATCTTAATTGATCGAAATGGAAGTTGCAATTGAAATTGTTGAAATCAAAATTGTGATTCAGCATAAATTTTTGTATGGTTAATTGTATGTGATGCACAGGTTAATTGTATGTGATACAAAATAGGTTATTCAAAAATGCTAAAATAAATCAATAGCATTAAAGAATACTATGAATCATCTATAGCATTCATGAACACTAATTCATCAACAACATTCAAGAACACTATAGACAATCCACATCATTTATGAATGCTATAATCCATCTACAGCATTCGCAAACGCTATAAACAATCCACAGCATTCATGAATGTTATAAACCATCTACAGCATTCAAGAACGCTATAATGTTATAGCGTTCACATACTATAGAGGAGCAATTATAGCATATGAAATACGCTATAGTAGGCTTTCTATAGCGTTCGACACATGCTATTGTAGGCCATATTTGTTGTAGTGACCCCATGTGCACACCTCAACACATGCAAAGCATTATATTGAGATACTCACTTGGTGGTAATGTGGGACGAATTATCTCTAGTCCAAAGACAAAAACACCAATAATCCTCCATATATCTCAATATATGTAGGTTGAGTGTTCCCCACAGTGTGTCCATTATGCATAAGGATAGATGTTGCTTCGACTTGAATCTTCCCGCATGTTTCAAACAACCGTATGATACAAGAATGGACTAAGCCTTAAATTATGCAGCATAGATACAATTCTCCCTACCAACATAATGATATCATCTGTGCTTTCGGTTGCACATTAAAGGTCCTGTGTCGACCTGATTTTAGTATATGTTTATTAGGTGTCTACAAATTTACCCTCAAGAGATGGCATATATCTCTTTCATACACTATAGGTGAGTTTCTTTAAAGAGTCATGGCATGAAGCCTTTCGCTTCCTTGCAGTTCTACGCGGCCATGACATGGTCCAAAGCTGAGGCTATACATGTCGTACCACTGTAGCATGAGGACCTAGCCTCTTTGTAGTACCAAGCTATCCAGTATGAAGCCTTTCACTTTCTTGCAGTATTACATCGTTGTGACATAGCTCGCGTAGCTGAGGCTTTACTATTTCTAGGTACCTCATGGTGGTGTCACACCACTGTAACATGAGGCCACCGGCCTCTTTGTAGTGTTGCCTACCACTCTTCATTATATAGCATTAGGCTATTTGCCTATGTGCAGTTCTACGACACTATGACGTGGCTCGAAGCTCAGGCTTTACCCACTTAAGGTACCTCATGGTGGTATCTGAAGTACGTGTAGGCAACTCTAAAGGGGGTTGAATAGAGTACTTGTGAAAATAATGATCAATTAAAAAATCAACTCTATTCAATCCCAATAGTAAATAGTTAATCAGAGTATAATGCAGAAATAAAGTGGAGATTAGAAAGCATATGCAGACACCGCAATTTTTAACCTGGTTTCCCTCGTGGAGGACTAGTCCAAGCCTGAGAACTCTAGCTCAGGATTGAAATCCACTATTTGTGAAATAGCTTTACAACCACGTGCCTTTACACAGAAGAGCACGCCAACTTCTTAAAAAGATTGCTGAGGCAAAACTTAGAATTTTCTAAGTGACTTCTTGAAGACTCTTGCACAAAATTTCTAATTGACTCGCACCGAGCACCTTGTAGTCTTGGAAAGTTTTGTGGCTAGTAGATAAGAAAAGTATGGCTCTTTGGGATGTACATGCTATAAGAGAGAAAGGATGAGAAGATTGGATGGATTGAATTGGGAGAAAAGGGTGCCTATATATACTAGTCCTGGGAGGCAGAGTTCGGATTCAAAAAATTATGGCCGTTGGACAACTTGCAATGAGAAATCCCTAAAAATTATCACCTATTAGGAGACAGAGTTCGGCCCGAACTCTGTGTAGGGGCAGAGTTCGGCCCGAACTCTGCCTCCTAGGAGACAGAATTGCTCAATTGGCTAAATTGGCTTTTGGCAGTTTATCTTTTTGTTTGTGGGACTTTTTGGTTATCTAGTCTATGGTTGAGGTACTCAGTGCGACTCAACGTACAATAGCCTAGACTCAAATAAAATATAAAAATACAGACTTTCGAAGACAAGTTCCAGCAGTGTTCGTCGAGCAGTCGTCGATGATGATTGTCCGACTTGATGTGTGTAAGTCGTCTGTTTTGTAGCTTTGGTGACAATGTATGCGTCGAGTTGGATCATGTCAAATATCATTTTATTAATTATCAATATTAGGTTGACTGTGATCCAGTTTGGGTCAACAATCTTCCCTTTTTTGATAATTGACAAAATTATGATATTTGCGTCTTGCAACATTCGTACCTGGACACATATATTGCTTCCCCGTAGATGGATAAGTCAGCTCCCCCGTAAATAGAGAAGTCCTAATACAAGTACTAGTCCAAACAATATAGCACAAGTGTAGCACAATATAGCACAAGTATTTATCTAAAAATAGTGAAGCAAATATCACATATATATCTCCCCCTTTGACATTTAGCGAAATGAAATAGAAGCTCCCCCATAAAAACATAACCATGGTGAAAATATGCAATCACATAACCAAGCTCAAGTCCAACGTAAAAGATAACTAGCAAATCATCCAAATAGAAGCCATAAAAACATAAAGTAGTACAAAGCATAGTGTTCAACTACATAATCATTGAATGAAAATAACAAAGTGCATAAACAAAAGACATCCGAAGCATCAACAGCATCATAAAAATGGACCACGGTCGTCATGGATCACGAAAAGGTCCAGCAGAGTCGGATGGGCCGCTGGAAGAGCGACGAGGATCAACAAACGTCGTATCTGGATCCAAATACCTCCTGACCCAGGCGTCATCGATATGATAACCTTCACGAGAAGGGTCTCGTACCATGGGGTAAGACACCGTAGGATGAGAGGCCAAGGTGTACTGGATGTCATACAGAGAGTTGCTGATGGCCGACATCTGTAAGGTGGTACGGTAGTCCATCTGAGTCCAGCGATCGTCCTCCAAGCGGAAATGAACACGCAGCATAGTCTGAATAGACTCAAGAGTAGCAGGTGGCTCGGGCGCAGGTTGCCCAAGAGCAGGAGGATCAGCCTGAGCATCAGACTCGGAATGCTCAGACTCAGCAGTAGACTCAACAGCTGCTATAAGCCGTCTTGCCTTAGACAGATAGGCAGGGGCTGGAAGGAACTGGCACTCATCAAGAGGAACATAGAACGCACGAAAAATTATCGACAAATATAGGACGTAGACCAATGATCGAGGTTTCTTCCATGCACTAATCATCTAGTCCATCATAGTACGCAAAAAGTTAAAAGAAACAAAGAAGTGGAGATGATAAAGTGCAGAGATCTCAATATAAGATACTTCATCAGTCGATCTCACTTTGGGCAAGATCGTGGAAAAAATGATACGATGAAGTTCACAGAAATACGGGTTAAGAAATTTAGCAAGTAGCTTGCGTGGACGAGTGTTGGGAGTACACAAATCATCCTTGAAACTCTCAAGGGATGATCCATCGGAAAATTGAAACTTGCGTGCATCGACAAGTTTCTCCCAAGTGTTGGGTTCCAGGATCTCGAGATATTTCGCAAGCTCAAAATCATCAAAAGTAATGTCGATACCGGCGACACGAGAATAGATTCGTGTGTCGTCAAAGGTGAGATTACAGTAAAACATTTGGATAGCATTTAAATATATAAGAGATGATATAGAAACTAACTCATCGAGACAAAGATCATGGAACAATGAGTCATAAGCCAAAAATATTATAAAATTCATAAGATGACCCGCATACACACTCCTTGAATGAAAGTCATTGAACCATTAATTGGAAGCCTCCAATGATACAAAAATTTGTTCATTGAATGTGTTGGGTTCATGAGGTGGTGGTGGATTAAAAAGTGGATGGATTGGAGGAGCAAGAAGAGGAGGAGGATTGGATGATGAAGCACCTTCACTCCTTCGTCTCTTGCCTCTTCCAAAAAGTCTAGGAGCCATAGAGAATTTAAAATAATTAAGAAGGAAATAGAAAGGAATATGAAATTATACCTCACAAAGTTGAGAAAAGATGGAAGAGATCTCCCCAAGAGCTTGAAATCTTGAGTTTGGGAAGAAAGAGTGCCCTAAAAGTGGAGTTTCTAGGGTTAGGGTTTGAGAAATTTATGTTTGGAGGAAGATGGAAGATGAACAAAGTGAAGAGAGAGGGTTGATTCTCGGTTTTAAGTAGGTTAGGAGCAGCCAAGCGGGTTAAATCAGGACCATTAGATCAAATCAATGGATGGCTGAGCATCAGAAAAGGTTCTCTGACCAGGGACACAGAGTTCAGCCCGAACTCTGTGTGGGGCAGAGTTCGGCCCGAACTCTGCCTCCATGGGCACAGAACACAGGAAAGTTGAAAAAAATGGCTAAGTGTTGGTTCAAAATGAATAGAATTTTGAAAGTTTAAAAAGTGGCAATTTTTTTATAAAAAATAATAGAATTTAGAAATTTTGAATTAACTAAGTTATAAATGAAATTAAACCATATAATAAACAAGGATTTATGACAACAACCATTACGATGAGACTGCCATGGGGTTGCTGTAGGGGCCGGATCCCATCTAGCGGTAGTCTGAAGACTAGTGCACCGTGTCGCTTAGGCTTTTACGCTTTATTGTCAGAAGGACCCTTTCGGCTTGTACCCATAGCAAGGTCACCATAAAGATATATGTCATAATTGTTATTTACGCAGGCCAATTTATTTAACGACCGTTTCATCCAAAATTCCTAATTCATGACAAAGAAAGTTGAAGCGATCTTCGGCCAGAGGTTTGGTAAAGAAGTCTACTAGCTGATGTTCAGTGTCTATGAATTATAAATTAATCGTGTCTTATTGTTGATGATCACACTAAAAGTGATGTCTAATCTCTATGTGTTTAGTGCGTGAGTGACAAACAGGGTTCTTGGTCAGATTAATGGCACTAGTGTTATCGCAGAAAATAGGTATGTGCTTGAAACATAAGTTGTAGTCTTCAAGGGTTTGCCGCATCCATAGAATCTGTGCACAACAACGACCAACTGCGATGTATTCAGCTTCTATTGTGGATAGTACGACAGAGTTCTGCTTCTTGCTAAACCATGAGACTAATGTCTTTCCTAGCAAATGACATGTGTCGCTGGTACTCTTACGGTCGACTTTGCATCCCGCAAAATTAGCATCAGAATATTCAATTAAATCAAAAGAAGTGGTTTTGGGATACCACAAGCCTACCGTAATAGTTCCTTTAAGGTATCTAAAGATACGCTTAACTGAGGTCATGTGTGATTCCTTAGGATTGGCTTAGTATCTAGCACATAAGCAAACATTGAACATAATGTCGGGGCGACTAGCAGTTAAATATAATAAACTACCAATCATACCTCGATACTTACGTTGATTGACTAGTTTGCCGCTTTCATCAGGTTCCAGCTTTGTGGTAGTAGCCATAGGGGTGCTGATAGGTTTGATGCTGTCAAGCTCAAACTTCTTTAGCATGTCCTTGACATATTTCGATTGACTGATGAAGACACCTTGTGAGAGTTGTTTGATTTGCAATCCAAAGAAGTAGTTGAGCTCCCCCATCATGCTCATCTCGAACTCATCCTGCATACACTTGGCAAATTTCTTGCATAGACCCTCATTAGTAGATCCAAAAATAATGTCATCAACATATATTTGAACTAAAAGAATTATGTCATCAAGAGATTTTATAAACAGTGTAGTGTCCACTTTCCCTTTTGAAAAACTTTTATCTAGTAAGAAAGTACTCAGACGATCATACCAAGCTCGAGGAGCTTGTTTGAGGCCATAGAGAGCTTTCCTAATTTTAAAAACATAGTCGGGAAATTTGTTATTTTTGAAACCAGGTGGTTGTTTAACAAAAACTTCTTCCTTGATAAAATCGTTTAGAAAAGCACTTTTCACATTCATTTGGAAAGTTTAAAGTTTTAAAAATTTACAAATGTACAAAGCATCCGAATGGATTCTAGTCGGGCAACAGGAGCATAAGGCTCATCATAATCGATGTCCTTCTCTTGATTGTATCCTTGGGCTACGAGACGAGCTTTGTTGCGAGTGACTGAACCGTTCTCGTTTACTTTGTTACGAAAAACCTATTTAGTGCCAATTATTAAGTAGCCAGTAGGTTTAGGAACAAGTTCCCAAACTTGGCTGCTCTCAAATTGGTTGAGTTCTTCTTGCATTGCGGAAATCTAAAATTCATCATTAAAAGCTTCTAAAATGTTTTTCGGTTCTATTTAAGAAATGAATGCAGTGCTAGCTATAGTGTCTCTTACAGAGGATCGAGTAGTTACCCCTTTTGATATTTCACCTATTAACAAGTCCTTTGGATGAGATGGAGTAAATTGGAACTTCTTTGGTAATTCTTTTGGAGAGATGGTTTCAGACATTGCATTTATTGATGTCGAAGTAGATGGTTCATCATCGGCATTGGGAATAACAGCTGTACTATTGTCCTCATCAAAAGTTACATTAGTAGACTCTTCAACTGTCACGCCCCGATCCGGGAGGATCGAAAATAAGCCATTGGGCGTGATGCCGTACAAGTTTAGATTGCACTTGTACAAGGCAAAACCATTACAGTTCCTGGTAATTCTCAGAAAACATCGACAACGCAGCGGAACCAAGCAGATAAATTGAAGTCACACAATTTATATAGAAATGTATCTCTTTATTGATAATCAAAATGAATTACAAGACTTACAGCAGAATACAGAGTTTACAACTGTTTACAAGACTTTTAGTATAGCCAACTGAATGTATACACTTGCCCTTTAGGCTACAATGAATATACCGACTTCTTTACAATGAACTTGCCAATATGGCTACAATCTCACTGGTATGACTGAGTTTCCATGTTCCATACATTATGTCCCGTATAGCAGAAGACATCGTCTTACAAGAAGAGCTTCTGCACACCCATCCGATTCATCGATGCCAAGCACTGATTCACAGGATTTCCCCCAAGCAAACACCTGTAATATTGCCCACAACGTGGGTCAGTACATCATCAATGTACTGGCGAGCGGTGCTGGCCCAACTCACCTAAGAAGACAACACTAAGTAATCATGTTATAGCACATTATTAACAGTGGTCTTTCTCGTTGCCTTAGGGTCAATTTCATGTTATAGCCGACAAGAAGTAAAGCATGCAAATCTCATAGCCAACATAATTTAAAGCATGCAGTTATCACCCTTTGGTGATTCTTGCCCACGGTCGTGTAGCCATCCCTGTACATTTATAATACTTACTCTGCCTGCACAAGACATTGTTAGGAACAATATCATGATTCAATATGAATATCACCATTCAGGTGATTCTTACCAACAGCCGACATCCTTCCCTGTATTTGAGTAATAACTTACTCTGCCTGCATAAGACATCATTAGCACTGGACCTATCTATATGAAGGTCACTGGCGACACGCCATCTTGGATCATCTTCTGGTGAACGGCTAACTCCAAATGGGGTGCGAATCCATGGGAGGTTTCCGAAACACCGTGCTACTACTTCAGCACTATGGGATTTCAGCGTCCTTTCAGTGGGCGGTAGCAAGCCCCCACTGCAAGTCCTGCAATCCCGATGTCAGTACATCGACACCATCCTTGTTCCCCCTAGGACGAACCGGGTTTCATGGCCCAGGAATACCGTTCGAGGAACGAAACCTTGTCGACAAGTTGTCCATGACCATGCAACTATATGCAACTTATCTAAGAAGAAAATATATAATGCATGATAAGAAAAACTAAGCAAAACCATCATTCTCATCCATCTTGCCATCTAGCCATCTTGCCTTGAGCCAATGCTCACATTATCATCTGCCCATCCAGGGTCTTAGTGAAACCAACATTCTACATCGGCACAGGATAATAGAATGTTGTTTTCCAATCTCTTTGCCACATCTTTGATATCATACCTCTTTCCAACCAACTCAATGTACTTACCGCCCAGTTCCTGGGACTTAGCATATGTTTAGCATTCATTCATTTGAATGCAATTCAAGCATACTCATTGCCCAGTTCTTTGGGTCTTAACATCTATTTTGCTATCTATTCATTGAGCCAAAGCTCAATATACTCACCTGCCCAAGTATTTGGGACTTTGCCTTCACCTGTCATGTAATTCATCGCAATAGCGTACAAGCATACAATTCATCTAGCCACAACAGTTTACGTTCAGGTGGTTATTATCTTTCATTATCTTTCCAAATTCCATGCAAGGTGTTATTGAGCAATTCAACAAGAAACATAGCATACTATCCTTATTTTAAGCGTGAAGCTAAAGGATCTTTGAAGGGTTCAACACTACTCACATTCATAGGACGATTCCCGCCACGATCGCATAGTCTTCCAAGCGATCCTTCGCATAATCCCAAGTCCAACAAGGCTTCATCGAACCAACCATCCATCATAAGGCATCTTGCGGGTCGGGGCACTACAATATATACCATCCAGAAAAAGTTTCGTCCTCGAAACTTAAAACAAAACTCATCCCCAAAACTTCAACCAACTATTCATGGAACTTCTCAACAACCAACTTACACCATTTAATATTTCTCCGCAATCTCTCGATTGATTTCAAGTAATGTACCGTCTCGATACAGCATCCCAAATTTGATTCAAAATAGTTTACCATCTTTGATCTTTCCTCTAACACTCGTGCAAATCCTTAGCACGTAATAATCCTTCCCGTGGCTTCGTTTGAATTCAGCATACCACTAAATTGGAATCATACACATATTTTAGGCGTCCCCGAAATACATGCACTTCAGCCAAGTTCAGCGATAGAGAAAGCGAACGAGCTACGGTGTACCTTCCTTTTCGAACATCAGTAATTCTCTTTGAATATCTCATATAATCCCACTTGTTCATTCAATAGCCAACAAACTAATAACACAATAGATGTTGCCAAATTCAACTCGATAAATTTTCCACAATCGATCCCAACATATAAATTTTCCACAATCGATCCCAACAGTTTCCAAAGTATTCAGACTTAGATGTATCAAGTATTCCTTTCAAGTTCATTGTCATCCATGCCACTAAAGTTGATAAATCATATAGCCATATTTTATTCGATACCCCAATTCTCATCGGTCAAATCATGTACTCGTTATCGTTCGCATCCATACACTTGTTTGCAACTCATAAATTTCTCGGTCATGATCCATCCATCAAATTGTACCATCATCCCACTCTAGTAATATTTCTCATTGTACTCAAAAGTTTCTTCGTATTGATCAAACCAACAATATTATCCTCTCGCATAGGCAACTATCATATTCCAGCAGCATTAATTCTGAGGGTCATTCATATTCACATTCGCCGATCTCGGCTACATGCACTATCCAATTCCGTTATTACACTTATCCTCAATCTTGATCCGGTCAATGAAATTATTCTAACTATCTCAAAGTACTACCAACAGTTTTCGCAGCTCAATATTAATCAACCAATCCAACCAGTTCTAACAATTCCTAACATTTCAACCAAGGCAACTCAATTTTCGAAACCAACATGATCCGTCATCCCATCCAACATTATAACATCAAAATTTCCCAAATATCTATTCCATTCCAAAGCCTACCTTCCAACACATCTTATTCATTCCAACTATACTCACGCAACACCAATAGGGACATCCTACGGTTTTCCAATAGTCAACTTAGCATACAATCAAGTCTCTACGGTCAGCTAATCTAAGCTAAACCAAACATTCAGCTAACCCATATGAGATGAGTAGCTATCAGGGACATACTTATCTCTTATCTTAGAGGCAACCAATTCTCAACATAGGGCAACTCTATGGTCTGACCAACTTAGGGACATGGGATGCCACCCCAATCTTATGAACTTATACCCAACACGGACAACTGAAGAACATAGCCAACCAATCTGAGACTTAATCAAGCAACCAACAATCTAGGCAACAAACCGACACTCTAGGCAACCAGCCAACAATCTAGGCAACCAACCGACAATCTAGGGTCAAGTCTTTCTACCCGTACTCATACTTGAGTCATACCCAACGAAGTCTCATTCTAGACTTACCCGCAACCGACCAAATCTATCCGACAATTCTATCCAACAATTCTATCCCACAATTCTATGGGTCAATCTCGAAGCTATCATATAAAACTCCTCAATAGAATATTCAACTTTCAATTTCCATTTGCATAGACATAGCATCACTTGTTCAATCCGACTTGCATCCTCATATCGTACTCATATGTCTATTCAATCGGGTCAACTATTCCGAATCATCATCCGACATTGTTATCTCAATACTTTATCACTTATGATCTCTTTCCTACGGTCTCTTCGCGACATATTCGTTTCCCACATTCTTAGATCATCGATACGGTCCGTACTCTTTTAACCAACAAAAATAAGGCAACTATAATCATATTTCTTCCGAGGCATCATTTATAAATTTTCTAACACCAATACGGTCATCTCTTAGCAATTCACATTAACCATCAATATTAGTCTTGTATCATCTCCTTATGATTCCATAAGAAGATTTACTATTCATGTACCGATCCAATCTCTATGGCACCAATCATCTAGTATTCTTACTTCGATCATCCAATTGCATATGACATAACTTAATTAGCTAAGTCATAATCCAACAATTCTATATTCCACCAAACTTGTTATTCAAGCGACAACATCATCTGCCGACATGGTCTATTACATATCGCTGCACTTCGATACTTATTTGTATTCCAGCCATTCGACTCTCGTAAGGAACATCTACTCTTTCGTACATCAAGGGACAAGTACCCATTCTCTATGCCTCAAAATAGTCAAGGGTCATAACTTGTTAATTCGGGACATCAATTTCTCTCAAGCACACTGCACCACGTGCTAAGATCATCTATTCCACAAGCCCATTCTCTAACTTTTTGGTCGTCGATGCAACTCTCTGCATCTTCTAAATCATTCGCAACATCCCGATAAGCGTCTAACATTACCATCAGTTCTATCGATATCCAACATGCAATTTCTTTAACTCAATTCCAACATCGTTCAATATTCGGTCCATAGTTGTTCTCATAAAATCTTTCAATAGCAACACCACACTATCATTACCAAGCCTACAATCCTTCTATCCAACTGATTCAAGTACTCGCCTGAATCTGAAATTCTTTTCTTTCCCAACCAAGGCATCATTTCATATTCTCAATTCTCTTATTACCCAACTTAATGCTAACCGACAAGGTCTAGCGATGGTTCATCTGAACACATCAAAATCTCACAACGGTCATCCAACTTAACAATCAAGGAACACGCCTAGCCAACATGTATCAATCGTAAGCTCAGCTACGATTCGATACCACCCACTACCTTATAGGTAAAGCAATCACAAAATCATAGACGCATCAAGGGTCAAGGGACATCTTATCACGACAAGGGTATATGTAATATACCACCCAGAGCTCAAGCCATTCCAAACATAATATTCCTTCGCATCAAACCGACATCCAACATGGACTATCCATCCTGCAGTGGTTATGCTGACCACAAATACCGACTCAAAATTCGGTCGATTCCCATTCACTGAAATCCATGCACATTCTGTTCCAACATACCATGCCATCACCCATTGTCGATTGCTGCATAACAATCGATTCAAAGAATCCCACACATAAGACATCCAGCATATATCACAAACTTATTATAGCATCACATCATTGTTAATCTTTTTGGTATCTTTTAGAAATTCAAAAAAGCACACATATCACAGCCCACATATTTAGACTTATTGTATGGAACACCCAGTGAGAGGTTAGAATGATCAACGGACTTTCAGTCAAGGGAACAACTTTGAATAGTTTGGAAGCAACACAGAACAATCGCAGAAGCACTATGAATCATCATAGAGGCAACTTTGATTTCATCGCAAAAGCAACTTTGAGTATTCGCGGAAGCAACTTTGATTCACTGCGGAAGCAACTTTGAATAATCACAGAAGCAATCTTTGAATCATCGCAGAAGCAACTTAGAATCATCTTAGTAGCAACATTGATTCGAAACAAATCGAATAGGAATCCAAGGACGTAAAGCCGTGCTCTGATACCATTATGTCACGCCCCGATCCGGGAGGATCGAAAATAAGCCATTGGGCGTGATGCCGTACAAGTTTAGATTGCACTTGTACAAGGCAAAACCATTACAGTTCCTGGTAATTCTCAGAAAACATCGACAACGCAACGGAACCAAGCAGATAAATTGAAGTCACACAATTTATATAGAAATGTATCTCTTTATTGATAATCAAAATGGATTACAAGACTTACAGCAGAATACAGAGTTTACAACTGTTTACAAAACTTTTAGTATAGCCAACTGAATGTATACACTTGCCCTTTAGGCTACAATGAATATACCGAATTCTTTACAATGAACTTGCCAATATGGCTACAATCTCACTGGTATGACTGAGTTTCCATGTTCCATACATTATGTCCCGTATAGCAGAAGACATCGTCTTACAAGAAGAGCTTCTGCACACCCATCCGATTCATCGATGCCAAGCACTGATTCACAGGATTTTCCCCAAGCAAACACCTGTAATATTGCCCACAACGTGGGTCAGTACATCATCAATGTACTGGCGAGTGGTGCTGGCCCAACTCACCTAAGAAGACAACACTAAGTAATCATGTTATAGCACATTATTAACAGTGGTCTTTCTCGTTGCCTTAGGGTCAATTTTATGTTATAGCCGACAAGAAGTAAAGCATGCAAATCTCATAGCCAACATAATTTAAAGCATGCAGTTATCACCCTTTGGTGATTCTTGCCCACGGTCGTATAGCCATCCCTGTACATTTATAATACTTACTCTGCCTGCACAAGACATTGTTAGGAACAATATCATGATTCAATATGAATATCACCGTTCAGGTGATTCTTACCAACAGCCGACATCCTTCCCTGTATTTGAGTAATAACTTACTCTACCTGCATAAGACATCATTAGCACTGGACCTATCTATATGAAGGTCACTGGCGACACGCCATCTTGGATCATCTTCTGGTGAACGGCTAACTCCAAATGGGGTGCGAATCCATGGGAGGTTTTCGAAACACCGTGCTACTACTTCAGCACTATGGGATTTCAGCGTCCTTTCAGTGGGCGGTAGCAAGCCCCCACTGCAAGTCCTGCAATCCCGATGTCAGTACATCGACACCATCCTTGTTCCCCCTAGGACGAACCGGGTTCCATGGCCCAGGAATACCGTTCGAGGAACGAAACCTTGTCGACAAGTTGTCCATGACCATGCAACTATATGCAACTTATCTAAGAAGAAAACATATAATGCATGATAAGAAAAACTAAGCAAAACCATCATTCTCATCCATCTTGCCATCTAGCCATCTTGCCTTGAGCCAATGCTCACATTATCATCTGCCCATCCAGGGTCTTAGTGAAACCAACATTCTACATCGGCACAGGATAATAGAATGTTGTTTTCCAATCTCTTTGCCACATCTTTGATATCATACCTCTTTCCAACCAACTCAATGTACTTACCGCCCAGTTCCTGGGACTTAGCATATGTTTAGCATTCATTCATTTGAATGCAATTCAAGCATACTCACTGCCCAGTTCTTTGGGTCTTAACATCTATTTTGCGATCTATTCATTGAGCCAAAGCTCAATATACTCACCTGCCCAAGTATTTGGGACTTTGCCTTCACCTGTCATGTAATTCATCGCAATAGCGTACAAGCATACAATTCATCTAGCCACAACAGTTTACGTTCAGGTGGTTATTATCTTTCATTATCTTTCCAAATTCCATGCAAGGTGTTATTGAGCAATTCAACAAGAAACATAGCATACTATCCTTATTTTAAGCGTGAAGCTAAAGGATCTTTGAAGGGTTCAATACTACTCACATTCATAGGACGATTCCCGCCACGATCGCATAGTCTTCCAAGCGATCCTTCGCATAATCCCAAGTCCAACAAGGCTTCATCGAACCAACCATCCATCATAAGGCATCTTGCGGGTCGGGGCACTACATCAACAATCATGGAGCGCTTGTTGAACACTCTATATCATTTACTTTTGGCTACATAGCCAAGAAGAATACCTTCGTCAGCTTTGGCATCAAATTTGCCTAAGTTGTCTTTGGTAATCAGGATAAAATAGCGACAATCGAACACTCTAAAATAAGAAACATTAGGAGTTCTACCAAACCAAAGTTCATAGGGTGTCTTCTTCAAAATGGGTCAAATCAACACCCTATTTAAAACATGGCACGCTGTGCTGACAGTTTCTGTCCAAAAGTATTTCGGAAGAGAGAATTGATTTAGCATAACTCTAGCCATATCGCCAAGAGTTCTATTCTTCCGCTCCACAACACCATTTTGTTGAGGAGTTCTAGGACACGAAAATTCATGACTAAAACCATTTGAATCACAAAAATTTTCAAAATCAGAATTTTCGAATTCACCACCATAATTACTTCGGATACGAGTAATCATGTAGCCTTTTTCAGTTTGGACCTTTTTACCAAATACTTTGAAAACAGAAATAGTATCACTTTTGTTTATAAGAAAGAAAACCCATGTAAATCTTGAAAAATTATCTACAATAACAAAAGCATAGAGTTTTTCGCCAAGACTGGCTACTCTACTAGGACCAAATAAGTCCATATGAAGTAATTATAAAGGTCGAGTAGTACTTACAGTGTTTATGGATTTAAATAAAGATTTGGAAGCCTTATTCATTTCACATTCGGTACATATCGTGTCTTTCTTGAATGTGATATCCGGTAGTCCTCTGACTAGCTTCTTGGTGGATAGTCCGGATATAGTATCCATATTAGCATGACCAAGACGCTGATGCCATAGGAGCTTTTCGTCTTTGTGAGCGTAAAGGCATCTTCCTACACTGTTAGTATTACTAGATAGATAGAAAATATAAATGTTATCTTCCCTTATCCCCTCAAAAGCGATATCTCCAGTTGATCGATCATAGATAAAGCATTAGTTTTCCCGAAGTTAATATCATAATCGTGATCAGCAAGATGACAAATGTTGAGCAAGTTATGCTTTAACCCGGTCACTAAACAGATATCGTTAATGACAGGAGAGGGAGGATAACCAATTGTACCATTACCTATGATGTAGCCTTTAAGATTATTGCCGAAGGAAACGTATCCTTTCTTTTTCATCGATAGTGTTGCGAATAGATTTGTATTTCCAGTCATATGGCGCAAGCATCCACTATCGAGAATCCACTTGCTTCTAATTGAGGAGGGAAGGTCCACCTACACCACGAGTAGATGTGACCTTTGGTACCCAAATTCTTTTAGGTCCTGACAGGTTAGTCTTTGGTACCCATGCATATATATTTCTATCAAATAATCTCCTAATCCTACATTGTGGAGAAATATATCCATATAGGTTACAATATGTGCATCTAGCATATATGTTTATACTAGGATCATGTTTATAGTGGTGTCTATGAGTAGGGTGATGATAGCTACGTGCAGCAGTAGTGTGAGTATGGTGACTGTGACTGTGTGCAGCAGTAGGGTAACTATAATAATCATAGTGACTGTGTACAGCAGTAGGGTAACTATAATGATCATAGTGACTGTGTGCAATAGCAGGGTAACTATAATGATTATAGTGACTTTGTGCAGCAGCATGATGATGATAATGATTACATGCATGTGTCTTACGTGCTGCATGTGAATAGGTGTACATGAAAGCATAATTTTGTTTAGCATGTGGATGAGTGTTCTTACGGTGACGTATCTTTTTGTGTTGAGTTTGCACGTGTTTGTACGTGTTGTGTTGTGACTATGATACTGAACTTGCGGTTGTATAACCTGCTTGCCCAGTTTAATCTCTAATTTCTTAGAGACAGCATTCAACTCATCACATTTAGCAGTAAGACCGTGAATTCTACCTGTAGCAATTTTGAACTTGTTTTTCTCTTCAGCAAGTTCTTTGTTTAATGCCGTGATCTCAAGTGTTTGTTTCTCAATGATTGATTCGGCATCGTGTAAGCTTAATTTAAGCTTGGATACCTCTTCAGTGTTTTCTGTGGGTGTAGTATTTCTAACATCTTCTAGTAAACATGAAAGTCTATGGATCTCGGTTTCGTAGTCCTTGATCTTATCCTTTACATGTTTATATTTATTGATTACCTTTTTATGATCATCGAGTAGATCACTAAAGGCATCACCAAGTTCATCAAATGAGAAATCATCATAAGAATCTTTTACCTTTTCTGAAGTCGCCATTAGATAGACGTTAGCCGTGTTTTATGGAGAGTCTTCTTCCTTGTCTGAATCACTAGCCTCGCTTTCATGCCAGATGCTAGTTTTTGTATACTTCCTTATAGTAGGCTTCTTGTACGGCTTCTCATATCTGTTTTCCTTCTTTGTTATGGGACAATCTTTCTTGACATGTCCCATCTTTTTGCATCCGAAGCAGGTGGGTTCTTCCTCATCGTCTCTTTGTTCTCTCTTCTTTTTGTTGAAGCGTAGAAACTTTTTGAAGTTTTGAACTAAGAGAGCTTGATTGTCACCTTCGGAGTCATCATCATCGGTGTCTTCTGAGCTGGTTCTTCGGCGATGAGCTCTCAATGCAATCTCCTTCTCTTTTGGAGCTATTTCTTCGAAGTCTTTTAGATCGAGCTCATGCGTCATCAACTTGCCCATCAATATTTCTAGTGACATTGCCGTGAGATCATTGCCTTCGATGATCTCCGTGACTTTGGAGGTGGCAATCCTCGTAGCACTTTGTGTATCTTCTCATGGTTGGAATAATCTTTTCCAAGAGAGGATAGCGGATTGATGACGTCGAGAAATCTGGTGAACATTTGAGTGATCGTCTCATTAGGCTTCATCTTGAAAGCCTCGTACTCTTGTGTCAGACAGCTGACTTTCAATTTTTTGACTTGCGTGGTCCCTTCATGAGTCACCTCCAAAAGTTTTCATACTTTATACGAGGTGGTGCATGTGGAGACCCTATTGAATTCAGTCCTGTCTATGGCACAGAAAAGAGCATTAATAGCCCTAGCGTCTAGACTTGCATATTTTTTCTCCTGATCAGTATACTTGTCGTAGGATTTCTTGACGAGACATCCATCGATAGTTATTCTGGGAGGTTTCTTGTAGACATCAGTGACTACAATCCACAGGTCAAAGTCTAGAGACTTAAGATAAAAACTCATTCTAGTCTTCTAATAAGTGTAGTTGGTCCCATCAAATAGGGGTGGCCTATTTTTGGATTGACCTTCACCATAGTTGGTAGAGATGGGTTGTGTGATTGCCATGGATCAACTATAGAATGTAAATCCTGTATCAAGAGAACAGAGCTCTGATACCAATTGAAGTACGTGTAGGCAACTCTAGAGGGGCGTTGAATAGAGTACTTGTGAAAATAATGATCAATTAAAAAATCAACTCTATTCAATCCCAACTAGTAAATAATTAATTAGAGTATAATGCGAAAATAAAGTGGAGATTAGAAAGCATACCCAGACACAACAATTTTTAACCTGGTTTCCCTATGGAGGACTAGACCAGGCCTGAGGACTCTAGCTCAGGATTGAAATCCACTATTTTGTGAAATAGCTTTACAACCACATGCCTTTACACAGAAGAGCACGCCAACTTCTTGAAAAGATCGTTGAGGCGAAAATTAGAATTTTTCAACTGACTTCTTGAAGACTCTTGCACAAAACTTCTAATTGACTCGCACCGAGCACCTTGTAGACTTGGAAAGTTTTGTGGCTAGTAGATTAGAAGAGTATGGCTCTTTGGGATGTATAGGCTATAAGAGAGGAGAGATGAGAAGATTGGATGGATTGAAATGGGAGAAAAGGGTGCCTATATATACTAGTCCTGGAAGGCAGAGTTCGGCAAGAACTCTGTCCAAAATTCAAAAAATTATGGCCGTTGGACAACTTGCAATAAGGAATCCCTAAAAATTAGCTCCTAAAAATTAGGAGATAGAGTTCGGCCCGAACTCTGTGTGGGGGCAGAGTTCGGCCCGCACTCTGCCTCCTAGGAGACAGAATTACTCAATGGGCTAAATGGACTTTGGCAGTTTGGCTTTTTGTTTGTAGGACTTTTTGGTTATCTAGTCTATGGTTGACGTACTCAGTGCGACTCAACGTACAATAGCCTAGACTCAAATAAAATATAAAAATACAGACTTCCGAAGACAAGTTCCAGCAGTGTTCGTCAAGCAGTCGTCGATAATGATTGTCCGACTTGATGTGTGTAAGTCGTCTATTTTGTAGCTTTGATGACAATTTATGTATCGAGTTGGATTATGTCAAATATTGATTTGTTAATTATCAAGATTAGGTTGACTGTGATCCAGTTTGGGTCAACAGTTTCATCCTACAGTAGCATGGAGTACTATGCTCCTTAGTAGTGATGTGCTACTCATGCTTCCTGTAAGGTACGTCGGACATTCAAAATGCCCGAAAACTCATTAAGGCGTCTAAGCCATCCTTCCACGCGACTTTTGTTCTATACAATAAATAAACAGTAGAAAATAATGGCTCTGGGTCCGTAATCCATCAATGTCTCAGAGGACTACCCAATATTCCTGATATTCTTCCAATCAATGGTCCTTCCTGAAACCAAAAACTAGATGCCTAGTAGATTTCTCTTTGAACTAATAGCAATAAAACTTTATGGTGGAATTACAAAGACACAACATTAGAATGTCTTCAAGCCCATTTTTTTGCTGAGTCCGTAACCAGCTGGTGCTTGAGACCTTTGGTCAACGGTCCACCAAATTCTTTTGGCTCAGAACATCAACCACGTAATGACTCATCTTTTAAAAAGATCATTATCCGCCTTGTGCCTTAGTCGTACACTTCTCTTCTTACTATTGAAGAGGTTATTTGATGCCACCACTAGAGTCGCCTGGTTGTCGTAGTAAATCGGCGCTGCCGAAATATGTCGACCAACTAGTAGAATATCATACATGAGCTCCTGAAGCCATTTTACTTCATCTGTTGTAGTTGCTAGTACATGGAACTCATATTCTATAGAAGATAACACAATTGACTCGATGTAATCTATCGCATGTCATCAAATGGTTCAACATAGCTATAGCTAAGTGGTATCGCATATACTACTCAGAAATCGAGCCTATTATTATCGATACAAATATTTCGATGCACTAATCGCATAAGCGGTATGGATATACCACTCATAAATCGAGTCATTCCTCTCGCGATATACTAAACGTTGGTCCGACATATATTTCGATCTAACCGAACCGAGACTTGGTGCTCATACCAATCACAAACACAACATTCGCTAACTCAAATGGTCAATTCTAAATTCGACCAACATAAATGTTTTATGTTCGCCTACTCGATGCTTGACACAACTCGACCAACTTACATATTCGTCTACTCAAGTTCGACTAGAGACCAACCGACTCGCTACTATCGCTCCACGATTTCTCAATCTCATTCGTTGTAACTCGTGCAATGATTCATCTTTTGATACTCAAGGCCATTACTCGAATATAATTTAACGCATTCGCTATACATTAACATAGCCATATAACATGTATTATTCCACTTATCGATTTTGTCACACTGATGCACAATTATCTCGCGATGTATTGCGCTGATGCAACAAACATCTTCTGACTCATTGCACTTAATGCAACCAATATTTTATAGCATTACTTGACAATCACGTTAGTCTCCAACATATGCTGCAAGACACACACAAGTATTTAGACTTATTGTATAGAACATCCATTGTAGCATCGAGAAGATCCATGAGCCATGCGATTGTAGAAACAACTTAGGGCCAACTAATTTTGCTAGCGGAAGCAATTCAGGGTTCAAGAGATTCAAAAGATCCGTTCGAGGTCCAAAGGATAGAACTACTCTGATACCACTTTGTCATGTCCCGACCTTGGAAATCGCTCGTCCTCGCATTGATTTCACCCAAATCCATCGTCTTCGCTTAGGATATGATGTCGCACGAGTCTAGAGTTGCACTTGTGCAAGATAAGATGACAGATTCTCAAAATGGTTGTCTCAATTCTAAGTAAGCAGTAAGTGGAGACACATCAGAGTATACAAAATAAATCTTTATTGACAATAAAGCAGATTACAAAGGCTTTGAATATCCCAAATAAAAAATGCCAATTGACTTACAACACTCATGATCTCTCTAACTCATAAAGGATCTTGTTCCATACATCACGTCTCTTATAGCACATTCAATGACCCACAGCCGAAACATGTTCATGTCGCACGCCTAGCTCCAGCGCGGTTGTACACCTCAAATTGTTAAAGAACTCAATGCCTCAGCGCATCTAACCGAAAATATGCCACGAACAGGCAATTTTTTGAACCTGCAAGCAATCATTTGGGGAGTCAGTACTAATTCTCTCGCGTACCGATGAGACCCACTCGCCTAAACCAACACTAAGTAATTTAGTGAAACATATCTAATTTGGTGGTCTTTCTATTATTGCCTTAGGATCAATTTCATGGTAAGATTTCAAGCAGTAAAGCATGTTTAGAATACAACTGAATCATAAATGTGTCCAGTACCATATCACAGCAATAGACATTATTAGCCACATAATGAACATCAACATAATGATCGTGCACATCTCCATCTCGAATCGCCAATCCTGTAAACTAACAACAATTTACGTAACCAAACAACATTTCTAGCATAATCATAAGGATGGCAGGACTGCGCCTGTACCCAATTCTAATCTCAGCCCATCGGCCCTTTCGTATGAAAGGTTATGGCGTACCATGCCATAATGGACCGTATCTCAAAGTAAGTCGATGATCGCTCCCCATACGGGTTGCTAGCCATATATCTGAAGGATCCGAACTTACTAGTATTGTGGCTTATCACATCAGTGGTTTGTCACACTCTATCATAATGAAGAACACTACAAATACCAATCTCAATTCCCTTATAGGTCGAATGGTCTCGGTGCCCTGGTCGTAACTAGTTCGAGGGATACCAAAACCTATGCACAGGTTATTCAAGTCCATTGACCATGCAATACGCACAAAATTTCAGAAGCCATCACAAGCACCTTCTCAAGTCCAACTCGAAAACCATATCAACTCGCGACAACATCATCATATCTTAAGTTCCATCACTACTATGCTCTAATACATCCATATTGATGCACAATGCCCCCAATACGCAACATCTACTAAACCAACTATTCTCAAGTTCTTTGCATAATAGTATTTTCTTGACAATTGTGCCACAACTGCATACTTTGATGCACGAAGTATATCTTTCAATGTTTCGATAGTTTCGTGGTGTTTGTGCCGAAATTTGTCTCCTACGCTTATGCCATCCATACGCATATTCTTCATGCACCGATGCACGCTTGATGTCATCATTAAATATTTCTAGGCCTAGTATTCAATGTTCTATAAGTCGTGCATGTGATGCACATCTCGATATTGTCTTTCACTATTCTACAACCAATGTCCTATCGCAACTCGTGCACTTGATGCACGTCGCCTCAATTGTTCAATGTTCAATATTATATCTTAATGTTCGACGCATAATACAACTTTTACACATTTGAGCCATGCCTGTGGACTCATCGGACACATATAATGTACATTTTATTAGACATAAAGGACTAGGGAAGAAAGGTCTAATCTCGCCCACCTTAAGCCGATACGTCTTATCATTTTCGAGCCGATGCAGCTTGATTACTTAACTTATTTCACGGCCAACTCATTTTACATAGCCATTCCAACAAACTAACAGACTGATTCAAACTATCGTGCCCACACTTTACCTCTTGTTACATGGGGCACCGTACGCTACCTGTACATGAAACAAATTCAATTAATACTTCTTCAAATTAAAATCATACCTCCTCGAATCAAACTCATACCTTATCGAACCAATAGACTCAGTGTAATGCACTGCAGGATGTGAGGCATTACAATTGACTCGCACTTTCTTATGCTACTTACTATTAGAAGATTGACCCTCTAGTTTATTTGGCCAGATCTATCTGAATGATGTTTCCCGCAGGATGACCATCGAGGATCAAGAGTAAAATTTTCTTCACCGCTCCTAGTATAATTTTGATATTCTTTTGGATATTTAGTCGTCAGGCACTTATGGGAGTGTTATTCCAGGAAGCTATTCGTACCACATGATTGTATTATATCCAGACTATGACTGACGATATAATCATGTATATTTGACACTATGCTAGCTCTCGATTTTGTGTAGCTAGTTTAATAATCATTTTAATAGAAAGTCATTGATTTCCTCCTTTATTTATGTTTTATATTCATGTTTCTTGACTTCTGATTGAGACATAGAATCTCACGTGAGACCATATGTAACTTGTATTGTAGTATATATCCCTATGTCTAGGGACAACCATAATTGTATTGTGAGGTATTGGTGTATTCCGTAGTTCGTAGATGGTTGTATCATATCTTATAATTTTGTATTCCGGTATTGAGGCATGACAATCCCTCCACGCCCCACCCCCTCAATAGAAGAAGGACCCAATCCAATTTTATGTACGATTTTGACCAAGTGATGTTCTCATTTGATACTTTCTTATCTAATTCCCCCCCCCCCCTTCTCTCTCTCTTCACGCGATAACAATACACAAAAACATTATTAAGTTCTTGGCCCATTCAAAACAGTTAGTAATCAGCTCAAGTCTAAATATTTTACATGGCATGTACAAAACTTACACCATGTGTATATATCAAATTTTAAAACAGGGTAATGGATAAGTAGTATATTTATCTGTAAATTGCTGAGATATCCACTTTCGTGGTGGGTGTTTATGAAAAACCCACCCGCAGGATGGGTTTTATGAAATACCCAACATTATGTATTTTCACGTTAAATATTTCAAGATTCCCTTTAGATGCCATGTATTTACAAAATTGCCATTTTGATAATACCATAACTACCCCTTCGCGCAAATTTGGTCATATATATGTATTTGAATTCACAAACTCAGGTTTTGATTACAATTTTTGTCTTCTTCTTCTTCACGAGAGACCTGAATTCCATTGCTCTCATCTTCAGTAGAGATCACAAAGATCGTTCGTAGTTCAATGTGCTTTTCTTCAATCGAACTCCGATCATCGCTCATCATCATCATCTTTGTGGAGAGGATTTAAAGTTTTTCGACAATTTGGTCCTTTTTAATAGCTTCATTCTGCAATGATTCAACTTATTTTTGAAGCTCGCTTTTCTCATTCCTGAGCCTTTTATTTGTTCTTTGAGGTTCTCGGTTGTTTGCACTGATACAAAACAAACAACAATGAAAAGTATGATATCAATCAATATATACTTTAAAAAAAAGAAAAAAAAATTATTCTAGGTGATCTTAACACATAAATGGTCATTCTCCGTGATTTTAATACGGAGAATGGTCATTCTCCATGATTTTAACACGAGAAATGGCCATTCTCTTGCATTCTAACACGGAGAATGGCCATTCTATATGATTTTACAATGGAGAACGGCCACTATCTGTGATTTTAACACGAAAAATGATTATTCTTCTGTATGTTAACACGGGAATAGCCATTCTTCATGATCTTATCACGTCGAATGGCCATTCTCCATAATTTTAACACGGAGAATGGCCATTCTCCTGTATTCTAACACGGAAAATGGCCATTCTACGTAATTTTACAACGGAGAATGGCTATTCTCCGTGATTTTAACATGGAGAATGACTATTCTCCTGTATGCTAATACGGGAATAGCCTTCTCCGTGATTTTAACACGGAAAATGGTCATTCTCCGTAATTTTACAATGGAGAATGGCCATTTTCCGTATTTTTAACAAGAAGAATGGTCATTCTCCGTGATTTTACAACGATGAATGGCCATACCCCCATGATTTTAACACGGAGAATGGTCATTCTTCTGTATTTTAACACTTTGAATGAGGTCTTGTAGAAGATACAACAGAAAAGATTTTAACAGAACATATAACAAAAAAGATCACAACAAGTTCTTTTATTAAAAATCATACCTACAAGAGTCTATTACCGATTCTTTGTGATTATATAGAAAGAACTCCTAAAGATCTACAATAGGATTAGTCTTCACAGTATGATCGTAAGACTCTTTTATGAGAACTAAGCAATTGTTGCTCTATACTGAATAGCTCTACAACTTCTACCTTTGTAGCAAGAGACTGCGGATAGAAGATGTGAATAAAGTCGCCATCAAGATTTGCGCCCACAGAACCCCTTAGACGCGCAGCGAGCCATTTTTTCGTCAGAGCAGACCACTTCCTGAAGCAGCTATTGGCTCGCGACAGCTCCTGAGGCTCTTCCAGCCTAACAAAGGCGTGCAGCCGCTATGATCAGGACAGAGAACAACCTGTGGCTCTTCGGGTTGGCAATCAACCCAAACCATGTCGTCAGGACCTCCAAGACCTCCAAGACGTCGCTCAGGTTCTAAATCCTCATGGTGGGCATTTTGGTACATCTCGACACTCATCAGCAGCTCTTGTACAAAGACACAGTTTCTTTGAACGAAGGGATCCAAAACCAACAACCAACTTGTGCGAGGCCAACAACGGTCGTTCGAAGCTAAGTCTGGGTCAAGCATGGTGTTGCGAATGCTAAGAGAGAAGATTCAACTCTTCATAAAAACTCTCCCTTATATAGGGTGAGTGTGGTCCAAACCACAGACCATGTGGCCGTCGGTTAAAGACTCTCAAATTAACGGGATGAACCTAGGGCTCAGTATAATGAATCTCATTTAATTGGTTCATTTTACTAAGTCCTAAGCCCAAATTAATGGGCTGAACCTAGGGCTCAGTGTAATAAATCTCATTTAATATGTTCATTTTACTAAGTTCTAAATCCAAATTAATATGATGAACCTAGGGCTCAGTATAATGAATCTCATTTAATAGGTTCATTTTACTAAGTCCTAAGCCCAAATTAATAGGATGAACCTAGGGCTCAGTATAATGACTAATCTTCTGTAGGACATTCTCCGTCATTTTAACACGAAGAATAGAAATTCTTCATGATTTTAACACGGAGAATGACCATTCTCCGTGATTTTAGCATAAAGAATGGCAATCCTCCATTATTTTAACACGGAGAATGACCATTCTCTTGTATTTTAACACGGAGAATGGCCATTCTCCGTCATTTTAACACGGAGAATGGCAATTTTTCGTCAAATTAACACGAAAAAAATGTCATTCTCCATGTTTTTAATACGGAGAATGTCAATTCTCCGTGATTTTAGCACGGAGAATGACAAAAATCTCTTAATTCTCTTCACATAAGCTCTCTCTTCTCTAACTGGGGTTCCAGTTGATGCTGACGATGACGATGAAGTGGGATTCCAGTTGATGCTGCTGCTGATGATGAAGTGGGGTTCCAGTTGATGCTGCTGATGATGATGAAGTGGGAACTGATGATGACGACATGGTGTGAAGATTGTGAATGGAGAGTCACTTTCGAGTTTTTGAAGTAAGGTTTGAAGATTTTGGAGGATAAAACCTATATTCGAAAGTGAGCAGCGTATGGAAGAGGAAGAATCGAAACGTTTTTTTTTTTTTTTTTTGAAGAGTAGGTTTCGTGGGTGTTTTCAATTAATTAGAAGGGAAAAAAGGTCATTCCCCACCCTTTTATATATTTTTTGCTAATTCTGGATACGCGATAAAATATTATTTTGCGGTCGGTTTTTCATAAATTTTTTGTAATTTTTGGACATTTGATAAATTTCTCCTATATTTATTTATGTATATAATTATTTATTTATTTATGTATAAATTTTTAAGAGATCTGAAGTGGTGTGGTATTATGACTTCTTCATCTGAGTCTATCTTTGTTCACCTAAAAAAGTAACTAAAATATTCAAGAGTTATCACGTATTATCTTTATCCAAACTTATAATCACTTTAGGAATTGTTTCGTGAACATCAATACTAGCAAGTTTTAGCTACTAATAGGATATATAACAACTCTTAGGAGGAATGATGAACATCTCCCCTATTTTTATTTTGGTAGGTAAACAAAATGGACTCAATAGTTCTCAAAATCTTGTGGGTTCCAACAGCTGGACCACCTCTTAATTACTAGGGGTGCAACTTGGGCGGGCTAAACCCGAATCCGATCGGGTAAACCCGCAAATGGGTTGGGTTATGGTTGAAGATACTTGAGCTCGGGCTTGGGTTCGGGTTAAAATATTTGAGCCCGATCAAAAATTGGGTTGGGCTCGGGTTCATGTGTCGGGTTACCCAAAGAACCCGAAACCCGACACACACACACACACACACACACACACACACACACACACACACATATATATATATATATATATATATATATATATATATATACATTGTTTCATACTTTTTAAATAAAAAATTTAAATCCTAAATTTATCAATCCAAACTCTTCAACTCCTTCTAAATCGTATGTTAGTTTGTATTTTGTAATGGTTGGTGCTTAATTGTAATTTGATTACGTGTTTAATATTAATCTTATTTAAAATTATTTGAAATATTATATTAGAGTCTGATAAACCCGATGGACCCGACCCAACCCGCGCTTCCTCCGGGCTCGGTCTTGGAATTCATATGTTGAACACGGGGCCGGGTTGGGCTTGGACATGGGCTAGGATTATTATTCATCGGGTTGGGCTCGGATTGAACTCAAGCCCGACCCAACCCGCACGAGTTGCACCCCTATTAATTACATAGACCCACGAGTATACATCACATGTAGCTATTGATTTCTAAATGTTTGTACAAGTATCCGTTAAAAAGGAAAATTTTTGTACACCCAATTAATCAAAAAAAAACAATTGTGCTACTTAGCTTCTAAAATATTTGGGTGATCGACTTCCATTATGTGACATCTGATATGACAGTTAATATGACAAATTTTAATCCAAAAAATTAATTACCCAAATTTTTTAATATTAATATTAATATTAATATTAATATTAATATTAATATTAATGTTAATATTAATATTAAGGTTAATTTTAATGTTACGGTTAATCTTAATGTTAATTGAATATTAATTTAATGTTAATTTAATTTTAATGTTATATTATGTCAGATCAGCTGTCATATCAGCTGCCATGTCATATACCACGTAATGAAAAATGACATCATCCAAATCTTTTGGAAGCCAGATAACATTTTTGCTAAAGAAAAGATAACAAGCTTCTTAAACCCTTTGATTATTTCTTGGAATAGGATTGGAATAATTCATCTTAGGAGTTTCATAGTGGAGAGCAATTGGACCGGCTGCCGACTGTTCTGCGTCAGATTGGAAGAACAAGTGAACAACTACGTTGAATCTATCGAAGATCAAAGGTTTAACAAATTTTTTTTTTTATAATCTTTCTAGCAGTTGGTAACGTGGCTGTAGCGTGTTGTCAACCTAATACTGGCAGTTAGACAACCTTTGATTGGTTCAAGTGCACCCTATATTGTGTATCCAGCTGCCGCAAAAACATAACTCCATATCGATCCATCAAGTCAAGCTCTTACAAGTTTCATATTATTAAGTTGTTTGTTTATTAACGTACTTTTAATTTTGTTTAGATTATTTACTCATTTATGGGTACAATTATTGCAATTCTTTTGGTTAACGATTATGGAAACAGTTCTATATTTGTTTTGTTGGAATTATTCAATTATTATGGGGCCACATATATAAAATTAATTATGTTTGGACTATCTAAATAATTAAGGCAAATTAAAGTGGTCTATTTAGAAAATTGGCTTAAGGGTATAATTGTCATGGAATTAATGTGTAGATACCGGAGATAATTCTAATTTGATGAGGGGCCAAATTAGAAATATCACAACACACATATCTATATATATGTGTATTCATTAGGGTTATGGTCCCCAACTCATACGGCCACCAAGAGAGGGTTTTCTCTATTATCTTCTGTATCCCCATCAACAAAGAGAGGAACAAAGATTTCATCTTTGTTATTAAGGGCCGTAGCGGGTTGGAAGATCAAACCCCATAAAGAGACGTGTGCTTCAAGATCCGTCAAGCAAAGACAATGGATTCAAGTACGCTTCCGCAATTGAATTTATAATTATGTTCTTCATCTCATGAATCGACAGGGCACAATAAAATTTCTAACAAGTGGTATCAGAGCCTCCTTGTTTAATTTATGAGATTGAAGGTTTAGATTTAATTTTTGTTGTTGTTGTTAAGAACCCTAGATCGTAAGATCTAACGTGGCTTACTTTGCAATCATGGGTGTATTATAACAATGGCCGTCTATCAATTATTGTCCATAGGCTTTTTTTGTTAAATTCTGTACTAGATTAAGCTCCACTAGTTTGCTCAATGATACTGACAAAATCAACACTTCCTGTTTGGTTGATCACTTTAATTATTTGTGCTACCTAGTGGTCGAGATGTCAATGACATGTGGCAATTTAGGCCTAGTTTTGGTATTATTTTGCTTTCAAAGAGACAGGACCAAGCAGCAATTTGATGAAGTTTGCTATTATTTGGATTACTAGTTTAGTTCTGATGCAATTATTTTGCTCATCTAGCTACCTTTTGCTTATTGTTTAAAAAGTTGTTTCGTAACTACTGATTCCTGATAAATTAGGGTAAAGTGCATTTAAACCCTCCTTAGATGCACGAAAATGCAAATAAAGACTCGCTGATCCGAAAAACCCAACTAGATACGAAAATGCTCAAATCACCCCCTCCGCTAACTTTTCTGTTTACGGGTGTTAAAATGGGGTTGTTTTGACCATTTTACCTCTGGGCTATCTAATATTAACTTGTTAAAAACGGTTAGTTCTAAAATTATTTTGTTAAAAACGGTTACGCAAAAATACTTGTTAAAAAGTGGATAAATATTAACAAAGGGAAAATGGTCTTTGCTAGAAAAATTATTTATTAAAATTATTTTAATTAGTATTAACTTGTTAAAAACGGTTCGTTTCGTCAAAAAAATGGATAAATATTATTTAAAATTATTTTGTCATAAATTATTTTTTATTTAACAAATATATAAATATTTTTGGGAAAAATAAAACTGATAAATACAAAAAAAAATCATTTCTTAAAAAATAGAAATGATGAAAAACTGGAAAAAAAACCAAATAAAAAACAAAAAATACTATTAAAATATGGAAAAAATAAAAAATAGACAAAATATTCTAAAAAACCAAAAATGAGGATAAATCGTAAACAATGAAAAAAGACAAAAACAAAAACTATACAAATTTGAAAATAAAAGTCACTCTTAAAAAACTAGAAAAGATTATTAAAAAGATGAAAAAAAAAATGAAATAAGAACTAAAAAAATGGAAACAAAAAAAAATATTAAAAAGATTATTAAACAAAAATCAATTCTCATGCTTGACGTCATTTTCGAAAATAAATGTTTATAATCTAAATAGTAGGTTTTCATCTTAAATTTTTTCTGGAAAAAAAAATATTTTAACAAATGTCCGGTTAGTCCTGAACTTGTATCGTAATTATTTATTAGTCATGACTATTATCGTAATTATTTATTTATTAATTCTAGAAAAGATTATTAAAAAGATGAAAAAAAATATGAAATAAGAAATAAAAAAATGGAAACAAAAAACAAAATATTAAAAAGATTATTAAACAAAAATCAATTCTCATGCTTGACGTCATTTTCGAAAATAAATGTTTATAATCTAAATAGTTGGTTTTCATCTTAAATTTTTTCTGGAAAAAAAAAATCTTTTAACAAATGTCCGATTAGTCCTGAACTTGTATCGTAATTATTTATTAGTCATGACTATTATCGTAATTATTTATTTATTAATTCTAACTGAAATTGTAAATCTTGGTACAAATTTATTTTCATCACATGTATTACTTAAACAAATAACTTAAATATTACTAAACGTGTCAAAAATCAAAAATAAATTGCAAAACATGTATGTCGAAGTATGGTCCGGATTCAGTGGCTGCCACCGCCTTTGTCAATTATCTACGAATAGGCTTCCATAATTTCTATTTGGACGTCTTGAAAAAAAAGGAATAAGTAAAAAAAGCTTCAAACATTAAATGAGAGCAAATAAGAAAAAAAAAAAAGAGAATATAAAAAAAATTTGCAGTTGGATTTGAGATCTGTAGGTAAGAAAAAGTTTCAATATATTAAATGAGAGCAAATAAGTAAAAAAAAAAAAAAGAAATATAAAAAAATATATTATTTTTCCTTCCAACCAACCGGTCAAAAAATAGAAAATATAAAGTTTAGGTTTTATGTTTCAAACAAACATTGCCTTATACATAGAGAATGAAAGAGAGCCAACAGCCAAATGTAAGCATTAGGGGTATTTTGGGAAGTCCACTTTTTTTTTAATCCAAAAAATGGCCTCTAACGGCTGTTCTAACGTCAATTTGACGGAAAGGGGTATTCTGCGCAAAACAGGGTTTGCGAGAGGTGCAAACTGCTTTAAGTTTTCTAAAAGGTCTTATTTTGCGAACGATGCAACTCTAAGGAGGGTTTAAATGCACTTTACCCGATAAATTATTAATTCATCAAAAGCTGCTGGTGCATAGCCAAACAAGACCTTAAGTAGTTTTGAGCCTATATTGAGTTGATAAAAATTCTTCTAGTCAGGATTTGGAATCCGAAATTGCTGCATATGTGTTTTGTATATTTTTGTGCAGTTCCTACGGTATTGGGATTCGCTGATTTTGGTGAATTTGGTAGGGTCTGGTTGGAGAGAATTAAGCCCTCATCTTAATATCTTGTATTTCACTTGTCTATGCACTACACATGGACTTGGTCACGAGCTTTATCCTTGTACAACAAGATTCATTGTGGTCATGAGCTTTATCCTTGTACAACTAGATTCAATGTAGTTATTTTAAATATACATGTACATAAAGTTTTGGACATGATTCAGTTTTGTAAAATTTAGTCAACATTCAAAAATTTTGGTACCTTTTGTGACTAGCAATAGTTGTCTAATATTCTAAGTAGACTCATTGAAACAAGATATCGCCAAAGTGACCTCTCTTGCTTAGATAGCCTATGAGGAATGTCGGATGTTTGTGTGTGTATATTCATGCAAGTATTAGCCGGCCCAAAGGAAGGTTAATACTTGGACGAATTGCATACATACTTGTGGTGATAAATGTGTGACAATATACGGTTTACATGTGAATAACCTGATCCAAAGATAGGCTTATTATTTGACATGACTTATTGTCAACATTTGATCATTACACCAAGAGTACCACTTGCAGTTAATATCACTGTCCAAAGACTTGATATTAATGATGCACTAGGTATCTTGAGATGGGGTTCACCATTATTTGAATTTGTTTGACTATCTTTTATTCTTTGGTTATTACTTAGAGCATATTTGTTTTTTTTTGTTCTCTTTAAAGTTGATGTTAAAATATCTGCCAATAAAATTTTATTTTTTATGTTTAATGAAATAAACTTTAAGGGCAAAAAGAAATGAATACAGTAGCTGCTAAGGGTCCAGATCAAAAGAAACAACAATATAAAACTAAGGGTTGTTCTTTTGTGATAAGACATGACACATAAGGAAGAAATGTAAAAAGTATCACGTATGACGTACAAAGAAATATACATTTCTAAGTTTGGTCTGTTCTGAGGTTAATTTAGATTTAGTACCTAAAAATACGTGGTGGTTAAATTCTGGTGCTACTACCCACATTAGTGTTTATAGACAAGGTTGTCTGAGCTACCGAAGCCAATTGATGGTGAAAGATACATCTATGTGGGTGACGACAAATCGGTAGAAGTGGATGCAATAGGACATTTTAGGTTATTTTTAGGAACCGATTATTATTTGAATTTGATAGACACTTTTATTGTACCGTCTTTTAAACGAAATTCAGTTTCAGTTTCCTTAATGGACAAATCTGGTTACCATTGTTCATTTGGAAACAATAAGTTTAGTCTATCTTTAAATTCAAATATTATTGGTAACGGTTTCCTTAAGGATTATAATAACCTATATTCAGTTGAAATTATTGTATCTTATAATGAAACATTGCAAGTGAAGTCATGTGGTACTAAATGCAAAATTAACAATAAATATTTTTAGCCTCATTATGACATAAGCGATTAGGTCACATCTCTAGAAATAGAGTTGAACGACTTGTGTCTGATGAGATTTGGATTTTATTGACTCTATAGACTTTAATGTCTATATTAATGTGTAAAGAAAATGCAGACCAAAGTTCAATTGTAAGCAGCTACTTTATTGTCTATGCTGAAAAATCAAGGGGTTAATAATTATACGGTCCCACACTAAGAAATTTTTTTGAGACGAGAAGTGTAATATTTTTTGAGGATGTTGAGTTTGGGGGAGAAATAAAGTCTGGATCATTGTCTTTGAGAAGGAATCAATTACGATTCCTACTATCACTTTTGACGATGTGCAGGATTCTATACCTGTCATGATCAAGAAGTGAATTCGGAGTCTCAATAAGACAATGTCGAATTAGCTCTATAAGTCGTTGTTGAGATACCTTAACAACGATAATGTAGCGGCACCCCATTCAAGATAAAGTAATTATTCCTAAGGAACAAACTCAACAACCTCAAGAACCGGTAATATTAAGATGGTCCACCAGAGAAAGGAAAAATATAATTTCGGATAATATTGTCATATTTCTCTAGTAACGTGGGGAAGACTGTGGATACTGGAAGATGATCTAATCAACTTTCGTCAGGCCATGGAAAGTTTCAGTTCTCAAAGTGGATTGATACAATAAATAAAGAGTATAAGTTCATGCAAGACAATAAAGTTTAAGAACTTGTCCCATTACCAAAAGGTATGAAATCTATTGGTTGCAAATGGACATTTAGAACCAAGAAGGATTCGAAGGGTCATGTAGAGAGATATAAAGTATGTCTTGTAACTAGTGACTTTACTCAAAATTTTGGGATTGATTTTAAAGCATTTTTTCTCTTCGGTATCTTTGAAAAACTCCTTTAAAACAATCATAGCACATGTTGCACATTTTGATCTTGAGTTAAATCAAATGGATGTCAAAACGACATTTCTCAATGGTAACATTGACGAAACTATTTATATGGTGCAGCCAGAAAACTTTGTGTCAAAAGATCCAAATAATATGGTTTGCAAATTGACAAAATCTATTTATGAACTCAAGCAAGCTTCTCGTCAAAGGTACTTCAAGTGATTATCTCGTTTGGTTTTGAGATGAACACTGTTGAAGATTGTGTGTATCACAAGTTCAGTGGGAGTAGAAATAATTTTCTAATTTTGTATATTGATTAAAGTATTTAATGCAAACCAGGTGACACCTCTCGTTAAAGGAGACAAATTCGGTCTCAAACAAGTGTCCTAAGGTTAGCCTTAAAATTAAGAAAATATAATAGATTTTTCCTTCATGATCAGTTGTAGGGAGTCTAATGTATGCTCAAGTATATACGCGTCAGGATATTGCGTACATATTAGGATGTTAGGCAGATATTTAAGCAAATATGGATGGATCATTGGATAGCAGCCAAACTACTTAAGTAATTAATAGAGAACAAGAAATTATATGCTCTTTGTAGGAGATCGGATAATTCTGGAGATCATAAGGTATTCCGACTCCGATTTTGTTAGATGCTAACACAGCAGGAGATCCACATCAGGTTATGCTGACTAATAGAGATATATTTGGATGAGTGTCAAACATGCACTCATAATTTCTTCCATCATGAAAACAAGGTTTATAACATGCTGTGGGGTATCTATTCAGGGAATATGGTTGCAAAATTATCACAAGGCTGCGCCTACAGTACGGTGTTGAAAGACCACATAAAATTATGGTGTGACAATAAATCAGCAGTACTGTATTCTAATAACAAAAAAAACTTGTATAAGTCAAAGAATATTGACATAGAGTTTCTAGTTGTGAAGGAAAGAATTCAGAATGGTTATAGTGTTCATATAGCACATTAGGACAAACTCCATATTAGCGGATCCACTCACAAAAGTATTATCACCCAGGATCTTTCATGAGCATACTGCTCATATGGGTGTTAATTAAGAATATGACAATATAGTAGGAGTTTGTATTTTATGTATTTAGGTGTAACACCCAGTTTTCTGAAATTGGGATTTTTGAAAATGTATTATTTTTATTATTAAATAATGGTGATTTAGTCATGTTATGAATTTTGGTAATTTTTAGATAGTTTAAAACTATTTTCTAAGTCATGGCTTATGACTTTGTGATTTTACTAGTATAACCCTAGTGTAAACCCTAGAAATTTTATAACCTAGAGACTAACCATGACCATGTAAGCCTAACCAAGTGATTAGGATATCAAATTACCACTTTTTAGTCAAAAGGGTATTTTGGTAATTTATTAGAATTTATTTGGATTTATGTAATTTATTATTATTTAATTAGTTGATTAGTGTTATGTTAGCTCCTAACCTAGTTTAGCACTAATCTAGATGTTAGCAACTAACCTAGAGGGCTAATGTTAGATGTTAGCTTTATGTTAGAAATATCTAGGTTTGATAAATATCTAGTTTACAAATATCTAGATATTACCTATCTAAGATATTTCCTAGAAACCTAAATATCTATCCCCTTAGTCAAAGACTTAGGAGCTAAGTTAGCAAGGTGGATGTACCCTAAATATCTACCCCTACCCCCCTATGGCAGCCCAACCCTACCCCCTTCCATATAAACACACCCCCCTTCATTCACACCTCATTTTTATTACACTTAAAACCTAATTTTTTCTACAACTTCACACCCTCACCACATAACCAATTTGACTCCAAATTGAGCCTAATTTCTTGCATTGGAACCCCCTACACTAGAGGATACCAATTGTGACTTGCTAGCAAGGAATTGTGGAGCTTTGGACATTAGGAGTTGAAGGAGGATTTCATTCAAATAGGCCTATTATTGAGGATTTTGCACTCATAGGTAAATATTCCCAAACCTAGTTAATATTGTATTTTCTCTTCATAATTGCATGCACATAGGTAAACCCTAGCTGTGTGTCAAGTTTGGTAGGAAATAGGTTTGGTTTGGTGTCCGTATCGGACACGTATCTGTGTCTTAATTTCAGTGTTTGGTGAAATGCCACTTAGGTTTTAATGTTGTTATTTTCTAAAACAAATATATTTTTGGGTATCCCTAGACATGTAGGACACAACCCTAGCTGACTGAGCACACTTTGAGTCGTGTTCGTGTCCAAAATGGGACACGAACATGATGCACACACTACACTGCACAGTGTGGCAGTGCCCTGCTACCACACTGTTCGTGCTCACTGCACAGAGCACTAGGACACGTCAAAATTGACATAGACACGGGGGCAATGTCTGCGAACATGCCCCCAAAGTCTCATGACTTCTCATGTCGTGTCGAGTGAGAAAACTCACTCGCACTGGACACGCACTGCACTGCACGCGCATGTTTTCCTCACTGACACGCGACTCGTGTCGCACGGACATGAGTCGTGGACACACGAGGTGTGTAGCCTAACACGTGGGCTACACGTGGACATGACCACGAGGCCCCACGTGGCTCGTGTCGTGTCTACGAGACACGTGCACCGCTGCACGACGCAGTGTAAACAGCGTGTATCAGTCGAGAAAACCCGAATGATACGGGCCTCGTGTCGACACATGAAGACACTTGGAAACGACTCAGGTACCTAGACACCTAGACCAACCCTAGGCGAACCTAGGGACACAACCACGAGACCCTAGGACACGTTGTGTCGTGTCCTATGGACGTGTGCATCTCTGTACGACGTGGTGACACTGCAGCTTACCCGATTTTGGGTTTTACCATCTGGACACGTCGTATTGTGTCGTGGTGGACACTTAGGGACACAAGGGACACGAGTACACCTAGGGGCACGATTACCAACCATTGGTTTCAAGCCTTAGTCGAGTTTAGGGGTCGGATTTGGGTTTACCCCCCTTTAAGTTCAGTAATGAACAGTAATGTTCATTCCTGTATTTTTTCCAGTTTTAAATCGATTTTGAAATGCAAATCCTGTGATGTTTATACATGTATATGTGTGTATATATATTGTATATACATATGTATATGTATTGTGTGTATAGGTGTGTGTCTTAGGGTTTATACATAGGTGTATGTGTATATATATATAGGTATATATGTGTGTATGTATTGTGTGTGTGTGTGGTTCTCAGAATTCTGAGAACCCCCCCCTCTCACTGTCACCCACACTCTCACATCTCTCTCTATTATTCTCTCTCTCTATATATATGTGTATAAATATATATGTTATGTATATATAGTGGTATATATATATATGTTATGTATATATATATAAGGGTATTATATATAATGGGTATATGTGGTTATATATATGTGAATGGGTATATGGATAGATATGTATATGTATATATATGTATTATATATGGTTAAGTATAATAGGTATATATAAATGGTATGTTATATATATATAAGTTATATGTGATGGATTATGGAATATAGGGTACCCTAGATATTTTAGCCTATGGCCTATAGCTAGTGGGCCTAGAATTGACCATTAGGTCTAGTAGACCTAGTTTGACTAGGTAGTTGACCATTGTTGACCAAAGTCAACTATAGGTCAAACCTTGACCTAATTGATCTAGAAATGACTTGGATGAACTTAGGAGGACTATTTGACTAAGGTTTGACTAAACCCTAACTAGATGATTAGGTTAACCATATGGATCATGAGGGTAATCCTATGTAGATTAAGATATGTATGGGGTTAAGTGGAATACTTAGAGTTGAGTCATGACTTGAGTTGGAGTATGGGATTAGCTTGATTATAGGGTTAAGGTTGGTATTATATATATGTATTTATGTGTGATATATTTTGTATAGATAATTGGTTATGCCTTAGCTTTGTGGTATAGAATCTTAGGTATCCTAAGACATGTTAGCCTATGTTTGGTTTTGAGTTAGCCTTATAGAGTTTGACTTAGATAGTTGACCCTTGACCTAATTACCATATTGACCTAGCTTGACCATGTTGACTAGTATTGACTAATCTGACCATTATTGACTAAACCCTAGATAACTTGACTAGTTTGGCTAGAATGTTTAACCAAGAGTTGACTTTAACCTAGATTAAACTTGTTTAACCTTGTATGACTTAGTTTAACTTCTTATGACCTAATATGACTTAATTTGACTTAGTTTGACTGAAGAGTTGACCAGGTTTGACTTTGACCTAGATTAGCTTAGAAATCATATAGATTGCATTGTAGATTTCATTTACCTTCATTTTGGACATGTCATAACTATATTGCTCTATTTTAGGACATTGTGACCCTGGTACAGACATCTGATATTACACTACTCTTTTCAGAGTATCAGGCGAGTACATTCTCTGATAGTTCTCTCATTTATTTGTCAATTACTGTATTTCAGTTCTAGTTAGTTATATGTGATTCTCTGTATCAACACGTATGGATATTTCTGGATTCATGTATCGACACATACCTTACTTGCTGGCCTCTATTACTGGAGTTATTGGTATCATTCCGGAATCATTTCTGGAATCATCATGTATTGGCCAGACTTATCTCGATTCTTTTGTCGATTTTGGATTCACTTACTAGGCGAGAAAATATTGAGTAAGACATGTAGACATACCCCAAATCCGGAATCTCCCATTGGAATCTACCGGAAGCATAGCCATCTCTTGCCCGATCAGTGAGAGATATGCCTGATACCTACAGCCATTTACATGTCGACCTCGGTATTTTAAAACACACTGTTAGATCATAGTTGGACTCATCCTGGATTCATTGATCAATGTTGGACTCATCTTGTACTGGAAATCATCTGGTATCGGATTATATGGACTGGACTCACACTGGGATTACATTAGACTTATATCGTACTATCTGGACTCATATATATTATTCTAGTTCAGTTAGCTTTTATTTCAGTCTTTATTGCCATGATTCTTCTCTTGTTTTAGTTACCTTTCTTTTCTTATATCTTACTGTTTCTCTATGCCATCATTACCTGTATAAAACTGCCATGCTCATCAATAAAACTGTCTATAACTGCTTTATAGTTCTTTGTCATTTACTTGGGTTTTTTTAGATAAGTTGTACTCGTTCCTGTCCTAATTGGACCTGTTGAAAATATTACAGATGATAATCCTGAGGACACATGCCCTACTTACCATGGACCTGGCGAGGGATTAGCTACCTTTGGTTCTGACTCTCAGGAGTGATTCAGGAGATTAGCTAGTAGACTACTTTAGCTTTCATGTTTTGACTTGTTGTATTAAAGTTAAGATATTAAGTCTGTATTAAGTTGGTTGGAGATGATATTGTATTATTTTATTAGTTAGTTGCTGTTGTCTTTAATTCCTTAGGTATAACTTCTGTGTTATCTTTTCGTGTTTTAGATTGTGATTGAGTATATCATACCCTTTTACTTGTCCTCCATTCGGAGCTGATATCTGGACAATTACTTTATATACACTGCATGAGATTAGTTAGCAACCTAGGACAGCTTACTACCGCCGACACTGCGGCGTAGGCTGGACGTACCCACTTCTCGTGCCCCTATACAGGGTGTGGGTCGTGACATTGGGTGCTATTTGGTTTTGGACACATTTATGTATTAAAGTATTTTGGATATTTATCTGATCAGATATATGAAAGTTCAGTTCATTCTGTTTTCATTATGTTAAAGTATTGATCTCATTAAAGTTAAGGAGGACCAGTTGGAAATAGACATGTATTGATCACATTACGTGTAATTTTTATGCTACGCATCCATGATTGATCTATGTCGTTTAGCTATATTGGTATATGTGACCATTGATGGTTTAGTTACGCTATATATGACGAAGGCCGCTTTGATCCTATGTTGATTTGGTTAATGGACGAGATTGTCCGGATATACCCTAAGGATTAAGATAGCAATTTATGAGCTCACTAAGGTTAACACAATTATAAGGTTACATATGTGGCCCAGTGGGAGATTGTTGGAATTATTCAATAATTATGGGGTCACACATGTAAAATTAATTGTGTTTGGGCTATCTAAATAATTAAGCCAAATTAAAGTGGTCTATTTAGAAAATTGGCTTAAGGGTATAATTGTCATGGAATTAATGTGTAGATACCGGAGATAATTCTAATTTGATGAGGGGCCAAATTAGAAATATCACAACACACATATCTATATATATGTGTATTCATTAGGGTTATGGTCCCCAACTCATACGGCCACCAAGAGAGGGTTTTCTCTATTCTCTTCTGTATCCCCATCAACAAAGAGAGGAACAAAGATTTCATCTTTGTTATTAAGGACCGTAGTGGGTTGGAAGATCAAATCCCATAAAGAGACGTGTGCTTCAAGATCCGTCAAGCAAAGACAATGGATTCAGGTACGCTTCCGCAATTGAATTTATAATTATGTTCTTCATCTCATGAATCGACAGGGCACAATAAAATTTCTAACATGTTTAGTTTCGAACAAATTAGTTTTATATTATAAACAAGCTAATTAATTTGTGACAAATTAGGTTGGTCTTACGCCAAACATAATAATAATAATAATAATGCTATTCGGTATTCCAAAGTGTTCCTCCAAACTATTCCTTATGTGACAATTAACATTACATGTTTATATAACAGTTGACATGACAAATTTTAAAATTAAAATTATAATTATAATTAAAATTATTATTAAAATTAAAATTAAAATTGACATTAATATTTATATTTATATTTATATGAATTAATGTTAATGTTAAAATTAATATTAACATTAAGAAATTAGATAATAAACTTTTTGTAGTAAAATTTGTCAAGTCAATGTCATGTTAGATGACACATAATATTATGTAACATGCCACGCCAGCTGACACATAAGACCTTGTTTCTTTTGCGGAAAAGAAAGGAAAGAAAACCAATTCTTTATTATTTCCCTTACTTTTTAAATAGTAATTTTCATTCATTTTGTTTTGGTATTTTGATAAGTAAATTATTAGAAGAATAATTGCATTCACTATAGTAGAAAAGTGAATCATTTTTTGGATGGAAAACCCACTTTTCTCATATTTTTCTTCACTATGAATATTTTTTTATATACTTCTCTTTTGACATTCAAACATATAAAAAAAATAATAATAAAATAAAAAAAATAGACGGATGCTTGGGAAAGACAATTTCAAGAACGAATAACATTACTAAAAAAATGTAGCTCCTATCGGTGATCTAGACAACGGCCCCTGTTGCACGTGATAACAAACAACATGTAAAACGTGGCCCATTCAAAACAAAGTTACTTATCAGCTGAAGCAACTATAAGTCTTAACTTAATCCCCAAGTAACCCCACCATCTACAGTAAGTCACTAAATTAGTAGTTCTCCTCCAATACGTCACTCGTTTTCTTTCCAACTTGTCATATATTTATTTGTGACGACCACGACTCTCTCTCTCTCTGCCTCTTGTACCGTACAATACAATCATTGATCTTTCTCCTTCCATCATATTCATGGCTCCAAAGAAGAAGCAAGTAGTCCTCGGCAGGCTACAGAAAGCAATTCAGAAGGTAAAGCTCCTACTCTCGTTCGACAGAAGCCGATGGCTCCTCTCCTCATTCCTCAGCCGTTCGCCGACCCAGTCTCGTCGGCTTAGCTTCAAGAGCCCGCCGGCCGGCCTGCTAGACATCACCGACGTCGACGACTTCTACGAAGTGGGATCCAACTTCGTGCTCTCGAGGTCGACGAGCTTGGCGACCGACAAATCGAGGTCCCCATCCGCGGCTTCGGGGATGGAGAGGTCTGCAAGTGACGCTTCGTCATCGGATGACATCGACCGGAGGGCGGAGGACTTCATCACAAACTTCTACAAGCACATACGGATGGAACGCCAGGTCTCCCTCGAGCTCCGATACTTGAGAGCCAAGGATGGATCATTTGAGAGGACTCCATCGCAATAATAACATAGAATTGTTTTGTTTTGATTATATTTTGGCTGCTTTTTTTTTTTTTTTTTTTTTTTTTTTTTTTTTTTTTTTTTTGAGATGCATTATATTTTGGCTGATGTTGATCTACTTCACTATCGATCCATAAAGATCAGGTCTACATATATTGTTATTCTTTCTAATTCTTTCATTTAAGAGGTTTGTTTGATCATTTGTAAAACTACCATTTTAGTTTAGCAAGCATCTGAGCATCTTATATTCCTTGTAAATTATTGTAAGGTTCTTGAAACTTGAAGACAGGCTGTGGCTTCTACATTCTACCGTCGACACTTTTGTATGTTACTTTCTACTATCTATTTCTTTGTTTTTTATCCTTATTGGAAGCATTTTATTGGACTCATTCACCTTAGTTTTGGTTGTTCAAACTTCAAAGAAATAAAATTAAACTCTAATAGAAGATATGAATATTAGGTTCCATATTAATTTGGCTATTGTGTTTGTTGCTTGTTATTGTGGTTGGAAGAAAAAAAATGACCGACTTGAGTTGAAATTATTTATTTATTGCCTGGGCCTTCACTGGGAATGTTTGGAAAGGAGCCCAAAAGCAGAGAAAATAGGAAAAATGCTAAGCATTCCACCTCTTATAGAAAAAAGAACTTAAAACAAAATACTTAATAACACGGGCGATGCATTTATACAAAATTTCTACTCCGAGCACACGCAATGGAGCCGACGAGTGGCTCACGAGCTAGGACTGCGGTCCAAACCTGTGGACAATATAGCATCACCAGAAAAAATATTCTTCTTCCCGATTAACAAGTACTATGTAAATAGTGAACAACAAATGGACCACTAAATCATAAACAAACATACACAATCAAGTATGCAAATACAATATTTTTTTACATGGAAATTCAAATTAAAAAAAAAATTACGGAACGTTCTAAAGTTCGACACTGAAAAGATTTCACTAAGCCTCGTTTGGTTCGCGGAATGGAAGGGAAAGGAAATCAATTCCTTGTCATTTCCTTTCCTTTGGGAAACTTTAATTCCTATTGATTTTTCTTTCCGATGTTTGGCAATGCCAAGAAATTTGAAAAGGAAAGTGAATACTTCAATGTGGGAAAGTGATTCCTTCCTTGGATGGATGAAATCACTTTTTTCCCTAATTTTTCTTCCATTGGAAATCACTTTCCTTTCCTCCTCAATTTCTTGGACGCCCAAACATAGAAAAGTAATCACTTTTCTTTCCCAACCGGGAGATTCCGCCAACCAAACGAGACCTAAAGGATATAGAAGATTACCAAAGTTCTGTCAATAGCCTAGTCACTTTGAACAGGAATTACCATAATGTCTCAAGCGAGAAATGAATTAAAACGGAGAATGTAACCAAGTAACCTGATAGAAAGAACAAGAAGACATCCGGTTTGTCAACACAGAGGACACGTGCCGCCTCAAACAATATTCTCTGAATCAACTTTGATCTCTCCTGCATCACCTCTTTCCTTCTCTTGCAAGTTGTAAATATCTCATGCTACCTCCAATAAGGTTAATAAACCCTAATATAGGTGTTGGAGTTTTGGTTTTCCTTTAGAAAGCTTTAGTCCCACATCGAAAAAAACAAAGAGATTGTATCTCTATATATTAGCTTTGCTATTATTGGAGATGCACATGTGGTGTGGAGGTGCACATGGGTTTGCCATGTGGGGTTATTTTTTTAATGGAAAAAAGGCTAAAATCAACAATAAAGCATTCATGCTTTTTGCTATTAGAAATTTTTTTTTTCATAGGAGCTAAGCCCCGTAGGGGCTTAGCGACTCGGGCTCGGACTCGGGCTCAAGGGCTCATGTGGCGTTTTGTTGGCGCACTTTGTACTTAGCACGTGGCGCATAGTGCGCTTAAGTTGCGCTCGTTACGCGAGCCCACAGTGCGCTTAAGTTGTGCTCGTTACGCCAGCCCAGTACGCAGCGCAGCGTGCGTAGAGTGCGTAGTGTGCGCAGAGTGCGTAAAATGGCTGTGTGCGTAAAGTGCAAATTACGCTGGTTACGCGAGTGGCACAACTTGCAGCAGAACGTGTCTTTGCATGCTCTGAGCGGTTGCTCCATGTTCGGGGTGGTTACTACCACGTCCCTAACATTGTGCTAACCGGACAGTTGTTGCAGGGGCTTATATAAGGCCTCCTCCTTCTCTCTCACAGGTTAGAACGAAGACACAAGTAGTAGATAGAAAGTTTACAAGTGCTTAGAAGCTGTTAGAGAGAAGAGAGGTATTGTACCAGCGTTGAGTTTTGTACGGGAGTTCGTGTTCATTCGAGGAGTCAGAAGAGCAAGAGTGTTCCAAGTTTTCCGACGAACTTGCTGGTTCCTGGAAGCTATTCGTGTGGGGCGAATAAAGCTTTGAGCAACGGTGATCATTCACCCCAGCAGGAGTTTTTCCATCTTTCGTCTGTCACCTTCTTTGTTGGTATTATCAGGATTCTATTTGCGCACCTTCGGTGAAGTGTTTGCGTTGGTATTATCAGAATTCTATTAGCGCACCTTCTGTGAAGTGTAGCACTAGCAGAATTTCTCTTACGTACCTTCTGTAAAGTGTTACGTTCTGTGCACCTTCGGTGAAGTGTAGCACTAGTAGAATTTCTCTTACGTACCTTCTGTGAAGGATTACGTTCTGTGCACCTTCTGTGAAGTGTAGCACTAGTTGAAATTTTTCTTACGTACCTTTTGTGAAGTGTTACGTAATAACGATTGTTTGTACAATTGTTAAAAAATTTCAGTTTTCCATCGAAAAATTGTGCCCCGAAAATAACAATCTCAAAGCTTTATCGCTACGATGGAAAACGTTAATGTTTCACTCTTCAATTCTGACTTTTGCAAGTTAGAAAAGTTTGATGGAGAACATTACCAAGTCTGGAAGAGGAAGGTATATCTCACCCTTCAACTCAAAGACGTAGATCACGTGCTTCTGGAGGAAGAACCTACTGTTCCAGATGTTGGATCTGCTGCCGCAATTACCGCGGCTACTAAACTTCAAGCAAAATGGAGAATGAAAAATAGTATTTGCAGGCTGCTTATCCTGAATGCTATGGAAGATTTCCTTGCAGAATCCTATTCTAAGAAAAATATCGCTAGAGACATATGGGAGTCTCTAGAAAAACTCTACGAAGAAGACAAGAACCGCAGTAAAATATTTGTGGTTGAAAAATATCACAAGTGGTTTTTTTAGGAAGAAAAGTCTATGCTGCAGCAGGTGAAGGAGTTCCTGAAACTGCGATAGAAGCTGGAAGACGAGGCGATGCCCCTCCCTGACAAGTTTGTTGTTGGAGGGATTGTCTCAAAGCTCCCCGCTGGGTGGAGCAAGTTCTATGCAAACATGCATAGGAAGAAGCTTGAGATCAGCCTTGAAGATCTCTTGCAGGAAATCTATGTTGAGGACCAGATGCGGGCTCAACTGAAGGTAGACACACTGTCCAAGCAATTGGCTAACACCAATCTGGTTTATACCAAGGAACCAAGGGGAAAGCAGGCGGCTTCCCATAGCAAGAAGAAGGACCATGACAATCTAAAAGTCAAGGGAACTTCTATCAAGAAAAAGAAGCCAAAGTCTCAAATGCCTTGCTTCAAGTGTGGCAAGAAGAGCCATTTTAAGAATGAGTGCAAAGCAAAGACCAAGCAATCAGAGCAAGGAGAGCCTAGTAAGGTATCTATGATCACTGACGTTGTTGCTATGATTGCACAGGTTGATGCGGTAAGGACTGACTCTGACTGGTGGGTAGATACTGGAGCCTCCTGCCATGTCTGCTCTAGTAAGGAGTGGTTCACCACCTATACACCTACTTCTGAAGTGGTTATGATGGCGAACCAGGCACAAGCTGAAGTGCTCGAGATTGGGACGGTAGTATTGAAGCTGACTTCGGGGAAGTCTCTGACGCTTCAAGGCGTGAAGCACGTACCTGCTATCGCCAAGAACCTGATCTCAGGAGGCCTACTCTGCAACGCAGGCCTCAGGATGGACATCAATGCTGGCCAGATGGTAATGTCTATAAAGGGAACATATTTTGGGAAAGCTTATTATACCGAAGGAATGTTCAAAATTCAGCTTGTAAATCAGTCCAATATAATTAATGTAATTAATGAAGTCACTCCTTCTGCTTATACTCTTGAGTTATGGCATAATAGGCTATGACATGTTCATTTTAAACGAATAAACAGAATGTCTAGTCTAGGACTTATCTCCAAATGTGGGGGTAAGGTAGAGAAATGTGAAGTTTGTGCTCAAACGAAGATCACAAGGAAACCCTTTCCTTGGGTTAATCGAAGTACAGATCTTCTGGAGTTGGTACACTCTGATATCTGTGACTTTAAACAGTTCTCTACAAAGGCCGGGATGAAGTATTTCATAACCTTCATCGATGACTTCTCTAAGTATGCGTTCGTCTACTTGCTGAAGACTAAAGACGAAGCATTCGAGAAGTTCAAGGAGTTCAGAGCCGAAGCTGAGCGGCAGACTAGACAACAACTCAAAAGAATAAGAAGTGATCGAGGTAGAGAGTACAGGTCTCATGAATTCACATCATTCTGCAAAGAACATGAAATTGTCAATGAGACTACGGCTCCGTACTCTCCTCAATCAAACGGAGTAAGTAGCAGAGAGAAAGAACATAACGTTAACATAAATGATTAACTCAATGTTGTTGACTGCTGGCCTTCCTAAGTGCTACTGGGGTGAAGCTGCATTGACGGCCACTTTTATTCTAAATAGAGTGCCTCATGCAACTTCAGACGTTACTCCTCATGAACTCTGGTTCAAGATCAGACCTAACTTGAATGTCATTCGAGTGTGGAGGTGTCTGGCATATGTCAAGCTTCCAGATCTGAAGATTCAGAAGCTTGGGACGAGGACTACTAAGACGATCTTCTTGGGGTATGCCGAGAAGAGTGATGCTCGAAGATTTTTTGATATTGAGTCAAATCATATCATTGAATCTCGCAACGTAGAATATTTTGAAGACAAATTTGCTTGGCACAAGAATATTGTTCTTGCGGATGTACCGGAGAACAATGAGGGTGCGCAGCAAACTTAAGTCTTCAATGAAGATGTGGTCCAAGAAGATGTTGTTGAAACAACGATTGAACTAGAACAAGCTGAGCCGTCAGCTAAGCGTGTGAGAAGGCCGAAGGACTTCGGAAGTGACTTTGTCACCTATCATGAGGAAGCAGATCCGCTTACATATGATGAGGCGATGAAGACCAGAGATGCAATTTTCTGGAAGGAGGCGATTGACAATGAAGTTGATTCCATCACCTCAAATAACACTTAGATGTTGGTTGATCTTCCTGAAGGAGCGAAACCCATCGGATGCAAATGGATCTTCAAGAAGAAGATGAAAGCAGACGGAACTATTGACAAGTTCAAGGCTAGGTTGGTAGCCAAGGGGTTTTCTCAGAAGCAAAGGATTGACTATTTTGACACATATGCTCCAGTAGTCCGGATGACCACCATCAGAATGTTGATTGCTCTCGCAGCAATACATAAGATGGTGATACATCAGGTGGATGTCAAAACGGGTTTCCTAAATGGCGAGCTGACCGAAGAGATTTACATGCAACAGCCAGAGGAATTTGTCGTCAAGGATCTTGAAGACAAAGTTTGCAAGTTGGTAAAATCTTTGTACGGTCTTAAACAGGCTCCCAAGATGTGGCATGAGAAATTTGACAAAGTTATAAGGTCAAATGGCTACATGGTCAGCGAGACGGACAAGTGTGTTTACACGAAGTTCGCTGATGGAAGAGGTGTGATCATTTGTCTGTACGTGGACGACATACTTATCCTAGGTACGAATATGAGCTGTGTCACGAAGACAAAGAGGTTCATCTCGAGCAAATTCAGTATGAAGGACTTGGGGGAAGCTGATGTGATCTTAGGGATCAAGCTCATCCGGACAGATACTGGACTAGAGTTGTCACAGTCTCATTATATTGAGAAAATGATCACTCGTTATGGGTATCGGGATATTTCAGGGATCGATACGCCGTACAGGTGTGATGTGAAGCTGAAGCCTAATTCAGGGGAAAGCGTCAGGCAGCTGGAGTATGCTAGCATAATCGGGAGTTTGTTTTATGCTACTAATGCCACAAGGCCTGACATAGCTTTCATCGTGGGAATGCTGAGTCGTTTCACTAGCAACCCTGGTGTTGAATACTGGAAGGCTGTGAAACGGGTTATGAGATATCTCAAGAAGACTCAGACATATACACTGTACTACAGCGGAGATCTGCAGGTAGTAGAAGGCTTCAGTGATGCCAGTTGGTGCTCAGATTTTGAGAGCGAGAGGTCCACAGGTGGATATATTTTCACAATAGGTGGAGCTGCTATATCGTGGAAATCGAAGAAGCAGACTATGCTCTCGCGGTCATCCATGGAATCTGAGTTCTTTGCACTTGATACCGCAGCCGAGGAAGCAGAATGGCTTCGGGAGCTCATGTATGATCTTCCAGTAGTTGGGGCACAAATACCGGCAATACCGATATACTGCGACAACCAGGCGACTGCGACGGTGGCATCAAATGATCTTTTCAACGGAAAGTAGAGGACTGTGCGGTTAAAGCACATGGCAGTACACGATCTTATTAAGAGAGGTGTAATTACAGTGATTGATGTTCGGAGTCAGGAAAATCTAGCGGATCCGTTCACCAAGGGCCTCAAGCGCCAGCTGGTCGATGACTCAGCATGTAAATTGGGCTTGAAGGCATTCTGACATTAGTTATTGTATTCCTACCATAAAGTTTTATGCTATTAGTTCAAAGATTTATCTACTAGGCATCTAGCTTTTTGTTCAAGGGAGGACCATTAACTGGAAGAATATCAGAAACGGTGGGTCATGTTCTATCGGGCATGGAGAGGTTACGGACCTACAACCACTGTTGTCTACTGTTGATTTCTGCAAAAAACGGTTCCTATGGGAAGGTTGGCTTAATTGCCTTAATGAGTTCTCAGGCAGAGTGAATGCCTGGTGTGCTTTACAGGAAGCACGGTAGAGCAGCACTACAAGGAGTGAAACTCCATGCTACAGTAGGGTGACTCCACAATGAGGTTCCTATATGTGGGGTGCTGCCTAGGAATAGGATAAAGCCTCGACTTAGCAGGCCAAGTCACAGCGACGTAGCACCGCAAATAGGCATTTAGCCTAATGATGTATGTTAAAAATAAAGAGGGGTGTAGTCAGCACTACAAAGAGGAGGAGTTCCTCATGTTACAGTGGCACAACACCACGATGAGGTACCCGGTTAGGGATAAAGCCTCGGCCTTGCAAGCCATGTCGTTGTGGTGTAACACCGCAAGGGAGCCTAAGGCCTCATGCTGGGTAGTTTGGTACTACAAAGAGGCGGTTGCCTCATGCTACAGTAGTATGACACTACGACGAGGTTTCCGGTACGGGGTAAGGCCTCGACTTTATGCCATGTCATAGCGGCGTAGCACCGCAAGGGAAGCGCAAAGCGTTTCATGCCATGTCTCTTTATAATGAACTCACCTATAGTGTATGGACAAAGAGATATCAGGCCGTCTCTTGAGGGTAAACTTGTAGACGCCCGAAATTATACACTGAAACAAGGCTGGCACAGGGCCTTTAATGTGTAGCCAGAAGCACATGTAACTACATTATGTGTGTGGAAAGAATTTCAGCTATGATGCAGAATTCAAGGCTTAGTCCATTCTTGTATTATAGTATGATTTTTGACCCATGCGGGAAGATTCAAGTCGTCAGCGACATCTCTCCTAATGCATGATGGACAGTTACTGTGGAGAACACTTATACCCATATATAGAGATATATGGGGGATTGTTGGAGTTTTGGTTTTTTCTTTAGAAAGCTTTAGTCCCACATCGGAAAAAAACAAAAAGATTGTATCTCTATATATTAGCTTTGCTATTATTGGAGATGCACATGTGGTGTGGAGGCGCACATGGATTTGCCAGGTGGGGTTATTTTTCTAATGGAAAAAAGGCTAAAATCAACAATAAAGCATTCATGCTTTTTGCTCTTGGAAAATTTATTTCCATAGGAGCTAAGCCCCGTAGGGGCTTAGCGACTCGGACTCGGGCTCGGACTCGGGCTCAAGGGCTCATGAGGCGTAATGTGGCATTTTGTTGGCACACTTTGCACTTAGCACGTCAGCATTGTCGCTAGGCGCATAGTACGCTTAAGTTGCGCTCGTTGCGCGAGCCACTTGTGCGACCACGTTCCGCAGCCCGTTACGGGAGCCCAGTTACGCTGGCCCAGTTACGCAGCCCAGTACGCAGCCCAGTGTGCGCAGTGTACGCAGCGTACGTAGCATGAGTAGAGTGCGCAGAGTGCGCAGTGTACGCAGCGTACGCAGTGTGCGTAGAGTGCATAGTATACGCAGGTTACGTAAAATGGCTGTGTGCGTAAAGTACAAATTACGCTGGTTACGCGAGTGGCACAACTTGCAGCAGAACGTGTCTTTGCATGTTCTGAGCGGTTGCTCCATGTTCGGGGTGGTTACTACCACGTCCATAACATTGTGCTAACCGGGCAGTTATTGCAGGGGCTTATATAAGGCCTCATCTTTCTCTCTCACAGGTTAGAACGAAGACACAAGTAATAGACAGAAAGTTTACAAGTGCTTAGAAGCTGTTAGAGAGAAGAGAGGTATTGTACCAGCATTGAGTTTTGTACGGAAGTTCGTATTCATCCGAGGAGTCAGAAGAGCAAGAGTGTTCTAAGTTCTCCGACGAACTTGCTGGTTCATGGAAACTATTCGTGTGGGGCGAATAAAGCTTTGAGCAACGGTGATCATTCACCCAAGCAGAAATTTTTCCATCTTTCGCCTGTCACCTTCTTTGTTGGTATTATCAGGATTCTATTGCCGCACCTTCGGTGAAGTGTTTGCGTTGGTATTATCAGAATTCTATTAACGCACCTTCTGTGAAGTGTAGCACTAGTAGAATTTATCTTACGTACCTTCTGCGAAGTGTTACGTTCTGTGCACCATCTGTGAAGTGTAGCACTAGTAGAATTTTTCTTACGTACCTTCTGTGAAGGGTTACGTTCTGTGCACCTTCTGTGAAGTGTAGCACTAGTTGAAATTTCTCTTAAGTACCTTTTGTGAAGTGTTACGTAATAACGATTGTTTGTACAATTGTTACGAAATTTCAGTTTTCCATCGAAAAATTGTGCCCCGGTAATAACAATAGGTATACCCTAAATTGTCAATGTTGGTTCGGACCATCAAAATTGATCATATCTGACCGCACAAAATGACATCTGTCCAAACCCACAAGTTTGTCTTCTACAAGCTTATGCTCGACCAAATACGATTTTTTGTGCAAAATTTTGTTTTATATCTGCCTGTACTCAGCAAAATCTAGAATTCTACACAGAATTGAAGTACAACTATTTATGGCAAACAATGAACCTTGACATATTCTGTCCTCCCTAGCTTCTTCATACTCTTTGAGTGGCACTTGCTACCGCCAGGATTTGTCCACATAATAAGGGAACCTTCCCAAACTATAACACCCCGCTTTTTTAAAATATGGGATACGTTAGCACATGACGCTGGCAAGCTACATATACGATGAACTCCAGTTCAAGAGTACGTATATAAATTCCACGATAGTTGGGTTTGACTAGCATGTAAGACCTAAGTGTTGGTATTTTTACCTTTAGTCTAGAAAAGATAGTCCCACATCAGCTACACCAAATGGTGAGTATCTCAATATAATGCATTGTTTGTGTTGAGTTGTGCACATAAGGTGTGGTGGGGCACAAGTGTGTGCCATGTGGGAATATTTTCCTTGAAGGAAAAATGATTAATTCTAACAAGGAGACAAGTTGATTTTTGTCGTTCGGACTCGGATTCCAGGATGCCACGTGCATGCACATGTATTTGGGGGGTAGCAGTGGACTGTCACTCGACTATGCTGATTGTGGGATGAACTAAAATATCAAACTCTATTTTTGAGTATTGGTATTTTAGTCACACATCGGACAGAAAAAAATGTGAAGTCTCACTCCACTCTATAAATAGAGTCCCCTGATCTCCTTTCTAAGATGCATCAAAGAAGAAAGTAAAGAGAGTCCGTGAAGTCCAGGGAGCCCGTTCAAATCACAAAAAGTTGACTAATGAGCGTTCCAGAAGTTCTTTGAGAACTTGCTGGTTCCTGAAAGTAGATCGTATAAAGATGAATCTTGCTTTGAGCAACGACAATCTTCGTCACCCCAGCAGAGTTGCCTTCGTCTATTCTTTCTTTCTTCTTTACTTGTTTTGTGTGGCTTCGGGTATTTTTGGAGAGTAAACTTGTTTGCAGAAATCTAGAAATACTTTAAGGATATTAGAGAGCTAATACTAGCTGAAAATCTCTATTATCCGATCCCCTACAAAGGCCATTAGAAGCTAATACTAGCTGAAAATCTCTAGTATCCGATCCCCTACAAAAGCTATTAGAGAGCTAATACTAGCTGAAAATCTCCAGTATCCGATTGACTCTCCATCTAGATCTATTTCGGGAATAACAATCTCAAAGCAAGATTTAGATCCAATGGAGAACAACCGTGCCAACCTTCTCGATACAGGTTTTAACAAACTTGAGAAATTTGACGGGGAGCATTACAACGTCTAGAAAAGAAAGGTCAGCCTAAATCTTCAACTCGTGAGCGTCGACTATGTGTTGACAGATCTTGACCTTTAATTCTAGAAGGTGAAAATGCTCGAAGGGTCGTCGAGGCCACTGTAGAAGCATGAAAAATCTCAGCATAATGCAAGACGCAGAGGTGCAGGCAGTCAAGCACGCTAACAGCAAAGACAAAAGTCACAAACAGATGAAAAGCTCAGAAGTACTTTTTTATTAATCATGGCTACAAGAGTCTGCTACAGACTTGTCACGATTACATAAAAGACCGCATAAAGATATAATTACATGGATCTGTTACAAAAGACTTTGTGATTACATGTGCCGAATTGAAAACTCCTACGGATCTACGTCGGGGTTACTCTTCACAGTGTGATCATCATGGAGAGAGGCACTGTGGATAGAAGATGTGAATACAGTCTGCATCAAAGTCTCCACCGCCGCTTCCTCCCTCCAGACGAGCAGCACTTCCGGAAGCAGCTTTTGGCCCGCCGAAAGCTCAGGGCATAGTGCAGCAGGAAGGCCCTTTTTCAAAAGGGCATCAGCTTTCGAGGCTCTTCTAGCCTAACAAAAGCACACTGCCGCCAATGAGCAGGGCAGAGCACAACCTGTGGCTCTCCGATTTGCCCATCCACCCACAAGCTAGGCCGTCAGGACCTCGAAGACCTCCAAGGCGTCGCCTAGGTTCGAACTCCTCATGAGAAGCGTTTCAGCACGTTTCGAGGCTCGTCAACAGTTCTTCTACGAAGGCATAGCCCCTTTCAATGAAGAAATCCTCAACCAAAATCCGACTTAGGTAAGGCCAACCGCCGCTCGAAGCTAAGTCTGGATCCAGCATGGTATTGAAGGACAAGAAGAAGAAGAAGACGTGACTTTTCAGAAGATACTCCCCCTTTATATAGGGCGGGAGCGGTCCAAACGCAGGCCACATGGCCAACGGTCAAATTTTTTACATTAATGGAATGAACTTAAGACTCAGCACGATGAACCTCTTTAAATAAGGTTCATTCGACTAAGTCCTAGACTATTCTAGGACCCCTTTAAGTTCCCCAAGTAACGGTGGCAATTAAGAAAGAGTCGTTCATTAAGGAGTGGTCATTCATTGCTCTTTAAAGGAAGACTTCAAAGCCAATGCCTTCAATCCAGAGATACAGCTACACTCCTGCGCCAACCTCAGGCACAGACTGGTGATGTTTCTAAACCACCTCAACTCCAACGGTACAGCACTCTGCTTCGACCCAGAAGCTCAACTACCTTTCGTCAGAGACTTAGGAGATACCATTGCATCCAATACAAGTCCGCCTGCCACTCCAAAAGCACAGTAACCTCGTCAAACTGAAGCACAAGCCTACTCGTCGTCCTAAAGCATAGTGACTTTGCCACTCGAAACACAGCCTTCTCGTCGCTCATATGCACAGAGGCTTCGACATCTTCGAAGCATAGTCCACTCGTCGCCTGAAAGCACAGAGGCTCCGTTGTTTCTAGAAGAACGGTTTACTCGTTGTCCTAGAAGCGCAGCAATACTCAGACCTCGCCAGAAGCACAGAAAGCATGGTTCCACCCAGTCAATTTGCTTAAACTGACTCTCTCAAAGATAAGATTGGGGTTAATCATGATTAATATCTTAACAAACTGATTTAAAAGCTTAGACGAGGATCAATCAGAATCCAAATTTGAGATGAAATTCCAAGATTTACTCGGCTGCATCCGAACAAGCAAATCGGCACACGCCACATGTCTCCTCCTTTGGTTATTTTGATAACCACCAAAGATTTCGGTTGAGGAAAATCTCAATGTCAGCCACGTGTCAGCGTCGCAGAAGTCCGTACAGTACAATGACAACATATTCCTTCATATCTTAAAACCCTAATGCATATCGCATATGTGCTTTCTTCTCCTATAAATAGAAGGAGTTTTCCTTCAACAAGGGAGCGACAACCGAATATCAAATCTCTAGCTCCAGGCATCCTCTTGATCGGCAACCCTAGAGTTCCATCAAAGAAATCAGAAAATCAGAGCAAGTTTAACCCGTCGTCAGATCGTCAATGAAGTAAAGGAGCCACTGCAGTGCTCGATCTCCATCGTCACAATTTTCCAGAAACTCTTCTCCTTGTACTTAGAATATCCTGTTTAGGACTTCCTTCTCTTTACACAAGACTTTTTACGTTCAATAAGCAAAAAATTTGTTCAACCATTTGTGATGTCGAACAGCCACTGTTTTACAATCCAAGTGGAAAAGAGATAAAAACCTTTGTAAGTTGCTTATCTTGAACTCAATGGAGGACTCTCTGGTAGAGTCAAACAGTAAGACGGTACATCTGTTGGTCGATGCCTTCGTCTTCAGGGGTATTGTCGCCAAGCTCCCACTTGGGTGGAGCAAGTTCATTACGAACATGCACCACAAGAAGATGGAGGTAAATCTTGAATGCCTCTTGTACTTGATTCATGTTGAAGACAAGCTAAGGACTCTCACCAACTGAAGGTGAAGTCAGCTCAATTCAAGCCAAAGCCTTTGGGCGATGGGGCTTGCTTCAATTGTGGCAAGAAGGGCCACTTGAGAAAAGATTGCATGGCCAAGCCCAAACCAAAATAGCAGGTATGGCTAAACTTGGTTGTTTTGATTACTTAACTTGGTTGCTACTACACAGGTTGAGTTATCTAGCGTGGTAGTTGACTGTGGTCAAATACTAGTGCATCTAACCACGACGTGTGCTCTCGAAGGAGCTATTTACCGACGACGAGCCTTGTTATGACACAGGTCTCGATGGTGAACATATATCTAGCAGAAGATCTGGAAGATCGAAAAAGTGGTTATGGACCACCGACAAGTTCCTTAGAATGCATGTTGCACGTACCAGAGATTTTCAAAGATCTGATTCCAGAAAGTCTGTTGTTTGATACAGACTTGAAGGTGGACATTTGTACTAGCCAGATGGTAATTTCTTGGCGAGGAACATGCTTCGAGAAGATGTTCGGTACTGAAAGGATGTTCGAACTTCAGTTGATGGCAATGAAGTTACTTCATTGAATGGAGTGAGAGTTGGTCTATGATAGAAGCAGATCAAGATGTCCTATCTGGGCCTTATCTCCAGAATATGGGGGTAAAGAAGTGGAGGGATTTGAGGTCTGTGAAGAGACAAAGACTGTCAGAAAACTGCTCAGACGATTGAACTAAAGTAAGGATAATCTAGAGTTAATACACTCAGATATCTGTGACTTTTGTCAATTCTCCACAGAGGCCATTTTGAAATATTTTCCAAAATGCACATTCGCATGTCTTCTCATGTCGAAGGATGAAGCATTCTAGAAGTTTACAAAATTCAGGGCTGAAGCTGAATATTAACCCGGTCTACAACTACTCAGAAGTGAACATGGCGGAGAGTGTCATTTTTTGGATTCGTATCGTTCTGTTATGAACATCGAATTGGCTATGAAATGACTACTATGTATATACACTCATGATTGATCAAGACGGAGAGTATCATTTTTTGGATTGACATCGTTCTGTTATGGACATAGAATTGACTATGAAACGACTGCTCCGTAGTATCTATAATCTATGGAGTGTCAGAAAGGAAGATCAGGTCGCTGTCAAAGATGATGATATCTATACTACGGATCTTCCAATATACTTTTGGGATAGATTGCGTGTATGGCTACATTTATTGCTGAATAAAGTATCATTCGTATATCTGACAATGATTCTCATCAACACTAGTTTAAGGTTAGACCTAACTTGAATATCATTCAAATGTGGGGGTGTCTGGTGTACGTAAAGCTTTCGAATATTAAGATTTAGAAGTCAGGGACGAAGACCAAGAAGACAATATTTCTGGAATTAGCTATTGTAAGCTATGCTCGGAGATCACTTGATATTGTATCAATCATATCATTGAGTCTCGCGAGACAGAATTCTTTGAAGACAATATCGCTAGGGACTAGAATATTATTCTCGCAGATATTCCAGAGAACATTATTGGTACCGAAGGAGCAAGTACTTTCAAAGAAGTAGTAGTCCAGAAGGTGGTTGTCATTGATGAGATAACACTTGAACCAGTATTCGCTAAGCAATTAGAAAAGCGAGTGAGAAGGCCGAAAGATTTCGGAGATAAACTTTATCATCCATCACATGGAGACTGATGAGGTGATGAAGTCCAGAGATGTGATCTTCTGGAGGAAAGAGTCAATGATAAGATTGATTTTGTAACATCCAATTATAAGTGGATGTTAGTTAATCTGCCTGAAGGAGCTAAACCTATTGAATCTTCGAGAAAAAAAGACGAAAGCCGAAGGAACTGAAGATGAGATCAAGGCTAGAGAATTTGCTAAAAAATAGAAGATTAATGAGGTTGACGCATATGCTCTACGAGCAAAGATGTCAACTATCAGGATAACGATGGCCGTGGCTGCTATTCATAAGCTATTCTATCATCAGATGGATGTCTAGACAGTATTTTTGGATAGAGAAATGACAAAAGAGATTGACATATAATAGCTAGATAGATTATCGTTCAGTGTATTAAAGACAAGGTTTACAAGTTGGTGAATTCTATGTATAATTTGAAGTACGCTCCCAACTTGTGGCTCGAGGAGTTTGACCAGGTTATTAGGTCAAAAGGCTATGGGGTCAGCGAGACTGTTAAAGTATGTTTACACGAAGTTCGTTAATAAGAGAGGAGTCATCATTTGTCTCTATATGGACGACATAATAATGTGTCACTAGAACAAAGATGTTTCTCACGTCCAGATTCAGTATAAAGGACATGGGAGATGCAGATGTCATTCTGGGGATTTAAATAATCCAGACGAAAGTTGAGCTTGCCCTGTCACAAGCTTACTACATGAAAAGTTGCTCACACGCTATGTATATCAGGATCTTTCAGGGATCGATACTTCTTATAGGTATGATCAAAAGATGAAGCCAGATCCTGGAGAAGCGTCAGACAATTAATATACTCAAACATCATTAGGAGTTTGATGTAGGCTATAAGTACCACCAGGTCTGACATAGCTTTTGCTGTAGGCATGACAAGTTAATTCAGGAGCAAACGAAGTGTTGATCTTTGGAAAGCTGTGAAGAGAGTAATTGGATATCTCTTATGGATTCAAAAAGATGCACTACATCTGTTACCCTGCAAGGGGTAGAAGGCTTCAGCGATGCCAATCGGTGGTTAGAAGGAGAAAAAGAAGAGGTTATATCTTTTATATGGATAATGCTGCTATATCGAGGAAGTCGAAAAAATAGATCCATGGGTAGTGGTGCTATAACGAGGAAATTGAAGAAGCAAGCATTTCTCTCACTATTGAATCTGAGTTCTGTTTGCTGTAGCGGATGAAGCAGTATTGCTTCGGTATGAAGCAAAATGGCTTTGGAAGCTCAGGAAGGATCTTTCTGTGGTTGGTAAGCAAATTCGGGTGATGCCAATGTACTGTGACAACTGGACACGATCTTTTTGTGGGTGGTGCGTATATTCCGATAGTGCTGATTTATTACGACAACCAGTCGACTATAGCGGTGGCAAAAGTCCTCTTCAATGGCAAGAAGAGGACTTACGATTAAGGCATAGGTCGGTGAATGATCTTACTAAAAAAGGAGTCATTGTCGTGGTAGATATTCAGAGTCAAGAGAATCTGGTGGATCCGTTCAACAAAGGTCTCAAGCACCAGCTGGTCGAGGACTGTCATGACCCGCACCTAGTGTAAGGGTACGAGAAGTTGGTACGTCCAGCCTACGCCACAGTATCGGAAGTAGAACGCTGTCCTAGGTCACATACATCTAACAATAATAAGGTACCTGTATAATGTATACGCTCCGAATGGAGTACCATATAGAAGTGTATATCTCAATTACAGCTAAGGTAGAAGTACGATAAGATAGATAGATAAAATCTGAATCCACAATAAAATACAAATAAGGGAGAGAGACTAAGTGTCTAAGATAACAAATCCACAATATCCAGAATAACAAAATCCTCAATAAGTACAAGTGTATCCAAAACAAGACAAGACAATAAGTGAGATACTGGTCTAGCTAACTAGCCTAGACTACGGGGGTAATGTCCTCTGCAAGTGCTGGGTCCTCCTGGGAGTCCAGCTCACATGTGTCATCTAGGCCTGCTCCATAGTATGTATGACAGAACTCCTCAATATCATCTGTAATATTTTCAACAGGTCCAGTCAGGACGGGAGCGAGCACAATACATCTCACGCAGTTCATAATATGATAGGATATATAAATATGCTATAGAGTAAGATACATAAAATGCTGGAAAAATCTATAAAGTAAAAGAGATGACTGTAAAAAAATATCTACTATAAGTAAAGAGCTAACAATGACTAGTGATGCAGAGTACAAGATAGACATGTGAACGACTTGATAATAAGCATGGAAGTTTGCACATGACTACACTACTTTGTAATTGTTCACATAACCATTAATACTCCCCCGTACCCTAATCAATACATAAGGATCCAAACAGGTTATGTTATTGCACATGATTTCACATGGGGGCCCATAAATGGATGTATATGAATATAAATATGGGGGCTCCGTGAACATCAGAGTACATGAATCACGAGAGTACACATGAATGGTAAAAGCACAGGAATACATGATGAAAATGAAACGCACATGATATGATGTATCCGATGCTCCTGAGGGGGATAACATCTCATGAAGGAATCCATATAGTACCAATACGTGTTAACAACGTGACAGCATCAAGTAAAGTAATCTAGAGCGTAAATGTAAATCCTATCAAGTATGAAACGGTCAGAGAATATACTCGCCTGATATCCTGAGTATCTGAAATAAATATACTGTCTGAGGAGAGGTGTCTGACTCCTATTTAGAACAGCACAAGTCACAACATATCCAAAATGGTAAAATAGACTACTACAATACATCCTATATGATGTTTGGGTCAATCTAGGCTAAAGTCAACCTTTGGTCAACTCTAGTCAGCTACACTAGTCAAACTAGGTCAACTAGGTCAAATCCTAACCAGACAAGTCTCACAAAGCCTAACCATGTCTATCCTAGCATTCACATACCATCACAATGTTATACAAGCTATCAACACACAATCCCATGTGTATACATGCCATATACACATATGCTTACATATAGGAAACCATATAGGCTATATGCCTATGTACCAATCTATATTGGCATACACTCATATTTATTTACCATATTTATATACACTAAAATCATATAGGCAATATGCATATATATATATATATATATATATATATATATATATATATATATATGTATAATGTGATATATATATATATATATATATATATATATATATATATATATATATATATATATAGAGATAGAGTGACATGTGTGTGTGTCAATATTGTGTGTGTACATAACAGTGTGTGTGTGTATATAGGTTCCTGTGTGTGTGTGGCAGTAAGGGGTGTTCTCAGTCCCTGTGTACATGTGTGTATGTGTTCTCAGTTTAGTGTAAGGGTGAGTGAGTGATATCAATGTGTGATTGCGTGTATATATGAATCAGTACAACAATCCAGTTTCCAGGTTTTTCCTCTGTGTGTGTAAACAGTACGTTGGTTCTCAGGTCAGTGTGTGCATGAGTGTATAGCGGTACATGAACATGTGTATGTGTGTGTAGATTTCAGGAAACAGTGTATCAGTTAAGTGCACATGCATTCTCAGGTTTGTGTGTGTGCTATATGAGAAAACAGTACACACATAAACAGTTCCCAGTTTACAACAGTCCATTGCATTTCGAAACCAAATCACCTAGCTACATGAATCCCAACATTACAACTTAACTCAGGCCTAGAATAGGATCTAACATTGTAAATTAATCATTCTAAAATCAGGAATACACATTTCAATTCTCAGAAAATCAGTTTTTTTTCATTTTACAACAGTCCACTTGAAATTCGAAAACCCATAATCCAATATTTAACATAAATCCCAACATATAGACTAAACTCAGGCATAAATGTATGATCTAATCATGATAATTTAACCATTCAAAATTAGTTTAAACATAATTAATCTTATAAAATCGAAGAACTGTACCTAGTGTCAGGAATTTAGGGGAATTCACCAATTCGAATTCAAAATACAATTGATAACCCAAACAATTGGTTGGTAATTAAAGTGTCACATGTGAATGTGTCATGAAAGTGTCCTAGTGTCCAAAAATTAGACACAAATGTGTCCAAAATAGTCCAACACACAGAACACTGAAATAGTGCACTGACAGTGTGGTGCGCGCGTGCCATAGGTTCGTGCACACGACACGAGTCGAATCATGACACGTGCTCGTGTTCCCATGTTTGTCTAATATAGGGCAACACGTTCGTGTCCCTGACACGTCACCACGACGTGTCCACGATGGACACGAAGCCCGTATCAGCAGGATGAGACACGCGTGCACTGTGCAGTGTGAAACATGTGCACACGCGATTTCTTCCTCGATACGAAACCATGTTGCGTGAAATTTCTTGGGTGTCATGTCAAACATGTGCTCCGTGTGTCCAAGAAATTTTGTGTCCAATAGTGTCGTGTACAGTGTGTACGACACCCCGAACAGCAGGGCATCGAGCACACTGCTCATGCTGCATGTCCGTGTCAGATTTCGACACAAAAATGACACAGGGGTCGACTCAGTCAAGGAGGATTATAATCTATACATATAGGGCTACAAGTTCATTCAAACACATTTCAAAAATAGTAAATAAATTCCCTTTGTGGCATTCTATCAAACACCTAGAACTAGATTATGATACGTGTGCGATACGGACACGAAATCAATACAAAATTTCACCAATCACACACCACAGCTAGGGGACACCTAGATCTAGGCTATTATGTACATAAATCAGGATTAAAACATAGTTTAATGGGTTTACCTATAGAGTATCAATGACAAGGAAAAAGTCCCAAATATGATAATTCTCCTTGCAAGCCAATAGCTCCAAATTGTACCAAAACTGAGATTTTCTCTCCATGAAAAGAAAATAGAGTGGGATTAGGCTCTAATACAAGAAACTAGAGTAAAAAAGAAATTAAAATGAAATAGTTATGGATTGGGGAAGAATGACCAATACCTTTCTTTTCCAAAAGTTGATTTGATGCAAAAGAGGCAAGAAGAATGGAAGAGAGATTATATATGGTGGGGATCCCTATGTGGCCGACCAATAAAGGAGGAATTAGGGTTAGGTTTATGACTAATGGGCTTGGGCCAAGTTTCAAAGATAAAGGAAATCAATCCATAAGTCAAAGTCCTTGAACCTAATTATTTATTCTCCTATATGAAACTTGATTCTAAATGACTTAACTTGGGTTGACTTAAGTTAGACTAGGGTCCCACCATGCTATTCAAGTCACCATAGCTAGAGTCAATATATAGGTTAGTCTCCAAAGTCTCAACTAGCAAAGGTCAAAACAACAACCATCACTCAAACAATTTACAAATAATTCCAAGAAACCAAAATGACCAAAATACCACTAGGCCAAAAATGATAAATAAAATATCCTAATCACATGGTTAGGCTCTAGGTTAAGTAGTCTCTAGGGTTTCACTAGCAAAACTCCAAAATCATAAATTACCAATAAAATAGTTTAAAAATAATTAAAAATTACCAAAAATTATATCATGATTTAAATAACATTATTAAAAGATTAAAATTATAAAATTTCAAAATTACCTTTATTTAGAAAACTGGGTGTTACAAGGACTCAACAAGAAAAATAGGCTTGAAGACGTTCTGATATTGTGTCTCTGCAATCCTACCATAAAGTTTTATGCTATTAGTTCAAAGAGAAATCTACTAGGCATCTAGCTTTGGTTCAAGGGTGGACCATTGAGTGGAAAAATATCAGGTGCAGCGGGCAATCCTTTGGTATACTGCGGGGTCACGGACCTAGAACCACTATTAGTGGGCAGTCCTTTGGATATTGCGAGGTCACGTACCTAGAACCACTGTTGGTGGGCAATTCCTTTGGATATTTCGGGATTTTAAACCCAGAACTACTGTAGGTAGGCAATCCTTTAGGAATTCGAGGAGTTATGAACTCAGAACCACTGTTGTCTACTGTTTGTTCTTTGTATAGAACAAAGTCCTGTGAAAGGATGGCTTGGAAGCCTTAATGAGTTCTTAAACATTTGGATTGTCCGACGTGCTTTACAGGAAGCATTGGCAGCACAACATTGCAAAGGAGCATAGTACTCCATGCTATAGTAGGGTAACACCACATGAGGTACCTAGTAAGGGTAAAGCCTCGACTTCGGGCCAAGTCACAGTGGCGTAGCACCGCATATAGACAGGTAGGCCTAATACTGTAGAATAAAGAGTGGTAGACAGCACTACAAAAATAGTGGTGTAGCACCACATGAGGCATTACCTCGGCTTTGAAAGCCACGTTACGGCAGCATAACACCACATGGAAGCGAAAGGCTTCATGTTGGTTAGTTTGGCATTACAAAGAGGCTGGGCCTCATGCTACAGTGGTATGACACCACATGAGGTATTGTCTCGGCTTTGGGCCATGTCAAAGAGGCGTAGCACTGCAAGAAAGCAAAAGGCTTCATGCCAAGACTCTTTAAAAGAACTCACCTAGAGTATATGAAAGAGATATAAGCCATCTCTGAGAGTAAACTTGTAGACACCTAATATACATACATCGAAACCAGGCTAACACAGGACCTTTAATGTACAGCCAGAAGCATAGTTGATGTCATTATGTGAGTGAAAAGAATTACAGTTATGGTATATAATTCAAGGCTTAGTCCATTCTTATATCATGCTGTTATTTAACCCATACGGAAAGATTCAAGTCGTAGCGATATCTCTTCTAATGCATGATGGGCAGTTACTGTGGGGAACGCTTAACCCATATATTGAGATATATGGAGAATTATTGGTACTTTTGCCTTTAGACTAGGAAAGATAGTCCTACATCGGCTATACCAAATGGTGAGTATCTCAATATAATGCATTGCTTGTGTTGAGGTGTGCACATGAGGTATGGAGGGCACAAGTGTGTGCCATGTGCGAATATTTTTCGAAAAGGAAAAAAGATTAATTCCAACAAGGAGATAAGTTAATTTTTGTCGTTTGGACTCGAACACGGACTCCAGGATGCCACGTGCATGCACGGGCGTGTATTCGGGGGTAGTCGTGGACTGGCACTCGACTATGTTGATTGCGGGATGAACTAAAATATCAAACTCTGTTTTTGAGTATTGGTATTTTAGTCCCATATCAGATAGAAGAAAAGATGAAGTCTCACTCCACTCTATAAATAGAGCCTCCTAGCCTCCTTTCTAAGATACACCAAAAAAGAGAGTAAAGGGAGTCCATGAACTCCAGGGAGCCCGTTCAAGTCACAAAAAGTTGACTAACGAGCGTTTCAGAAGTTCTTTGAGAACTTGCTGGTTCATGGAAGCGGATCGTATAAAGGCGAATCTTTCTTTAAGCAACGGTGATCTTCATCCCCCCAGCAGAGTTGCCTTCGTCTCTTCCTTCTTTCTTCTTCTACTTGTTTTGTGTGGCTTCGGGTATTTCTGGAGAGCAAACTCGTTAGCAAAAATCTTCGAAATACTTTAAAGATATTAGAGAGCTAATACTAGCTGAAAATCTTTAGTATTCAACCCCCTACAAAGGCTATTAGAGAGCTAATACTAGCTAACAATCTCTAGTATCTGATCCCCTACAAAGGCTATTAGAGAGCTAATACTAGCTGAAAATCTTTAGTATCTGATCAACTCTCCATCTAGATCTGTTTCAGGAATAACACTAAGTTATATAATCTATATCTCAATTCACTTCAGAAAATAATAACAAGATAGACATAAAAAAAGATATGTCTACAATCTTACAATATATATATCTGGGGACTTAATAAAGTACAATGTCTCGTGGACATAAAATACTAATCAAATAGAGACAAGCTAGTTATGACTAATGAATATCCGAAATAGTGATGATGATCCAAAATTTGTTAGAGTTTTGAATACTCTGGGATCTCCTAGGTGGCATTCTCCTAGAAGTTCCGTGGTGGCAGGTATTTGACTTGTAGCCACCCTGGTCAATTAAAAAGTCACAGAGAAAGTACCCAAAGCAACACTAACCGGAAGATAGATGTAAGTAATTATTTTATACAGAATTATAGATAAATTTATCCGACTCTAGACAATGTATATCTATTAAGTATGGTTGGAGTCCACTTGATAAGTAGCTGACCATTTTCACGTGTCTTGGTGCTTGGTATTTTAGGCAAGAGTGTGACATGCCGGTATACACTGTTGTATACAGTTGGCCTAGTATACGCCCTCACACTCCATACTTTGGTACTAGGGCATTGCAATATATATTCATGTCACATCTTTCCTGACCATATATAATGTATATGTGTAATTGTGATCTCAATCCACATGAATATATATGTCATAAAGGAATGAAAAAAATATATTATGGTCTACAACCTATACCACAATCATTTGAATGGATCCATGAGGCATAACAACGGTCTACAAATACTAAGCTATACTATCCAGTAGGAAATACATAACGAAACATAACTGGAAAAGAATACCTAAATCTGTAAAGCTGATCACCAATATTCTTTGAAAGAAGCTCGTCAATACTTGGAAGGAGACCAGATCTTCAGGGGAACGTAGGAAGATACATAATATACAAGCTTGGTGTAATAGTATAATACGCAGAAAAAAGACAGAAAATATAGGTATACTACTACTAACCAATATACCTAAACATGCAATTGAGGATAACATTCGACTGAACGACTCATGGTATACGTGTAGCACTCGCAATTGGGCTACTACCGAATAACTCATTAGGTAATGCTTATTTCAACACACTATCAAAATACTTATCGTGTAGTGCTCATCTCGAAATACTATCAAAATACTCATCGGGTAGTGTTCATCTGGAGTCAATATCAAAACACACATCAGGTAGTATTCATCTCGAGATACTATCAAATTACTCATCCGGTAGTGCACACCTGGAGACACTATCAATCACATGCAAATATAGTCCAAGTGCCCAATGAATTTCCTCTCCAACCAATAATACTAAACATGCCAAGTCTACCAATCAAAGCAAGAATCCAGTAACGTTGACTAAAGTCAACTACAAATTAAGTACTTTAATGGGCCAAGTAATCAGCAATCACAACTATATATAACCACCATGCCTCTGTCCATTATACATACAATTATTTTATGACCAAGTCTGTGTATGTCACACCTCAGTCCAAAAATATGCGAGACCAAAATCACAATCACAAGCAACTTTCCTATATGGAAATACAATTTAGAGAACGTATTGGATCAACTACGTCATCTAATGTCTCATCAATAATCTTTATACCGAGAATAAAGTAAATTTTTTTGATGGACGATGCTTAAATTCTAGTCCACAAGAGTCAAGAGCTGTGATAACATTGTATCATCTTTTATTTCCATAATTTCACATAAATGTGAGAATTATTATGAATGATAGTAAGTTTCGAATTACT